>OY735892.1:5169735-5769735 GCA_963506565.1 Tachystola acroxantha | reverse complement strand
GTTCCCAATTCGACAGATTTCCAATATTACAGCTTCCTTTGTCTACAGATTTTCAATATTACAGGTTCTCGTATCTACAGATTCCCATGTCTACAGATTCCTATTTCTACATATACCCATTTCTACAGATTCCCATGTCTACAGATGCCCATTTCTACATATTCCCATTTCTACAGATTCCCATGTCTACATACTTTCATTATTTCAATTTCCAATATTACAGATGCCCATGTCTACAGATTCCTATGTTCACAGAATCCAATGTCTTCAGATTCTCATGTTTTATTTGTAAGTTGTGTCGTCTAGATAAATGTGGTTCCAGCTTTATCGCCTAATTTCCTCATTGCCTCCTTTTGCGTATTCTACCGCCTATACAATCCGGGAATGTTCCAAAAAATATTTTAAAATTTTACTGACGACGAAATTCTACCATAGCACGGCTCGCAATCGACTGGGAGTTCATTTGATGAACTAAGCTGGTGTCGTCCCGTTTTCTCCTTCATACCATTTCAAATACGCTTAGACTGGTAAGTATGAACTCCCCGTCACGGTTTTTCAAGCTATAATATTAAATTATTTACCATGCATTCTCTTTGCTCGGTTCTCTATTGCATTGAGTGTACTGGCTGGTTATTACGATTTAAATCCATAAATTATGAATTATCTTGAGTGTCGCGTCAATGCAATGCAATGTCATTCGGATGTCCTAAGAAGTTGCACGTTTCTATTTATAATTAATAATTAATCATAAAACATTGCCGTTGTGTTCATCAAGTATAAGTATGGATGAAAACAAGGAACTTTCTTTTCTGATTGGTGAAAGAGGAAATAAGGTTTTGATTGTTGGCTCTAACAAATATTACTTTGCCGTCAAAAATACAAATGGAAGCACAAACTGGAGATGTTGTAAAACAACAGAATGCAGTGCCTCCGTCACTATGAGTGCAAATAACGAAATTCTGCGTAAAGGTGTTCATGCATGTTTCTCAGATACATATGAGGCTAAAAAACGGTTGAAAGAAAAATTGATGGACGCTTGCAAAGAAAAGGTGTGCCAATCTATGGTTTCGGTCCAGCAAATCTTTGAAAGTGAAATAGAGTCACCTCAATATAGTGAGAGTAACATTTCACTCCCAGAGTTTTCTTCCTGCAAGAGTGCATTGTATAGAGCAAGGTACCGATACCTAAATATTTCCAAATCTACATCTGAAAATATTGAGGACCTGCAAATACCAGAAAATTTTAAAAAAGATTTTTTGATTTATGATGGTGCAAAGTCGGACAAAATTCTAATGTTTAGTACTTCTCTGGCTTTAGAAAGTCTTGCGACAGTTGATTCCATTTTCTGCGATGGTACATTTAAAATAACACCAAGGCCGTTTTACCAGGTATACAGTTTTCACGGGAATTTCTCCGGAAGTGACACTGAAAATAGATTTATTCCGCTTCTCTACGCGTTGCTTCCTAATAAATCCCAGGTTACATACCACAAATTATTCACCATATTGAAAGACAATTTCGGAGTAACTTTAAAAAAATTGAAATGTGACTTTGAGGTTGCCGCTATTAACGCCGTTAAAATGGTTTATCCGCAAGTAACAATAAGTGGCTGCTACTACCACTTCCAGAAAGCCGTGTGGGCAAAAGCCCGAGAACTTGGGATAGACATTACGCAAGAAGGAAAAAACATAGTCAAGTCTTACTGTATGTTGGCGTTTTTACCGGCTCAATTAGTCACTGAAGGACATATCAGCATTGTAAGTGAGTTGCCAGAAAACTTTTGTCATGAAGAGACTTTTGCAAAATTCGATGACTATTTTCTAAAGTACTGGATAAAAAGAATTACCCCAGATGTACTTAGTTGTGCCAATGAGAACGTGCGTACAAACAATTCATTAGAAGGCTGGCATCACAGAATTAATACAAAAATTCCGCGAAATCCAAGCATTTTGTTATTTATCAGCTTGTTGAAAAAAGAAGCCACATACCAAGACCGTAGAATACGCCAAAGCCAATTGCACTCACCAGCAAAAAAACGCAAGTCACATGACATTCAGAGGAACATTCAAATAAAACAAATTGTACAAGATTGTATTACAGAGAAAACAAATGTTAAAGACTGTATCAAAAGATTAATGGCTGTCTATTAAGTTAATATTTTGATACAGTCTTTAACATATGTTTATAATGGTTAATAGTATTAACTATTATTCCACAGAAGATTATTTTGGTTTTGTATGAGATAATTTTAGGTTTAATGTTTTTGTAGGTGATTGTTTTAAGTTAAATGTTAATGATGTGTAATAAGAAATAAAACCTTATTAAATAAAACTGTTGTTTTGTGAATGCCCTATAAGGCATTAAGTCCGCCTTTTGTACATATCAATGTTTCATTAGTGTGAATTTCAAATAAAATAAATAAATCAGTAGGGGAGAGTGGAGAGGCTTTGTCATCCCTTATTAATTAAAGTTATCATTAAAAATCTGTTGAGTTGGATTAGGAATCTGTAGTGCTAGAAATCTGAAGAATTGATAATTTGTGGACATAGGAATCCGTACGATTAAGAATCTGTAAAGTTGAGAATCTGTCGAATTTGGGGATCCGTAGTATTACGAATCTGTTTAGTTGGGTATCTGTTGAGTTGAGAGTCCGTAGAATTGGGAATCCGTAGAATTACGATTCTAAAGAATTGGGAATCTGTATATTTGGTAATCTGTAAAATTAAGAGTCTGTAGAATTGGGAATCTGTAGGGATAGGAATCTGTAAAGGGAATCTGTAGAATTGGGAACAAACCATTATGATCAACCACAAAATCGTATCATATTCGTCGACTCGTTAAATTAATTTCAGTAATCACCTTTATACCTAATTGTTATATCTATGTAAACAGCAATATCAATTACCCTAATGATTTTGGGCGAATGAATTCACAAACTGTTTTGCGTGGAACCTTGACATACCTATTTGCTACAACTGGCTACAAGGTTATAAACATTTGGAGTATTTCTAATTTAAAACATTATACAGAGTTTCATCATTCATACATAGAATGTAGGGGTCAATTCTGTAGTTCTACTATGATTCAGTTTGTATCATGTCTATGAAACAATTATGTTTGAGTGCTAAATCATTTTTATTTTATCCTTGTGAGCAAACACAATCTATCTATATAAATACATAAGTCATCACAATGTAAATAATAATATAATTTACCTATTCCTAAAGTTTGTAGTAGCAAAGGAAAACACTAAGTAATAAATAGATAGGTAAAACAGCCCACCCTTATCTGTTATTTAATTATTATCTTACACGATAAGGACATTGACATTGCAAAGAGAAATACAACTTAGAAATAACAATGTCATATGTATAGGCATTTAATTATCTATAAACCAAAACCACAAGCAAATTGTTAGCCAAAAACAACAAATGTGTAATGGAAATTACACAAAAGGAATAAAAAAAACACAGAATTTGTATTACGCATTATCCATGCTCGGTGAATAAATTAGAACATGATGAAAAAATTCTTGCCGTGGGCAGGACTTTTCGGTGGGCATGGCGTGGCCTGTGGTGGCTCAGTTGGTAAGAAGTCCTGCCCACGGCAAGAATTTTTTCATCATGTTCTAAAAAAAATACAATTTGCAGATAGGGTACCTTGTTGCTTAAATGGTCCAGGCAACACTACCCCAGGTTGATAAAGGGATGTAAAGAAAACCATTTACATCTCCATGCCCTGCTACTGGTTCTGTACAGCTCTTTGCTCTCACAACACCCAGCCATGTGATATGATATATGAATGTAAAAAGATCATTTGGTTCTGTAAAAACCGATGTAACCAAGTGTTCCATAGTGTACCAAAGACCGAATAAATGAGTATGAGCTACATAGCCACTACCCACAGAGGGTTGGAACTATGATTAGTCCACTAAGTTTTCAATACTTCAGCAATTGTGATAGTATATTAATATTTAATTATTAAAAGGCAGCATATTGCAGATTATCATCATCATCAGTCTCAATTTATGTCCCCAATGCTTGTGCACAGACCTTCCCTTACACTGAGGGAGCTCAGGCCGAGATCCACAATACAGCTTAGGTCCAGTGCGGATTGGTGCGCATTACACTGGTCTTCCAATTCCAATTTGATGTTTATGCCTCCATTTTTTTTATCTTTTTCTTCACTATTTTAACTTATGTATACAGTATATGGTATACATAAGTTATTCTTTCGAAAATACTGAGGAAAACTCATTGGTACATGGCTTATTGTGGATACAGTGTTAGCCCAGTTGTAAAGTCCAGTCTTTGTAAAGCCAATAATCACATAAGTACCATTTGTTCTTGCTTTTTTTCAATGTTGGCTTTTCAATTTATATTGGAAGTAATTAGGGACAGCAGATTGTCCAGGAGTGAGTTCCAGGCTGCAAAATATGTCAGACTGCCTGACATATGTTATTGCCTGCAGTCTGTAGGTGTTTTTTCAAGTATCTTCCCCTTATGTCCTCATTACACTCCTACCGTTTGGTACATGTAAATTTCTAAAGTTCGGAGGTTATTGACTTCCCAAGGCGCTATCAATTACGGAACATACTCGTGGAGGAAAGGACACGTAAATTAGACATCGAATGATAACGAAACGGCTCTATATTGAGATATCGTGCGTCATTGCTACACAATTTATTTCGACTGAACCATCGACTCCACCAAACTGGAGTCAAGGACCTTAGATTGGAACAATGCGAAACGACTTCAAGGTCAATCGAAACTAATTATTCAGGGAATATTTAACAGTTATTCAGAAGAAAATACCGAAATCTAAAAAGAAATAAAAAGAAAATACGACATACCTTTAGCGTCACAATCGACACAGTATTTATTGTCCTCATCTTTCAGCATCTGCAACAATATGTTCTGACATCGATCCTGGATCTGCTTGGCTCGATCCTTCTCACTTTTAGAAGTCATTTCTGTGAATAATCTCTAGGAAATAAGGTAAATTCACTAAAAAATGGGTGGAATGCTTGTTTGTTGAAGAGAGAAGAAATACCATAGAGCAGAAGAAGTGACAGCTGCTGCGGCAAGTTGATGAGGTGTATTTTGTCTTTGATTGCTAGAGGGTGGAAACCGATAAAAATCGCTTGAAAATTTTCCCGTTCCGTGCAAAGCGACGGAGCGACCCTTTACTGTTTTCTTTATCGCACACACCTAAATTGTATCTAGCTATTCTTTTCTCTTGAAACAATTTGTGCAGCAGCTGATGGAACACAAATGAGTTGTCATTGTCAAATTTTTTCAAAATATTTTCATTGTTTGCTTGCTTCTGCGATGGTAAATTTTTGATGATAAAAATCACGAAAATTAACTGAAACATCTATCTAAAGCCTTGCCTGAAGTATGAAGAATATGAATTAGTTACAGTCAGTGTTTTTTTTATAAATACAGTGCAATATTTGAATATTTTTGTGATTGTTATGTGCTAGTTTAGATTTGTTTATTTTGTGACAATGGGAAATCAACTCGTGGGAGTAGCGCCGTCGCAGATATACCCCGTGGAGCATTACCTGAGTGACCATGTCGACTTATCTTTTGATCAGAGGTAAGAAATATACTCGTACAGGTAGTTACCTAAATACACTTCAATAGTACTTTCACTTTCGTGGGCTTATTCAGAGTTGGACTTCGATGAGTGAGTTCTAGGTTCGATTCCTAGATCAGCCATGTATTTTGCTCACCTGTATGCATATAAACAACCAATATGGGTACCCTGGATGGTGGATAATTGGCCATTCGATTCAAGGAAATACCCTAACAGTGGGTACCTATTATCTAGATTCTAGATTCATAAATTGTTGATTAAATTACCTAATAGAATGCCTGAGACTGTGGTGGTGGATAACAGAGAGTAGAAGTTTGAACATGTAAAATACATAAACACTTTATTGCACAAAGAAACATCATACATGTGACATTGGAGGAAATGTGAATATGCATTCGATGTCACAAATAAAGCATTGAATTGGAAAAGTTTAAGTTATGTTTTTAATAATACCCAATTCATTTATTGCATATAAGCATACACCCATATCGACTATGATAAATAAAATATACAAATATTCATATAAATAAGTAACCCGACTGCATTATTACTTTGATAAAATTTTTATAGCCTATGTTACTCTTACAATCATTACGAAACTAATGACACCTCATATGTTAAAATCCATCAAGCCGTCAGGCTGCAGGGCGTGCCAAAAAATTAGATATACATACATACACTCGAAAAACATAACCCTCCTTCTTGCGCAGTCGGGTAAAAACTAGATTTTGGTTCCAGTCTGGGCTCTACAAGGTTCCTCAAGGTTGCGCGGGCCCGATCTCGTGAAGGGCTCGTCGTGGTCAAGGTGTTTGCTGTGCACGATCCATCGCTGCCTCTCGCTGAGCACAAGGAGAGGATACTGAAGATCAAGGAGCAACTGGCTTCGGCATTCAATTGCTTGCCGTTCCAGAGAGTTATTGTAAGTATAGATATTGCTGTTGTAAGTTTTGTAGCATAATTTGGCTTAATAAGATTAGATCCCTTTGTTCCTTTCAGTCTTGAATTCCTACAATGTTGAATCTCAAAATGTTGATTTACTAAAATGTTGTCCGCCAGTGTGACCGGCTATAGTGGCATTGAACTATTAATATATGCATCTCTTTTGTTTACACAGAATGCAGTATCTTTTGTACGTTTCTTGGGTGAGAAAATAGCCGGAATTTACTCGCTTACTCGCCGGCGGTGGAACAACTGCCTTATACCATAATATCTTACTAATAATTTCTTCCCCCAGCTAACCGACAAAGCTGGTCTTCTGATGCGCGAGTACTGCAAATGCAGCGTATACGACCGCATGTCGACGCGGCCGTTCCTCACCACGCTCGAGAAGAAGTGGATCACATTCCAAGTGCTGTATGCCTTACATCGCATGCACAAGCTCAGCGTATGCCATGGAGACATTAAGGTACAGTCGAAGACAGAGATAAGTATACAGGGAGCCACAATAAGGTTGAGATGTTCTCAAAAACTACTGGACCGAATTTAATAATTACTTTACAGTTACATAGTTTTAACTTTTCTCTATCAAACAGTGAATTTTTTTTTGCAATAGGTCAAGTAGTTTTTGAGAAAATCTCAACCTTAAAAACTCTCCTGTGCACCTTTCTCTGTGTTCCACCGTACAAATATTAGAATTAAAGTTTCTTTTAAAATTAAAGTTAGAAAACTGAACCATATTCGAAGAGTAATCGTACCAAGCAATAACACCCATACATACCATGTCATTCTCAACCCTGATTCATTGGCAGAATCATCGACAAAACGATGGAGCCATAAACATCAAATTGGAAGTATCTTTTCTCATGTGGTTTAGTGGATGTACGGAATCCAGCTTTAGGGTAGTGCTTGCAACTCAAATATTACCATCCTACAAAGAGTCCAAAACTCAATGCCAGGGCTATATCAAACGCGCCATGGTTCATCACTAAAGCTGTAATACACGAACATCTGGGCATCGCCACAGTGAAGGAGGAGATCGCCTCACAGTCACCAAATGAAGGGAGTGACAATTCAATCACCCAAATACACTTGCCGTTGAGTTGTTGCACGTAAACCCAAAGCGTCTAAAGCGACACACAATGGACTTCCATCTGCTGCGATAGCACACATATTCTGGCAAACAATAGCAAACATATCCTGGCATACAAAAACACATCATCATCGTCGTTATCAGTCTATTTATATCGTAAGTTTTTCCGTCGAAAAAACCGATGCGACGAAAAAACTTACGTACATTTACTGAGTGCTCTCAAAACGGTGAAGGAAGAAATATATCGTGATGAACTCTGCATGCCGTAAAAAAAATCTAAGGCATGTGAATGCCAATCCGCACTGGGCCCGCGTGGTGGATCATGACCCCAGCTCCCTCGATGTAAGGGAAGGTATGTGCCCGAGCAGTGGGGCAATATAAATAGACTGATGATAATGTGCTTTTGTATGCCAGGATATGTTTGTTATTGTATGCCAGGATTGCTATATGTGTTATTGTATGCACGCAGCAGATGGAAGTCCATCGTCTATGCCTACCCTGGGAAATAAAGGCGTGAGCTTATGAATGAGTGAATGAAGGTCCACAATCGTGTTACAAATATCCCCAGCTGGAGAACATAATGGTGACCTCCTGGCTGTGGGTCCTCCTCACCGACATTGCGTCGTTCAAACCCACCTTCCTCCCCGACGACAACCCGGCTGACTTCAGCTACTTCTTCGACACGTCTCGAAGGAGGCTCTGCTACGTCGCGCCGGAGAGATTCGTCAGGGCACCGGATCCTAACAATAGGCCTGGGGTGAGTCACAGTCATTGCAGCTAATTCTGTAGCGGCCCTAAGCAAGTGGGCACGATGGGTATGCCCACAATTGATATAGCTCATAGGATCTTTTCATCATATCAGCTTGTTGTTCAGTGGAGTCGGTTTATCACAGAATATGTTGTAGAACCGGGGATAGACGGATTCTGGAGCAATATAGTTTGATATTCTTATAATGACATTCGGTCGGACATTAAAATGTAAGTGAACTATTTTATTAATTATTATCCACAGGGTGATGACAAGACGGGGGGACTATTGTTGAGCGAATCACCCTGTAAAGTGGGGGAACTGATGCCGAGCATGGACATATTTTCAGCTGGGTGAGTGTAGTATTAAAAACATTCGATGGTACGGTGGAACACAGAGGTGTACAGGAGAGTTTTTAAGGTTGAGATTTTCTCAAAAACTACTTGACCTATTGCATATTATATATTGCTTGACATTATTGAGGCCCCCTGTATACTTATCTCTGTATTCGACTGCATGTTTGCGTCTATTCACTCCGTACGGACAACAGCAGATCAATGGTAACACTTGCAGTACGATTTTAAATCTTAAGACGCAGATAATAAGAACGGCCCAAAGTGTTACATTTGATTTGCTGTTAGCCGTACCACAGCCGCACCAAATCGCAGCGCCAAACAGTGGCCGATCAGACGCTAATACTTGACGGCAAAAGGCCGCCCGTGTAATTAAACGACATATTTCATCATCATCATCAGTCTATTTATATTGCCGCACTGCTCCGGCACAGACCTTCCCCTACATCCAGGGAGGTCGGGCCATGATCCACCACGCGGGCCCAGTGCGGATTGGCTGATTTCACATGCCTTAGATTTTTATGTGATGTTTTCCTTCACCGTACATATTTAGCTTCATACAAATTATCGCCCAACCACGTATTAGAGGCGTGGCGTGGTTGCGGTTGTGGCGTGGTACGCGGTACTTGTGAATAAATGCCATATCCTCAGAGAGTAGTGTCCATGAAGCAATGAAGGTCCAACCCTGGAAGGGCGGTATCGTAATCGCTTTCAATTTGACACATGGACGCTATACATTACTGCTATGTTTTTGCAAGTTTTAACAAACGACAACGAAACGCAGCAATGTATATCGGTCAAGTGTCAAAATGAAAACGATAACGAAAACGATTGAAGTCGCGGTCACCGCCAGAGCCGGACCTCATTGCTGCATGATAATAACCAATTTCCCTACAACAGCTGCGCACTCCTCGAACTCTGGAACGACGGTACTCCGGCCTTGGACCTGCCAGGTCTGCTGGCTTACCGCAACGGCGAGGAGCGGCCGTCCACCATGACCCTCCCGGAGACCAGCGACCCTCGTCTGAGGAGCCTCCTGCACTCCATGACCGAGAGGAACCCCAGGGACAGACGAAGCGCTGAACTGTATCTGGATGAGGCTAGGGGCAAGTGAGTATGAAACTATGAATGAAGTGTTTTAAATGATTTTTATTATTATTATGAAAAACATTATATAGCTGCCTCTACGCAATCTGGGATCGCTACAACTAAATCTGACTGCCCCAGAAGGAGGGTAGTGTTTGTCGAGTGTATGTATGTATGTCCATTCCTTCCTGCCATCCTGTAGCCTAAACGGCTTGATGGATTTTGGTGTATGAGGTATCGTTAGATACGTCTTGATTACGAGAGTGTCATAGGGTATAATAAATTAATCAAAAGAGGATAGTTTTTTGCAGTCGGTTTTTTGTTTTTTAAATAAAAAAAAATTCTCAGATTAAATATATTGCCATGCAAAAATATACTTAATGGTATTTGCCATAAATATATCTTTCTGGGGTTTATTTTTTATACTTGATGTTTATTTCAAACACTATGGCGCCAATTCATAAAGGCGATTTAAAGTTGATTTTAAGTTAGTTACATTTCTTTACAGATTATTCCCAGAATATTTCTACTCATTTCTGCAATCGTACATGCTTATATTCTCCGCCCAACCAATACTACCTCCAGACGAAAAAATCCTTCGAATACATCAAGACATTAAAAACATCATCAAAATATTCACACAACCATCCGATACCAAAAACTACAAAGACCTTGTAGAAGAAACCACAGAGAAACAGCATGTGGACACTATCGAATCGTTAATCAAAGATGGATTCAAAGTTAAAACGGTGAATGTCACGAATTTTGATGAGGAAATCGATGAGAAGGCTCCAGAAAAGAAAGATTTAGGTCCCGATAGTGAAGGCTTGATATTGATTACGTCATTAGTGACGTCATGTATCAGGGGGCTGCATCATTGTACGTCGAAGTTGTATAGTTTGGAGATACTGCAGCTTTTGTGTGAGAATTCGAGCTCGGAGACCATTTTGGACAGGATTTTGCCGTATATTGTGAGTAATTTCTATATTTAGATAGATAGGTAACGATAATTTTTAGACCAGTCAGCCAAAACTACTACCAGGGGAACATAAATCTAAATAACATATCACTTAAGCTGAATTCGACGTTTCTTACAATAGTTCCATCCTTAGATATCTTTGCAACGTGTTCCCCGAGTACGGGATTTTTTTTTAAATCTTTGTTACATTTTATGTATCGGGCGAACTTAATGCCTTGCGGTTTTTTGGTTGTTTTGATTCATTTGTTATAGTTTAATTAGACACTGATAGCGATTCAATCTTGCATTTTCTAGACTATATTTCATTAGACAGCATTTGTCACATTTAGTTCAGTTTAACGCCAAAATTACTACCAAGGGAACATAAAAATAGACAGATAATGACCGTATACTATCATAGATTTGAGGCCAGTCTTTTTTAGGTCAGCTTTTAAACAATACTAAAATTACTACCAGAGGAGCATTTTTTTTTGTTAACCTATATATTGTCCCACTGCTGGGCAAAGGTCTCCCCCCTCCTCTTCCATCCATCCCTGTCCTGAGCCAGGACCAGAGGAGCATAAAAAAGGCATATAATGACGGTATATAAGTGATGCATAATCTTAAAGAAAAAATTACCAGGCGAGCATAAAACTAGACAGCTACCCTGTTGTCCGCTCAGATCCACCTGTCGCACGACTGCGTATCGCGCGTGCGCGCCGCGGCCGTGCTGACGTGCGCGCGCTGCGTGTCGCTCGTGCGCGCGCCGCCCCGCTCCGACTGCAACGTGTTCCCCGAGTACATACTGCCCGAGCTCGCGCTGTGCGCCACAGACCACGCGGTCACGGTGCGCATTGCGTACGCTAACAATATAGGTGAGTTTTTTTTAAATTAATTCTTATGTTCAGCTCAGTAATTTATTAATAAATAAAAATTTACAAGTCATTTTCTTAACAAAATAGGTAATATTGAACCATACAGATTATCTTTATAATTAACAATTTCAATACTTAAACAATAATATTTAATTTACAATTATTATAAATTAACATTTAGGTATTGTCTATAATCGTGAATATAGACGCGTATCAGTGACAAAATATTTATGCCTGTTTTAGAAACTCGTCAACTGAATATGGGGAAAGGCTATGCCAACTAAGACATTCAGTCTGGTCTGATGTAGAAACAATGTCTGTTATCAATAAATACATACATATAAGTATACGAAGATACGCTTAACCTAAACATAACTCAACGATCCACAGCCATCCTTGAGTAATGGACGGAATCCTTGATATGAGCACAAAACTTCACAAACACGTCTTCTTTAGATCACTCCAATAAATAACGTTTGCGGACATCTTCTGATTAACTTCCATATAAGGTCATGTTTTCGTGGAAAAACTAATAGGCAATTATAATAAGTTAGTTTTTATTTATAAATCACATATTAAAACAATTC
This sequence comes from Tachystola acroxantha, assembly GCA_963506565.1. NCBI lineage: Eukaryota > Metazoa > Arthropoda > Insecta > Lepidoptera > Oecophoridae > Tachystola > Tachystola acroxantha. The sequence continues at coordinate 5,757,498 of OY735892.1, read as the reverse complement.
AGTCTTTGATATTTGAGGTAATCCTTCATCATCATCATCAGTCTATTTTATATGTCCCCACTGCTAGGGCACAGACCTTCCCTCACATCGAGGGAGCTGGGGCCATGATCCACCAAGCGGGCTCAGTGCGGATTGGCGGATTTCACATGCCTTAGATTTTTTTCTTCAACAGCATGCAGGTTTCATCACGATGTTTTCCTTCACCGTTTTGAGAGCACTCGGTAAATGTACGTAAGTTTTTCCGTCGATAAAACCGAGGATAACTCATTGGTACATGAGGTAATCCTTAAGCACTACATATTATCACTGCCTTATTTCTAATAAATAATTTACGCTTTTAATATTATAACGTTATGTGTAGGTTTCGGCCGTAGTTTCAGCCGGATGGCAGTCGAAGCCGAAACCCGTTATTTGGCCGAATTTAGGCCGAAACGGAAACCGAAAGTTCGGTCGGACACTAATCAATTCACGTGCTGAACAGAAATGTGTTAATTATTTAGATATATTATTATGGGTTCACGACGTTACAAATGTGCAATTGTGCATGTACAGCGCGCCTGGCCGAAACTGCGGTGCGCTTCCTCGACCAGACGCAGAGCATGGTCGACAAGGAGGCAGCCAATATCAACTACGAGACGGAGCTGGCGGCGCTGCATGAAATGGTGAGCGACCGGAGCTAATAAGGACATAATGGTTAATGGACGACGGTGAAAGTATGTGGGTAGATACCCTATGATACTCTAAAGGTCTAATTTTGTTTAACCCCTTTATTATATTTTTTTATGAAAATATAGGTAAAATTAAGGGACCCATATTTTTTATTTCATTAAAAAAACGTCGTTTTCATTATTTAAAAATTAAGTCAAGATCGTTAAAATTAAAATAACGAAATTAAAGTGACGATGACGTCACATTACTGAAATAGTGCCGTTCCAAAATCGGTGAATGTTTCGTACGTTTTCGGTATTTGTAAGAGTGTGTTCATTTTTCTTGTGGACTCCGCCATATATGATTTTGACTACCTAGAAAGCATTGAAAAAGTGTTACAAACAAAAATACAATGTATTACTTGGCGGTATGGGTTAGATTCCCTTTGCCTACTACTTCAGAGCACTTCCGGAATGCCTAATCTTACAGAAAACATTTTTTTCTCGGAATTTATCTACGAAAAAATTGTGAAAAAGATTCTACGTATTCAGAGAAACAATATCTTGAAATGGTATTTTTCTTTTAGGATGTTAATAATTTTTAGATTTCAATATGCGTAATAATTGTCTTACGAAGGAGTTTGTAGGTATAGGTAATGGTTACTTACTATGTACCTCCTTTAGAAGATTTCCCTTAGTAACATGCTATATTTGTTCCCAGGTTCGATCCACGGTGTCTTATCTGCTTACGGACTCGCAGGCCGTCGTCAAGCGGGCACTAGTCGAGAATGGAATCACGAAACTGTGCATATTCTTTGGGAAACAAAAAGGTAAATATATACCTACCTATAATAGGGATGTTTAAGAGCCTTCATAGAGCCAACTGGCGCCGCCAATCTTAAAAAAATAATATCTTCCAATATAATCAATTTTATTAAAAAAGCTATTTACAAAATGTTTATTACGATAAACATAACCCTCCTTCTTGCGCAGTCGGGTAAACATGACTAATGACTCCCTTTGCGTGCAGCCAACGACGTGATCCTGTCCCACATGGTGACGTTCCTCAACGACAAGGAGGAGGCCGCTCTGAGAGGGTGCTTCTTCGAGCGCGTGGTGGGCGTCGCGTCGTACGTGGGGCACCACGCAGCGCCCATACTGGTGCCGCTACTGCAACAGGTACTCACGAACACAGAGAAAGGTGTACAGTAGAGTTTTTAAGGTTGAGATTTTCTTAAGAACTAAAATACAGTACATAGTTTTAACTTTTATCTCCCAAACAGTGAAATAATTAATTCAATTCAAATACACTTCATTATACATGAAAGACACAAACAATTACAATACAGAAATACGAAACAGCATGTACAATTATTGCTATAGGTCAAATAGTTTTTGAGAAAATTTCATCCTTAAAAACTCTACTGTACACCTTTCTCTGTCTTCGACCGTACTATTATCGGCGCAGGAGCAGTTGTATCATTCGCCAGTACTGTTAATGGTAGAAATGGGACTGATTTGTCCCACTGATTGTAGTATATTGATGGTAGTGTATTGTCCGAGGCGGAGATATTATTTCATGGTTTTGAGAAAGGCTTTACCCCTATTTACCTCAATATAAAACAATTTTAAGAGTCCCAGCCTGACAGAAGCTTACTCCCTATATCCTCACACACTTGCTTCCCAGGGTCTGACTGACCAGTCCGAGTGGATCATAGCGAAGGCCCTGCGCGCGACCAGCAGCCTGGCCGAGCTGGGGCTGCTGCCCAAGCCGGCGCTGTGCGACCTGGTGGCCGAGAGCGCCGTGTACCTCGCGCACCCCAACCTGTGGGTGAGTGAAGCACGCGGGCTCAGGCCGAGTGGAGCATAGCGAAGGCCCTGCGCGCGACCAGCAGCCTGGCCGAGCTGGAGCTGCTGCCCGGTTATTTATTTTAGTATTGGTAGTCCCGACATGAATGCCTAGTACACAATCACCGATCGTACGCGCCACAGGTCAGTGACCTTTACGTGCATATGCATAATACCTACCTACGCTATGCATAAAGTGAGGTGACCCATTTTATTTTATTGTATGGGTTTTATTTTTTATTGGGATTATTTTATATCCGTTTTTCATTCTATTTATGGTACTGACTGAATATGCAGTTTCCAGGTCACCAGTGTTTTCCCTGCCATCCTGTATCTGCAATAATGTACTATGCAGTGGTTGGATCACTGGGCTTGCGATATGAAGGTCCCAAGTTCGATCCCGGTCAGGCCAGCCATGTGCCCATGATATTTTCTTTTTTGGAAGCTCAAAGCGAGTGCTCTCAAAACGGTAAAGGCAAATCTAAGGCACGTGTAATCCGCCAATCCGAGCAGTTGGGTGGAATATTAACACTGGACACACTGGACGAAAATGCTAGTGGCGTAAGAGTGGACTGAGCTATTTATATTTTTATTGTGATGATTTTGTATTTTAGTATTGACATTTTATTTTATTTTATCGATGACAATTTATTTACTAACGTATAATAAGTAATACTAACAATCTATGGACCATGTTGTTCGAAATAAATGATTATTATTATTATTATTAAAATAGACTGATGCCGATGAATGTATTTGTGTGCACAGATCCGTCACGAGGTGTGCGGCCTGGTGTCGTGCGTGGCGAGCCTGCTCAACCCGATCGACGTCAACTGCAAGATACTGCCGCTGGTGTGGCCGCACCTTAAACATAAACTCATACAGGTAACGCGTATTCATATTAAGGGCCTTCCATGAGCCAACTAGCGCCGCCAATCTTAAAAAAATAATATCTTACAAATTATTGATTTTTATTAAAAAAAGCTATGTACGCAATCTTTATTAGGATAAACACTATTTTTTAATATACAATACATGGCATAATTGCGACAACCAAAGTTGTAGTACTCAAATGTGCCAAAAACGGCCGTTTTTCGCAATTATGCGAACTACAACTTAACGACATTGAATCACGTTATAAATAAGCATTTAAAAAATAGTATTTATCGCAATAAACATTATGTACATAGCTTTTTTAATAAAATTTATTAAATTGGAATATATTATTTTTCAAAGATTGGCGGCGCTAGTTGGCTCATGGAAGGCCATTAACGGGGATATTTTAATCTATTTTATTTACTAAACATATATTGTTATTCTAAAAGATGTGCTGTGCAGAGTTATTGGCACCTTTTCGTTGCCAAGCGATGTAAATGTAAATACATTGTACCAGGGCTTCACAAACTTATTTTTACTGTGACGCTCTTGGGATTTTTTTTTTTGCGACTCTGGCTAAAAAGTACCTACTAAAGTTGTAGTTCAAGTCTAGTAATAAGTTATCAAAAAAACTCCAAATAACCTCTATAATATTCAATCAGCCAAGCAGTTCTTGATAAAATCTCAACCTTATTGAGGCCCCCTGTATACTTTTCCCTGTCTTCAACTGTACGGCGGAACACAGAGAAAGGTGTACAGGAGAGTTTTTAAGGTTGAGATTTTCTCAAAAACTACTTGACCTATTGCAAAAATTCTTTCACTGTTTGATAGATAAAAGTTAAAACTATGTACTGTAACAGAATTATTAAATTCGGTTCAGTAGTTTTTCAGAAAATCTCAACTTTGAGGCTTTTGAGGCCCCCTGTATACTTTTCCCTATCTTCAACTATACAATTCCTTTGTTAAGGTGGAGCGAGCAGAGCTGCTGCTGGAAAGCCTGGCCGAGCCGATACCTCGGAAAGTTCTAGACGCGGTCCTAAGACACGGGGACGTGGACCGACTGGTGCAGACGTTGAGGGAGAGAAGGAACGCTAGACTCAAGGTGAGCGTCTCAGGATATACATTATACAGCAGTATGCAACTCTGTACACAACAATATGCAAGTCTATACACAGCAATATGCAAGTCTATGCACAGAAATACTGTACCCAGAAATATGCAACTCTATATACAGCAATTTGCGGTTTTTTCGACGGAAAAACTTACGTACATTTACCGAGTGCTCTCAAAACGGTGAAGGAAAACATCGTGATGAAACCTGCATGTCGTAGAAGAAAAAAAATCTAAGGCATGTGAAATCCGCCAACCCGCACTGGGCTAGCGTGGTGGATCATGGCCCCAGCTCCCTCGATGTAAGGGAAGGTCTGTGCCCGAGCAGTGGGGACATATAAATAGACTGATGATGATGATGATGATGATGATATACAGCAATATGCAAGTCTGTACCTAACAACATGCAAGTCTATACACAGCAATATGCAAGTATGTTTAGTAGTATATTATTAATATCACGATAATACACATACTCGTTCATTGATCCCAGGTGAAGCAAGGGACGATGCCGCAGTACTGCGAGATGGGACAACAACTTCGCAATCTATTCAGACGTCTGGCATCAGATGGTAAGTATTGTGCTATATTTTTAGGGTATAATTTCGGTTAGGTAAGAAAGCCAGATTATAGCAGTCTGGGGCTCTGCCAACAGTGGATGTTTTAGCACAATTTTTTTATACACATAATGGGCCATATTCTGGCGTATTTTTTTAAATTACACTAATCCCCACTTGCAATATAAGATAACTCTAGAGTTAGCGACTTAACCCGAGACAAATGTATTAATTTTCTCGGGTTCAGTACTTAACCCAGCGTTTTCGCGATATTGCAAGTGACCCTAACTGTGATAGTTAAAAAATGCTGCTTTCATGATGACACTACTCTTAGAACTGAAGAAAACGTACAGCTGAATCTATATACTTAATGAATTCGTTACATATTTTTAAATGAAATGAATGAATGTAATCTGACGTGTATTTTTTTCATGATTAATACCAAAGAATAGTACGCATTATTCGGCTGAATACGAAATACCAAAAAACTAAATAAAATTTTCGAATATAGGCGGTACAAACCTAGGCGCAACTGTCATTACGTGTGATTCTACCGCGGCCACCAAATCTGATCCTAAACCTTCGCACAAATGTCCAGTCGAGAATTATGATTTCAATTCAAATCGTTTATTTATTTGACACTTTATTTTTTTTTACCACAAATGTTCCCCTTTTATTACGATAAATTTAATTACAATACGTACGTACTGAACTGTTTATAAAAATTACATATTATATAAAAAATATATCTAGCCAACACTACACCTCGTCTAGGCCCGTCCCGCGCGGTAGGGTGCCCAGCGCACTGGCCGCATTGCCCCGCTGTATATCGAGGCTCAGGCGCTGGGCAAAATACTCCCCAGAACTGACACTTTATTGTACAATAACAAATAAATGTTTAAAAATGAAATTTGTGCAAATGGCGCACTTATCTCTATTAAGAATTTTGTCAGCTGACCCACATTGTTTGTACAGGTATGACAGAGCACGTAGAGAACCAATTACTGGCGATGAGCGCGCATCTGATCAAGATCCAGGGCTCTAGCACCCAGCACGTGTCCTGTGCGCCCGGGCGCCTGGTGCTGGCGCGCTCGTCCGCGGCGCGCGCCGTGCAGCTCGACGCGGCCAGTGCGGACGCGGCCTTAACGCACACCGCCGCCGACAAGCTGTATGCTGCGGCACAGAATAGGTCAGTTGGGTGATGTTGGTAGAATGAATGAATTTGACACATACATTTTATTTAATTATTTTATTAATGGACTCGACTGTTCGTCATTTGCCAATGTCATGTTACAGAAAATTCAATATATTCAATAGTCTTATATCTTCCTCCAGGGGAGTCGCAGTAGCGTCTTCACCCTAGGTAGCCACGTCTTCATGTCTTCATCCAGAGGAGTCGCCGTAGCGTCATCACTCTGGACGAAGCAGCTCGACAGTCACGTTCAGTCCCGAACTTGTAGCGGGAACTCTTGATAAAAGCTTGAACCTTCAGATCTTGCATAAATAATCCAATAACTTCATTGTACTGTCATTCGCGAACATTTTCTGATTAATTTAACGTGATATTAAACACAAAATAGCCCCTGTAGACAAATAATTTCGCAACCGTCGTTTCCCGCCATTTTCAAGAGAACCCGACACATACATTATTCATTCATTCATAGAAATGTCCAGAGTCGGACTGAGCCGGAAGGGCCCGGATGGCTCCCCACAAGCCCGGGGCCCGACACTGTATTATGCTTGTGATACACGTCAAAATAAGAGTTGTTCGGTCAAAGGTTATCGCCGTTCAGAAATTTCCAAAACTAGTTTCAAGGATGGCTGGCTAACAATGGGTTGGTTCAAAAAAAATTCGAATTTTTCTATTTCATTTCTCTCTATTGTATGAACGAATTATCTGATCTAGTTTACATTTAGGTCGCAAGAGGCTTGCCGCAAGACAGGTAGGTAGGGTAGGGGGCCCGCGCACGCTGGGGCCCGGCTGGCAAATGCCACCTCGACTATTTAAAAAATAGTTGACATTTCACAATAATTTCCCTAATTGTATACACTGAATGACAAAGCCTCTTTACAGCTGCTATTATAGTATATAAACTAGGTGAAACTTGCAATTGTGACAATTGCCAATTTAAATATTATGAACTAGGTTTAAGAACAGTGTTACTGTGCTGCTCTTTGCGCTCACATCACCCAGCCATGTGATTTGAAATATAATTAATCAATGTGTACAAACATATAATATGTAAGAACCGTGACGTAACCAAGTGTTACATAGTGTACCTAAGGCCTAATAAATGAGTATGAGTACTATATGGCCAGTCCGACGCTGGAAATGTCAAGCTATGGACGGACTTAAAGTTGATTTAAAGTTACACCACCGGTTAGCCACCCGTCTAGTGTTGTGATACGCCTTCAAGATTGGTTTATTATTAAATGACATACTTGAGATGGTGATCACGTCTCGAGAGTGTATCAGCTTAATTCGCTCCTGGGTTTGAGCTCAGACTATTAATACGGACCTTAGTAATCAATAAATGATACTATTGTTTGATTATGACGATGTTTACAGGCGATCCCACAAGACCACGTTGACCCACGAGAGCCACATGAACACCGAGTGGCAACACATGTTCGGCCAATCGCACGACCAACACTCCATGCGAGGTAAACAAATGACCTTTGTTGGCGAATGTGACACACACATTTGTACATATGTTTGTCTTTATGAACCACTGAATAGATTATAGTACTGTTATTATTTAAGTATACCACAGCACGACTCTCATTCGAGTACATTCATTTTCTTTGACGGTTTGTGAGGAAAAAGATAGGAAATATGAAGAAAAATACTATAGTTTTCGTATGGTTAAAAAGAAAAGAAAAACAGAATTATTTATCACTACATAATATTGTGCAAAATAATAATAGATAGGTACACAAACATCAAATCAATAATAGATACTTAATTTAAAAAAAAAGAATAATAATACATATATTAATAATAATAAAAATCAATCATAAAACAGATACACTAATAATGAGGTTAAAAAGGAAAGAAATTGCTACACTCTATTATAAGATTATAACTAATAATTAAGTAATCTAAGAGCATTATTCTTATTATCTACAAATTATACCTAACGCAAATAAGGTAGGTAGACATAGGTTTAGTGACAGAATCTATTGTCCGAGTTGTTCAGGCCGCCTGTAGGGTCTGACATGACCTGACGACTGCTGCCGAGCGACAACAACCGGGACCAACTGTTTAACGTGCTTTCCGAGCCAACGTTGCTTAACTTGTACGAACGACGGCAGACCAATGGTAACACTCGCAGTACTGAAGTTTTGAACTCTTAGACGCAGATAATAAGAGCGGTCCAATGTCCAAAGCTTTGTACTTTGGACGTATCTGCGTCGTAAGACTTAAAATCTTGAGAGCTCGGTGGCTCAGTGGTTGGGTCAATGGACTTGTGATTCGGAGGTCCCAAGTTCGATTCCCGCCAGGGCAGCCATGTATCAATGCGTTATCCTCGGTTTTTTCGACTGAAAAACTGACGTACATTTACCGAGTGCTCTCAAAACGATGAAGGAAAACATCGTGATGAAACCTGCATGCCGTAGAAGAAAAAAATCTAAGGCATGTGAAATCCGCCAAACCGCAGTGGGCCCGCGTGGTGGATCATGGCCCCAGCTCCCTCGATGTAAGGGAAGGTCTGTGCCTGAGCAGTGGGGCAATATAAATAGACTGATGATGATGACTTGAAATCGTACTGCAAATGTTATCATTGCTCTGCTGTTGTCCGTACGATCGTTTTCAACGCGTTTCAGTCGCAACTAGACTACGAGCCCCGAGCTGTTCAAGTACATGTACTATAAAGTATATTGAATTGCTTTGATATTTTCTTGCATATGCGCTATGCGAAACGAAAATCTAAATGATAAATGGAGAAAAAATTTCATCACGACCGGGATTCGAACCCGGGACCTCGCCATTCCGTGGCACGCTCTATTCCAACTCAGCCATCGTGATTCGTATCCAGATCGTGAATTTTGTCTCCATATTCACGATGGCTCTGTTGGAATAGAGCGTGCCACGGAATGGCGAGGTTCCGGGTTCGAATCCCGGTCGTGATGAAATTTTTTCTCCATTTATCATTTAGATTGAATTGCGTTTTTTTTTCGTGTAGCTTAGTGACCAAACCTATTTGTCAGAGTTATTCAGGCCGCCAATAAATAATGACTGCTGCCGAGCGCCAGCAACCAGGACCAATTGCGTTTATATCATTCGGAATGCATGAGTTTACCATTACAATAAGAATACGAGACGATTGTATGTTTTTCTTAAAGCGACAGATACAGTGTCCCAATCGGCGGCGGTGTCCGGCGCGGCGAGTGCGGCGGCCTCTCAGGCGGCGTCCGGCCCGCCCTCGCACTCGCAGATGGGCCACAGCGCGAGCTACGTGCAGTGTGAGTGACTTGTGGTAGTGTGAGTCAGTGGTGGCAAGAGTGGCGTGGCAGTGCGAGTGATTTGAGGCAGTGTGAGGCAGTGGTGGCATGAGTGGTGTGGCAGTGCGAGTGATTTGAGGCAGTGTGAGTCAGTGGTGGCATGAGTGGCGTGGCAGTGCGAGTGATTTGAGGCAGTGTGAGGCAGTGGTGGCAAGAGTGGCGTAGTAGTAGTGTGAGTCAGTGATGGAAAGAGTGGCGTGGCAGTGCGAGTGATCTGAGGCAGTATGAGCCAGTGGTGGCAAGAGTGGCGTGACAGTGTGAGTGATTTGAGGCAGTGTGAGACAGTGGTGGCAAGAGTGGCGTAGTAGTAGTGTGAGTCAGTGATGGAAAGAGTGGCGTGGCAGTGCGAGTGATCTGAGGCAGTATGAGCCAGTGGTGGCAAGAGTGGCGTGACAGTGTGAGTGATTTGAGGCAGTGTGAGTCAGTGGTGGCATGAGTGGCGTGGCAGTGCGAGTGATTTGAGGCAGTGGTGGCAAGAGTGGCGTAGTAGTAGTGTGAGTCAGTGATGGAAAGAGTGGCGTGGCAGTGCGAGTGATCTGAGGCAGTATGAGCCAGTGGTGGCAAGAGTGGCGTGACAGTGTGAGTGATTTGAGGCAGTGTGAGTCAGTGGTGGCATGAGTGGCGTGGCAGTGCGAGTGATTTGAGGCAGTGGTGGCAAGAGTGGCGTAGTAGTAGTGGCAGAGGCAGAGCGGCGTGACAGTGAGGCAATGTGAGCCACTTGAGGCAATGTGAGTAAATAGTCGCAAGAGTCGCGTGGCAGTGTAAATCACTTGTGGCAGAGAGGCGTGGCAATAGCATCCAATAGATTTTAAATTGAGGTAATTTATAGTTGCCCTCGGATTTTATCATCGCCCTGCATAATACAACATACTGCCCAATGTCCATCATCCAAGTTTTGTACAGCTCAAATGGAATATAACTGTAAATAATGGTTTTTGTGTTGGTATTTTGTAGACAGCATGGCGCCCTGTCGCGTCGAGCTGCGGAATCTGATTGGTCGAACGCAACAGAAGTTCCAGAAATCATTGAGGTAAGATATAAATCGTACTCTAAACTGACATACGTAACATCAATTATTTATTACATCCCCGACGCAAGGCAATGCCCTTACGAGTATAAGTTTCCTGCCTAATGTCTGTCTCTGTGTCTGTCCGCGTTGATTTATTTATGAATGGACTCGACAGTTCGTCATTTGCCAATGTCATGCTACAGAATAATAATAATAATTTATTCTTTCCTCACCACAAACAGGTAGCATAATATTGTGTAGGTACAGTAACAGTATTAACAATTATGAGCTTGTGGGGAGGCCTTATTGGCCTTTAGCCATATACCTAATTTAACCTCACTTCCCATAAACTATAAGAATTGGACCGGAGGCTTAAACTGTGAATTAACTTTTAATATCTAACATCCATGTTATTATTATTTATTTTATTAATAGACTCGACAGTTCGTCATTTGCCAATGTCATGTTACCGACAATTCAATATATAATAGTCTTCTATCTCCCTCTAGAGGAGTCGCAGTAGCGTCTTCACCCTGGGTAGCCGCGTCTTCTTGTCTTCATCCAGAGGAGCCGCCGTAGCGTCATCGCTCTGGACGAAGCAGCTTTGACAGTCACGTTCACTGCCGAGCTCGTAGCGGGACTCTTGATAAAAGCTTGAAACTTCAGATCTTGCTCAAATTATCCAATAAATTCACCATACTGTTATTCGCGAACATTTTCTGATTAGCTTAACGTGATATTAAACACAAAATAGCCACTGTAGACATTACAACAAAAAATTATCAAATAATTTTGCAACCGTCGTTTCCCGCCATATTCAAGAGAACCAACATCCATGTTGTTTGTTTGTGTCAGGAGTCACGATGACAGCATAGACAGTAGCGAAGACGTGTTGCCGCCGTCAACTTGGCGACCAGGGAACCAGCTGCTCGCGTATTTACACGAACACAAGTAAGTTGGGTAAAATAACTGTATTTCATTCACCACAATTATGATAAAAGTAAAATAATAATGAAAAACATTACACCTAAATTAAAACCTATACCATATTCACAAGTTTAGGGGGATATTTTTGATTTATCGATCTTATGTGGGTTTTGGTAGATACATTGAATTATTAATAATAATTCAAATTTTATTACCAAATAAATGGATATGAATAAGGCTAGATTTAACCAGGTATTTCGATGATAATCTATGTTAAGAGCAAAAATGTCCATGTTTTAACATCTCAACATCGAACATCCCTAGTTTATCGGGGCCGCGATGACGTCATGCCACAGACGTCATGGCGGACGCTGTTTTTGATCGAGGTTGGAAAGTTGCATTAAAGTTTATAGTGTTTAAAAGATCTAAATTTTTTTTGTAATTTTTTGTACGGTGTAATATAACGATTATTAACTAATTAAGACCAAAAAAATCGAGTCAACTGTCCTATTTACTAGAAGAATATAATTTCTCCGGAAAATAAAGGTTTAGTAGCATTAATTGAGTTTTTCTAAACTAATTTTTAAATTCACGCTAAAACGCTCATAAATGTCATGTCTATTTTTTATTTTTTATTATAGGTATTAGTTTTTATTGTTATTAGTTTGTATTTTTAGCTTATTTCTGAATAAATTGATTTTCATACCTTTTATTTTTTAGAACCAATATTTTAGTGTTTCCTTGTTACTGTCATCATGCATATTGTATTGCAGGTCCCGAGTGAACCAAATGGTGACTTTGCCGGCGCACAGGAACCTGTTCGGGTCTTGCTCCGACGACGGCACGGTGCGCCTGTGGGACGCCACTCGGTTGCAGGGACATGCATATGTTAATAGGTTAGCTCACATACTATTTGTAAAAGCTTACCCGGCTATTCTCTACCGCTGCTCAATCCTCAGTGTCTCTAATTGTGTCCACCCTGGACATAGGGGTGCGCAGCCCCAACATAGGCAGCCACGATGGGGAGGGGGGGTTCCGATCGAATCCTGGTTTTGCGAAGGTCCTTCCCTTTTGGGGCAGGTTTGAGCTGGTTATTTCATGCGATTTTAATAGGGGTTGAAAAACAATAAGGGACACCCCCTTACCGACCGACTGGAAGCGCCAACTCACAGCACCACACACGAACTATCACTAAAATACGGAAGACGGGAGAGTGAATCGATTCCTGGATTAGGAGGATAAAAAGGGGCCACGGGATGTGGAAACAATGGATTTTAGTATTAATTAAAGTAAGGTGCAAGCAGATGCAAAAAACGATGTTGTTCGTACAAATCGAAAAAGCGGTCTGACAATTTACTTATAAAGAATGTAGTCTGGCCTGGTGCGCAGACCTTTTGGCCGATGTTGGCCGGCGATATACAAATACGAAACACTCAGTGTTTGACATGGTAATTCCCGTTTTATCTCATTAATATCTTCTTCTTTGCCCTAGCCACTTCCCATGTCATTTAGGTTCGGCTCTCCTAGTCTGTTTTCGCCAGGATGCTCTGTCCTGGGTCGTTTCTGGTGTCACCTGAGCTGCTTCCAGGTCACTTTTCAGGACCGCTGTCCACGTCAAGCGCGGTCTGCCGCGGCCTCTTGGTACGGTCGCAATGTCCAGGACTCTTCTTACCATGTGGTCGTCCGGCCTCCCCATCACGTGTCCGTACCACCTCATTCTGCTCTCAATACAAATTAATATTTTTGTGTATATAATGTATTTATTTGTTTCAGGTCCAAGACTATGTATAATAGAAATGCTGGTCCAATAGTGTCGTTAGCGGCTTGCGAAGGTGGCCAATCGCTGGTCGCAGCCACGCAGGAATCCGTTTTCGTCTTAAGGTATTTATTTAATACCGTTATTTTATTTAAATTTGATTTCAGAAGTACACACGAAAATAGTAAATTGTTATTTTTGGTTGTTACAAATTGCTGCCGTGACCAGGATACAATTTTTTTTTGGTTGCAACATGATTGCTATAGATTTCAAGTTATTTTATTTAAATTAACTTGAAATCTATAGTGATTTATATAAAAAAAGGTATTGACAGACAGACGGATATGAAATGAACCTATAACAGTTGTACTGGTTGTATAGACTTAATTTTAAATTCATTTGTCTGTCCGTCGCGGACATTCGCGTAGGTCAACCGCGTCTCACTGAAGCAGCCCTGAGGTACGGACCCCTCAAAATGATTGTCTCAAGAGCTCGGGTCTAGGCTCATAAAATAACATTGACATTATATAACTAGATAATTGTGTAGGTATTTTTTTCTTTTCTAGTTAAAATAAAACTTATTATAACTTATTTGCATCCCGGTAAGTTGCAGTGACACCAAAATGTATCAAATGTCATCTCGGTGTATTATAACCTGAAACTGGCAATAAAATTGATTTGATTTAATAAAATAAAAGTTTGATTTCATCTCAAGTTTGATCTTGGTATTTTAGTAAGGTGAAGATAAAATCGATATCCTACACAAAAGCAAATATATGATTTTGTATCAGGTTGGACAGCGGCTCGTCCCGCATGACGTTGTCGCAAGGTCGCCAGCTGGAGGCGGGCGCGGAGGGCGGGTGCGCGGCCGTGGCGTGCGCGGGCGGCGTGCACGCGGGCGTCATCTCGTACGCCACGCTGCTGTCCACGGTGCTCGGCTGGGACCTCAGAGCGCCGGGTGAGTGGTTTGAAACTAAGGTATTCTAGCAGCCCTGGATCTAGATCTTTTAAACGAATAATATTTAATAAAAACTAATACCATATTAGCTCTAATGGATTCTCTTAAAACACGATGCCAGATTCTGCCCCACCATCAACCACAAGATGTACAAGATAACGAATAAATGTAAAAATATCTCCGTTTTTTTTATTAAAATTATTGGTTTAAAACAAAGTCTTGTAAAAATCTAGCGAGTCGAAAAAACAGCCTAATTAAGAATTCAGAAAATAGTAAGATATCGAAGCGAATTATTCATTGTTTTTGTTATTCTTCTATAGGAGTTGCGAGAGTCGTAGAAAATGATACAACAGGAGGCTTATATTGCCTGTGTGTCTGGGCCCATCGGTCCGGCTGCATGCGGCACATGTGGCCCGCCCAGTTCCACTTTAATGTAGCTGCTTTGCGGGCCACGTTAGGTAGGTATATGTGTATTTATTTAAATTACTGTGTTACAGGCAACGCGTGGAAACTTCAAGGTGACCTCAAGCAAGGCGTGTACACGTGTCTGTACGCGAACAGCGGCGGCTACCTCGCCGTGGGCACGAGCAGCGGCGCAGTGTGCGTGTGGGACCTGCGCTTCCAGCTGCCCATCACGTCAGTCAGGCACCCCAACTGTGAGTGCGGGGCAGTGGCGGCCACTCAGTGACACTGTAGCGACCTCCACCAAGCGAGGCGTGTGAGAGCGGCGGCTACCTCGCCGTGGGCACGACTTTTTTCTCGAGTGGATGATGTATACCGCAGTCCAAACCAAGTGTCTTATTTTGTAAACAAATATGATCGTCTAATGAGCTATGATGTAACACTGAAGGAACTGATTGATTGATGTTCATCATTGTGAAAAAAAAGTGATCCAATCTAATAATGTGAAAATAACTATGCAAACACAGAAGCTTACAAATTTTAGTAGATTTTGTTTACAAAATAAGACACTTGTATATCGGTATATCTTTATCATCTAATTCTTTGGCTAGCCCATGCAGTCTCAACGGCTTGATGGGAGGTGTCGTTAGATTCGTCTTGATTTTAGGAGTGACTATAATTTTTTATCAAAGTAATTATTTTCCTATTTATTTATTTTTATTTTTCGTATGGTCACGGCGACGTGACAGGAGATCAGACCATGAGTGGGAGGCTATCCACTGGGTGGTGCTAAAACTTAACTGGGCCTCTCGGCATACACGGCGACAATAACATTACTTTCCTATAATCACTTGATTCCAATTGGAATCTTTTTTGCAATTTATTTCCTATTCAGCAATTTACTTGTCTATTCAGCGGAGCGCGTCCGTCGTATCCTCGGCTTCGGTCGCAGCACGTCTCGCGTGTGGGCGGTGGGTTGCCGCGACGCGGGCGCCTGGTGCCTGGAGTCCACGCAGCGCACGCACGCGCTGTGGCCCAGCACAAACTGCACGCAGCCGCTGCACTACACGGTCGCAGTGAGTATTATACTCTGAGTATACACTCGTGCAGATACGCGGCTTGTGTGGTGGCACCGTTGTATGGTGACACATCACATCACAGACATTGAATGTAACGTGACGTGAGATGATCAGGTTGTAAATTGACTCGTAGGGACTCTTGACCACAGCGCCAAACTTCAGATCTTGAATGAATTCATGAATCCTTCAATAATTTCACCATACTGCATTGATCTCCTATAAATAACTAGATACACAGTCTGCCTTCTAAAAATGACCGAGCGCAAAGAAGGTCCAAACGGATGAATTCTTTCATTTACTTTATTGGGCATTATTTGGACGTTAACAAAGGACCCTTATTTGGACGTTTTTCAAATTGTTTTAGTAAAACCTTTGTGTATCTAGTTGTTTATAGGAGATCAATGCCATACTGTCATTCTTTCTGATTAATTTAACGTGAAAACATCCACTGTAGACATTAAACTGAAAATTGTCAAATAATTACGCAACCGTCGTTTCCCGCCATTATCAAAAGCCAGTAGATTGACTTGGTAGTAGATTGACTTGGTAGTAGATTGACTTGGTAGTAGATTGACTTGGTATTAGATAGACTTGGTATAAGATTGACTTGGTAGTAGATATTACTTGGTAGTAGACTTGGTAGTAAATTGGCCATGTAGCAGAATGACTATGGTAGGTAGTGGATTGGATTGAATTGAAGTGGAATTCGGGAAATGAATTGTCATCAGAAGAATTGCGCTATGACGCCTTTTTAAACTCGCTGAGCTCTTTGTTGAACCCACCAAAGATCACTATCCTAATGTAGCTGCGGTCGGTGGTAGAAATAAGTGGACTGTATTTTATAGGTAACTGGTGTATTTAAAGAAACACTTGAAACATGAATTTTTACGCTCCTTGAATTTAGTTAAGCTATCAAGTTCTCGTCGTCCTTGAATTGAACACTTTTGACCTTCACACTTTTGTCCCTTTTATTTTGACACTTCACCCCCGCGCGGCGACCCCGCGATGTCCCGCCGCCATACGTTCCGTTTCACGGACACTAACGTATACTCAAATAGCTCGCTTTGTCCCCGCAGGCATCGCATTACATCGGCGCCGCGTACTGCGGCTCACGCGACGGCTCCCGCTTCCTCGTGACCGGCGGCTCCGACCAGCGCATCCGCTACTGGGACCTCGAGCACCCGGAGGACTCGTACATACTGGTGCACGCGCCCAACGACCAGCTCAAGTACTCGGCCAGCTCGGTCCGGTATAGGTGAGTCATACAAACATGCTATATATGTATACGAACATAGGAAACTTGTTAACAGGCATAGCATACCAAGAAAGTCTTCTCACGGATATATTTATTGGATGGTACGGTGGAACAGGTGTACAGGAGAGTTTTTAAAGTGGAGATTTTCTCAAAAACTATTTGACCTATTACAAAAATTATTTCACTGTTTAATAGATAAAAGTGAAAACTATGTAACTGTAAAATAATGATTAAATTCGGTCCAGTAGTTTATGAGAAAATCTCAACCTTATTGAGGCCCCCTGTATGCTTATCTCGAATGGAGGCCACGAACGGGTAAACGTAGTGTGGGACGCCCCCCGACCAGATGGAGGGATGATCTTCGCAAAATGGCTGGCAGGGACTGGATGCAGAGGGCCGAGAGTAGGGTTGATTGGCGCGCTTTGGGAGAGGCCTACGTCCAGCAGTGGACTGATACGGGCTGATGATGATGATGATGATGTATGCTTATCTATGTCTTCGACTGTACCATGAAGCGGAAAAATGACCTTAATAACCTAATTTCAGATGTATTTTCAGCACCGTTAGTTGATTTTTTGTGTCAACTTTTTGCTGCAAACTGTCTCAAGTGATATTTAGCTGCAGATTTGTCGGTGCTCGAGTATTAGTCCCAGGTCGTCCTGTGACGAACAAGGAATTGGTCAGTGGTCCGGGAGTACGTTGTCCTCCGGTATTCTACGTTTCAACCGTCTTGTCATAGGGTCTGTCTTCATAAGTCTGTTTGCCAGCTGGTTTGGGTGAGCTCTTCTCTTCTTGTATGTTTTTGTAGAGTTGAGAATCTCGTCCCTTACAAATCTTATGTTTAATTCTATGGATGGTTTCATTCGGCAATAAATAAATAAAAAAACTGACACATAAAATGTTGTATGTGAACACGTGGATTTGCTTCTATATTTAACAACAGACTGCCCGCGTTTTTGACAGTGCGATGAGAAAATACTTACATAAAACTACCTTCATATATTACATAAAACGTAAGATTCAAGGCCATCTTTCTGGTCATCATCAGACCTAGGATCCTTTAAGTCTAAGAACCTTATCGCCAATACCACCTATCAGACAACGAAAAACGCTTTCGAATTGGACTATCCGTTCTAGAGCTACGATAACTCAGACAGACAAGAATATACATTAAATTTGTAACCCCTCTTTGTGTAGCTTCGAGGGTTGAAAAGTTACCACTCCAATTAAACTTATGCATTTATATGAAGAAGATCTAATATTCCAGGAGCCGCATAATCGACGGGACCACAGTCATCCAGGAATGCTGCAAGCCCAACCCCACAGAGCCCGTGTCTCTGTTAGAAGAGAACGTGTACCGAGCAGTGGAGTCGCGTTCGTTCTGCCACACAGCACCCATCACAGACCTGGCCATGGTGGAGGGAGCCAAGTGTTACCTAGTCAGCTCCTCGGCTGATGGAGTCATTAATGTCTGGAAATAGGTCCTATGGGAATTAGGTTACAGTGAGATTAGCAGCTAAGGGTCAATTCGTGCTAGGAGTCGAAGCGTCAACCCAAAAGCTAACACTTATTTCCACAATGTACATTTATGCACTGGTCGCTCGTAGACGCGCTTTCATATGTATTTTTTAACGACTTTCAAGTCAGTGTGATAGTTAATTTAAATAAATAATAGAAAGATTGTATTGTGATGTAAATTTTATTATCTAGTTTTACAAAATGCTCATATTGTTCCAATTAAAATTAGTATAAGTGATTCTGACGTGCGTTTTCTAAAAACTAAACCGTGGCCGATAGTTTTGAGCAAGATCTCGGCGTGAGCTCGCACTTACGACTGTCAAAATTGTATGAAAACTGACAGTTGTAAGACCGAACTCAAGCTCCATTCATAATCAAGACTGTCTATTACTATCGGCATAAATCTGACTCCTAAAGCTGCCTTCCTTTCTTACTCTAACCTCCACTTGCAATATAAGATAACTCTAGAGTTAAGTGACATAGCCTGAGCAAAACGTATGTATTTTTCTCGGGTTAACTACTTAACCCAAGGTTATCTCGATATTGCAAGAGACCCTAACTATAGTTGTCAAAAGACACTACTTTTACAATCTCAAATTTAACTCAAAATTAGAAATCGCATGCCAGAACCACATTGTGTGTGTAAATAGGATTCTATATTTTTCATAATAAAACTATTAATTTGTTACCTGTTTTGTTTTATTATTCTCTTTCTATACAGTTCCAAAGTAACATAAATTTTAATAGAACTAGATCTAATTGAGATATAAACAACTTTGTACATTTATCAATGCCCTGTATGACAGAGTTCTGCTATTTTACAAACTTACCTATCCTATTTATTCTTATTATCTATACCCACATTAAACAAACAGAAATGAAGTACAATACAGTAGTAGAAAATAATCTTCCATACTATTGTAATGGCCTATTGCATCAAGTTCTAACGAATCGTGGAAAGTGCCAAACTCGATGTTAAATCACAAAGAACACCCTTAGGACGCTATCTCACTACGACACCATGGTTGCGCCACTGGCGGGTGTCTCGTAGTCTGCACCAAATTGGTTTTGCAACCAAGCGGACATCAGATGAGGTACCCTCCATATATATACATACAGCTGTATATATTTTATTGGTAACGCGATTGGTTATGCCACCACTGGTGTCCTAATGAGATATAGCTGTTACGAGTTATTAACGACAGTTTCTTGTTTCCTCCTGCAAGAAAACAGCAGTAGCAAGTACTATCGCGACAGCAGATTGCAGGAATTAGTACAATGTGTACACAATATATTAATAAACTTGCTCAAGACCTGCGCGATTTTACTTGCAGGTGAAAACGCGGCATAACTCAGTGCTTCAAAATATATGCGGACATTTTGCATTACATTTAATTTTGTCATTAAAAACTGGGTAACATCCCATTCAAACCCTATTCCCATCTACACAATCACCCTTAAAATATCTACCTATTTCTTATGTTTACCCACCTTCTCATCAGGTATATCTTCAAGGAGTTTATCAAGGTCAATGCCCTCAAATTTGGAGTTCTGTGTGTTGGACGCGTGAGCCAGGAACAATTCTTTAAGGAACTGGAGCTCCTTTGTGAGGGTTTTGACTTTCTCCTCCAGCATTTGGTTTTCTGCTTTGAGCTTGCTCACTCGAGTGAAGGTCTCTTGTGTGCGTTGCTTCGTTTTGTATCGGCTCTTTTTTACCGCCTAAAACAAAAAGATATTCTATTAATTCTAAAAACATAATTATTTAAATAAGTTGTTGTCAACTTACATTTGCTGCACTACATAAGTAAGCACAGGGAAAATGCATTAAAGTACGATTCCGAGACTGCAATCTGCAACTACAAACCGAAGACTGCTTATAAAACTAGAATAGGAAGAAGGCTCAATCTAAACCTTGTGTTTAATTCCAGTAGCCATTTTTGTATGAAAATTGTTGATCGGGTTAAAAAAAAATTAGTGTTATTATAGATCCTTATAATCCTATAATAACTTAGATTGGCTTAACATTATGATTTTTCATTAAATTTCTATTTTATACTAATAAAATATATTTAATTTAAATGGACATAATTATTTAGCTACAACAATGATTATTTCTCCCCACTACTTACATCTTCAGTTGAATAGATCGTCATGGTTATGATGAATAATATGCAACTAATTTTAATTAAAATCACACAACTTAGAGAACCAGCCTGCTGCACTACTAATATCTGACTAAATATTATGATGCACTATAGAAATATTTCACAACAAAATTGATTTAAATTGATTGAGAAACTATGGTGAAATATGTGAATATTACTAAGAATTTAGTTTATCACAGTAATGATGTAATGTTACATACATACACTGAGTAATTCCCTCTAAATGAAGTAGCCTACTGAAGTAAAATAGTGAGTGATTTTTAAAGATTTGCTACTGAAAGTTTTTTACTACTTTTTCTCCTCAGTGTCAATTACTTTTCCTAGCAAAGTGGTGTAAAAAAGATTACACAAAGTTTTTACTTGCAATAATAGATCTGCATCTACATATATCTATGTAAAAAGCTGCACTGGGTTATGTGATTGATTAGTGTTAAAAATGTAAAAAAAAATGTGATTTTGTTGTGACACTACAAAATTACCTCATTATTTCTGTCCCTCCTTTTTCTGTAGTCATCGTCTTCGTCATCAGCGTCGCTGACCCCGCGTCTCCCACTCTTCACAGGAGGCATCACCCCAAACTCCTCGTCCAATAGCATCAAATTTATTTGAGTGCCGCGCTGGTCATTAACACGATTCCAACTGCCTTTACACCCTTTTAAACAATTCTGTAAACAGTTTCACGGTAAATTAACTAACGTAACATATAAACAGGAAGTTTTTTTACTGGAATTGTAATAAATGTGATGCAATTTCAAGTCTGTGTACGATCATACTGTTACGAATTATTGCGACAGACAGAACTAATGAATTTATGTTCTTTGTTGTTTGGGATACATACCTGTTGTTGAATAATAAAGTTATTATTCAAAATGTGCGCTCAGTTTATTGATTATAGGTTCCAATGCTTAAGAAAATTACAAAAATAGATCTAAAAACAAGATCGTCTACGCAGTTCAAGCCAAATACAATTTGACATTGACATTTTTTTTATGTGTTCAACTTTGTTGCCTGCCTACGAGGTTTGCGACAATTTCATGAAACCTTTTTTCCTGAGATATAATTTAATAAATATCCATATTTTTGCACTTAAATGTTGTGGATATAGAAAACTCACAATAGGTTTAATTAATTAATAATCATCAAATGAAAGTTTCGTAAGCCAAAATTCTCTGTAACCAGGCTGGGCTACTCCCCAAAAAAGCACGCGGTTTATTTATTTTATTAATGGATTCGACAGTTTGTCATTTGCCAATGATTTTAGTTAGAAGTCTTCTTTCTCCAGATTCACCGTGGCGTCTCATCACCGTATTCTTATCTTCATCCAAGGTGTCGTCGTAGCGTCGTCACTCATTAATCAACATAATTGATCGTCTGTGGGCCGCCTATCCTTTAGCAACGGTGTAAGTACTTGTATGTATGTACTACTTACACAGTTGCTAAAGGATTGCCAACGAGTTTTCCCATTTTTTGCATAAAGCCAATATAGTATCCACTAGGCACAAAAGTTGCTCATCGTATTGAACGGCAACAAGAAACCTACAGGCAATGTCGCGCGTTGTTGTGTAACGTTGCCGCACGTGGTTGCCTAGTGGATACGAGAGAGAATTAATACCTACTTTAATTTTATAGGAATATACCTACTGTAAGTGGTAGGAAATGATTTGATAGGATACGCAAGAAATAAAACATCATAATTAGTCAGACCACAATATTATAATTCATTCATCACGTTACGTAAATATTATTTACACAAATAATGGAAGCATCGGATGCTAAACTAATACTGCAATGTAACATTATTTATCTCGATTAAGTAAAGTAAAACAGTCACATATTTGAAGACATTTTATTGAATGTTTGAACAATTTAACAGTGAGTGTACTACGCACCTATTTAGGTAACCGTCCACCAATCCGCACAAGTTTCGCATGGTGGATTATGATCTAAATTAAAACTCCCTTAGACTATCCCAAGAGCAGCGGGATATTAGCGATTATTTTTTTCACAGTAATAATACTGAATACGTGAATGACAATTTTACAGAAATAAAATTCTATGTCTATGAAAAAAATTACGGAGAAAAACAAAACCACCATAACTTGATGTTCGCTTTTAGAAGAAGTATTTATGGAACCAACACACATACACCATACAAGACTAAATAGGTACACACGACAGCACATCAAATGTAACACTTTTGGACTTTGTATCGATCTAGCGGCGGGCGGTAACACAGATTTTATGCGGCGCGGCGCCGTTACGAGATTTTGTATTTCGGCCCTTATTATTACGTATATACCTACCTACATAACAATCATTACAAAGTTCCAAAGTGTTACAGGGCCACTTAACGCAATTTATTTATGATTAATTGAACTTACCAAGTGAACTTCAATCATAATTATATGAAATGTTAAATCCGAAGAGATTTAACGCGGGCTAGATTGCAATGATTTTGTGTACTGAGTGCTGTCGACTGTTTATCGAGTATCTATTTGATTCTACAATATCACAGTATATAAGTAAAACTGAGAAACCAACGACAGTCTTTTAGAAGTAGAAATGCTTTTCAGAAAAACTTTTGAGATTTTTATTTACGAGTACCTAATCAGTTCACACAGAAAATAGATTTAGGCAGTGACCGGCGAGTAAGCGAGTAACTATAGGCTATATTGTACATTTCTTGGGCTAGAAAATAGCCGATAGTTAGTCGCTTACTCGCCGGCGATGGGACAATTGCATTAGAGGCACTTGCGAGTTGCTTGAAAATAAAATAATAGAAACAAATTACGGTTGCAAATGTTTTTAAAAGCATAACCTAACGTTAACGTAGTCGTTAAAATATTTCGTTCGGGCGCATTTGGTAGGTACAGTCGAAGACAGAGATAAGTATACAGAGGGTCTCAATAAGGTTGAGATTTTCTCAAAAACTACTGGACCGAATTTAATAATTATTTTACAGTAGGTACCTATATAGTTTGAACTTTTATCTATCAAACAGTGAAAGGGTTTTTGCAATAGGTCAAGTATTTTTTGAGAAAATCTCAACCTTAAAAACTCTTCTGTACACCTTTCTCTGTGTTCCGCCGTACAATTTCTGCGGTACAAGATTGACAAAACTTCAATTCTGAACAGGAAAATGTTTCATTATTAATAATAATAACTCTTGCGAAACATTCCCGCACGACACTAAAACGGACCCTATTTTTTGCAAGTGCCTCAATGACATTAATTTCCGAGATCTATTTATTGTAACTACACATATTTATTGAGATTAGAACAGCTAACGGTTATGTACATCAAATTATATCGGTTATATACTAGGTATTAGTTGTTGCGTTATATTCGGAACTATAGTTAAATATATTATGTTTTATGACTTATATAGTTTTCGTTTCTTTATATATTGTCTTTATATAATCTTGACTCCCATCTTAGTATTAAGAAGTATATAATATTTGAGAACTGTAACGATTCTGATTTGACTTTTACTTAAAACTGAAATAGTTTTTTTGAGCTTGCAAATTTAGTTTCAATTAAGTTTCATTTAATTAAGTTTCAAATAAGTAAGAAGACGAACCAGAATCGATATCTTCCGAAAAATATACTTGAGTGAACTATTCGGAAGTAAGTATTTTTTTAATACAGATTATTAATCTTGTAGGTACGGACGTCCATTTAATTTAAGACCCGCTTTGTCAAAATGAACATCATCATTTAGTAATCAGATTGATTGCCGGTCTATGTTTGATTGAGACAAAGTTGTTCATTATTTTTTAAGTGGGTCCTAAATTAAAATTGTTGACTGTTAGCGATACTATTGATATTATTTATAATTATATAAGGCTGGTTTCACAGCTGTTCGGGACCCCAACGGGCCCGCTCGTACAAGCTCCCGGAACGGAGACACGCGTGAGGCTTTAGACTTGAACATCGTAAAAAGCAAATTGCATAACTTTTACGTGTGCCTACCGGCCCGTTACGGGACTCCCGGACACTGTGAAACCAGCGTAAGTATAATGTTTACTTTCTCTTATAATTTGGCACGATATAATAAAGTACCAGCTAAAATTGATCCATTTTGTGCTCCCGAATCACAAATACTTACATCGTTTATCTTACAAACTAGTATCAGTTAACAAGTTATCAGTTTATTCGATATGGAAAGATTCCAGTTTTTTCCTCTTGCATTTAAGCACGTCATGCTAAATAAACTATTATTAAATAGACTGAGAAAAGTTTTTGCCCACGATCAGGATTCAAACCAGAGGTCTAGCAATTCCATTATCATTAATTAATATGATTATTTTGACGATCAGACCATAGTCACGGTAGGTAGCTCTTTTAGAAAAAGAGTGTGTCACGGAATTGCGAGGTTCCTGGTTCAAGTCCTAATCATGGTGAAACATTTTTACATCTATTTAATATTAGTTTTATTCGTATCTTTACAATAATGACTGTACTTAGGCGATAATAAACTGGAACCTTTTTAGAGAGTTTCTAGTGTCATGCAAACTCCGCATGACACTAAAACGTCTCTATGTGGAATATTATGAACAGTCATACATTTTAATTACTTATAAATATAGACTTGGAACTATTTAGAACTATGAACAATGACAAATCCATAACAGGAACGATATTTTTACAAATACACAAATCATGGTTTCTACCGCAGCCCATTGTTTCCACAGAACAATAATTAATACAGATTAAAAATGACATGTGGGCAGGGCAGTGCTCGCTCTTATACATTATATGAGATTCAAGTATGACCAATTATACCTACTATACTGTCCTGCCTGCCCATATCGTTTCTAACCTATACTGATGTTCTGTGGTTCCGCAGTAAAATTCGTATAATCTTAGAAACAATGTACGATCTTATGGCTCTTATAAATTAAACAGTGATTTAAGCCGGTTGTTTATGGAAATATGGAATATTAATTGCCATATTACTTAAGTCATAGTTTAAATCAGTTATTTAAATATGAATATATCACAAACCCATGGTTTACTGCTTTTAATTAAACCACTGAATAAGCCACCATTAGGCAATTTGAATTTATAAGAGCACATGATTTTTAATAAACTATGAAAATACAACATAAATGCAACAATCATAATAGCTTACATCACTAAAGAAAAACCAACTTAATTTCAACAATACAAAGTTTTTTTTGGTAAAATTTCCGAATTTAGCACAAAAATGCGACAAAATCAAGTCTCGACCAGGCTCAAAAAAGACCATATTTTTTTAAATCAAAGACGACTCATTGAAATTTAACTTTCATACACAATAATTTCACGTTTGACTATTATATACTTAACTTCCACATAAATTAACACTTACCTACTTAAATAAACAAAATATAACGTAACGTTTTCTGCATTGAATAGTGGAAAACAGTTAAGTTATAATTTGAAATTTTATACAAACAAATGCCTTCCGCGTGAAAGCATTGTGTATGAAACTTAAATTTCGATAAATATAATTCGCTTTACAATTTTAAACATTCATTCATATGGAATAATCAAATCAATATAATTCGCAGTAGAAACCAGAGATAGTCAAAACTCTATCTCATTTTTATCGTTTCCAAAATGGCGTACCTACTTGTAGATATATTTTTTTATAATTCATTTTACGGCTAAGCTCGCGACTTGTACAACATTTGTCAAGACAAAAATACGACTTTGGACTATATTTCGAACATTTTGAAATACCCACTACCTATAAACTTATGTTAAACCTCATCAAAACAAGTGTCTTATTTTGTAAACAAATAAATATGATAGTCTATAAAGTCTATATTAACTGTTGTAGTGTAGTACAGAAGGGGGTGACCGCGACTTCAATCGTTATGGTTATCGTTTTCATTTTGACACTTGAACGATATACATTGCTGCGTTTCGTTGTCGTTTGTTAAAACTTGCAAAAACATAGCGGCAATGTATAGCGTCGTGTCAAATTGAAAGCGATTACGATAACGATAGGAAGTCGCGGCCACTCCACTGATTAAAAAAACTGTACATAATTGTGAAAATAAAGTTATCCCGATCTAATAATGTGAAAATAATTATGTACTAATCAAGACAAAGCTTAAAATGATAGTCATTTCTTTTTACATAATAAGACACTTGTATTGGATGAGGATTGAGGTGTATTATAATCTATATCTCTCACGTATAGGGGCCAGCTATCAAGTTAACAAATGACTAAGTGATCGAATAGAAATCTTAGATTCCATACTATTAAGATAATTTATTCACAGATTTTAAAAGAGCTCGTTGGCGTATGGTTAGGACTCTAGACTTATAGGCGTGTATTCATAAACGTGTTTTAAAGTTACGCCACCGTTTAGGACCCCTGTCCCTTTCTATCGTAATATTTTCTTCGTAGTGTGAAAGGGATAGCAACACGATTTAAGGGAATTGAGGTTTAACTAGGTTTATGAATAATAGCAATTAGTGTTGATCCTGGTTAACCTATTGTTTGACGTTACATCGAATTTGACATGGGCTTTTGGTGCAAGTTTGTTCTAGAAACGTGAAGTAAAACAGCGCGATACACACACAGAATATGGATTTAATCAAAGAAAGAGTAATAATATAATGCAAGTATAAGGCGCGGGGTTATATTTTTCTTATAATGACCTAAGGCTGATAAAAAAAAACAATAAAACAGGTCATTGTATGTTTTTCGACCTGCCCTTGAGAGAGCCCTTTAGTGAGTCATTATCATATCGAAATGTTAACCTGACAATAGCCTTTGCACATATTTTGATAGTATGTAAACGTATTTTGATTTCAGTAATTTATTAATAATAATTTCTAAACATTATCGATTTTAGTATAGCGTTATCTTACGTCTACAATTACGAATATGTACTAACTAATGAACTAGTATCGCTTAGTTACCAGCAGTCGATGGCGTCGCCTTTAAGTTTAAACGTTTTATTATCGTCGTCAAACATTACGGGAGTAATGAGTATTACTTATTTGTATATTAGACTGTTTTTAGTATAGTGCGGAATGTCAACTTGTCATCAACATATCAACGTATTTTTATAAGTCTCTTCTTCTCAACGTTCCTCTTCTCATCGAAGGTTGGACAACATCATGGCAGTTTTCACTCTCTGTCCGGCTGCCCGGAACAAGGAGCCGGTGCTGCAGCCGAACCAATCACGTAAATTCTTAAGCCAAGAGTGTCAACGCTCCTCTTTCCACAAATCTAGCCCTGGATTATTAACTGCAGCAGGTTATATTGGGGGTTCTGCATAATGTGACCGAAATATTGGAGCTTCCGTCGCTTGACTTCCTTTATGAGTTCCAACTTTTTATCCATTTGTTTCATCATTTTTATAAGTATGTCTACGAAATTATGTTATTTAGCTTTAAACGGTGTCAGGTAGGTGCTTTAGTTAGACACTATAATGATGTATCCATTCATATAATTAAATTTTAAATTCGACACGAACTGTATGAAACACATTTCTTAATCACAGTTGACTAAAAAGTATATCATAATTGATATTTTACTAAGCTATGTTATGCTATAATGCGTACTATGGATGAAAGCTATGGATGCGCGATAGGTATAGCTACGTGCAGAGCTGCGCATCTAAGTCACTCCGCTACACAGCTTATCATTAGTGGAAATGGTCACATAGTTTCGTAGCTTAACTTTCGCATCCTTGCATCAGCACATCTCGGTGGAAAGCCACCCTAAAGCTGGGATTCCACGGCCCGCTTTCTCACAGGCCATGACAGGCGCCGTCGCTTTGAACTTACCGACATCAGACGGGCGCCAACAGGCCGCTTTGGATGCACTATTTCCCACGGCTTGTCGGCCTGTCCTGGCCTGTGAGAAAGCGGGCTGTGGGATCCCAGTTTTAGCTTGATGATCCCGATAATAATAGAATGAGTTGTGACGTCACCCGGCCGACTCCAAGCAGTCCCCGTGTAAGCAGTATACGGCGTTAGTCTGTTCTCATTGCGGCTGCAGTTGCGTCTTGCGGCACTGGCAGAGCCACTTGATGATGCGCGCGTTCCGCTCCACCACGCTGGGGGGCTCCGTGTTGCGGTAGATCTGCTTCGGGACGGCAGGGCCTTGCACCTGCGGAGTTACAGGCCGTAAGTAGTTGCCAATAGAAATGTAACTTCTATTTGTATTTATTGTAATTATTAATCATGATAATAGTATCGGATTTGATATTCGACATTACAACCCTATTGGAAGGCGTTAGCATCCGTCATACGGTTTTTTAAACTAATACGGTTGCTATCGTTTCACACTCTTGTAAATTGCTTCCAAACAACGCTGTTACCTATAAGTTATCAATCAAGAAACTCTGTTCTTAAATTCTTAAGTCAATAAAAACCTTTATTATTAGATAAATAGCACGATTTTAGATAAGCCCTGACTCCCGAACTAGAGTGACCTGTGTTTCGGGAATCAGTGTCCTTCCGTGTTTACTTATTGCTAGTTATTACTAGCACTTCTTTTTGCAATAATTAGAAAGAGGAACAGTGTCAGCTTAATAAGTGGGATTGTAAATATTACTTAGTATCATAAACGTATATTATAGTAGGTAGGGGTATTGTAACATATTTGTGTCGTAAACTTTTGGATACATATTTATATATAAATATATTTATGTGAAAGGGCGACAGAATAGACGAGCTAGCCACGGGCATAGGAATAGACACGGGCCTCCTGTTACAGGTCTATGGGGTAAGTGGTCTGTGAACTTACCGTATAATCCGCTGTTGCCGCCAACTGATTGGAGTCGACAGTGGACGCCGAGGAGAAGAACACGGGGCTGTCTGACGTCGCGTCGCGCACTATGAGGTCGTACTGGCGCGGCTCCAGGCCCAGACGCTCGAAGAAGTGCTGCAGCCGTGACGACTCCTCGGAGGGACTGTCCGGGGAGTCCTCGCCCTCGCACGGGGCGGAGGCCGGACTACGCCCGTCGGAGCGTCGGTACCTGCGTAACGCACATTCATTATACAGTTGGCAGTGTCATAGCTGTTACCGATATAAAAAAAAGTGCGAGTCGGACTCCGTGCAACGCAACTTAAGAATAGAATATAATAGAATAACATTTATTGCCTACATATAAGAAATAAAAACAGTCTTAATAAATTACAATGACAATTAACAAACATATAATTTAGGCAAAAGGTTTAGGCTTCAGCTGATGCCGACACAGAGTGCGTCAGCGCTGGTTTTCAGCCCACACCTTGGCTCCAAATTGGTTATAGAGGAGCATCGTACCGTACGTACGTAAGGTAAGCTCACAGCTTCCAATGACAACCAATGGTTACTTATTGTATGTATGTAACCTTAACTTAACCGTAACTTCGCTCTAACGAAGAGATAAACTAGATTTTACCAACTTATATTTGCCATTATTAAAATATTATGTCCATACATCCGAGAGTAGGGTTGATTGGCGCGCTTTGGGAGAGGCCTACGTCCAGCAGTGGACTGATACGGGCTGATGATGATGATGATGATGACATCCGGCATAAATAGTAATATGTCAGTTTGCTCATTATGTGACAATTAGCTGTTTTCCCCTGACCCCTTCAAGTATACCTAGACCCGTATTAATAGCCTGAGCTCAAACCCACCCTCAAGAGCGAATTCAGCTGATACACTCTCAAGACGTGATCACCATCTCAAGTATGTCATTTATTAATAAACCAATCTTGGGCATGCAACTTGAGAAAGACATCACGTGATGCGCCCTACCACGTGATGTCATTCTCAAGTCGCGGTTCGTCTGCAATCAGTAAATATGTTCTCAAGTGTGAGTTTGACAGTTTCTCTTGATAACTGAGTTTTGTTTATTAAAGGTTCGAGCACATTTTGGCTGGCCGCAGCGTGTCGGGGCGAAGCGCAAAAATCCGCTCAAATCGCTTTAAACTATCGCACACTGTGTCGGGCCGCAGCGGCTCGCATTATTGCGAAAATGCGTCCGTGCGATGCGGGCCCCGGCACAGTGTGCTATAGCAAGCGGATTGGGGTGCACGCGCGCCCGTGTTCATTTTACGATATCTGGCAGTACACTGTATTCGAAATCCGTCAATGCGCTGCGACCCGGCCCGTCACTAATGTGCTAAGTAAGCATTTTGCGCTACGCTGCGGCCCGGTATAATGTGCGCGAAGTATAATACGGCGTTACTCACGTGATACCCGATTCTGTTTATTAATAGGAACGCCAACTTAAGGTCGTTCTCAAGATTGACTTTTGCGCTGAGAGTGATTTATTAATACGTGCCCTATTGGTTTCAAGCTCACCTGTCCGATATATCTGACTTGGAGCGTAGTATGGGCCTCGGGCGGCGCTGCTTGTAGCGCAAACAACGCTGCCGCTTGAACGTGCCCAGAGGAGACGTCACCTCCTCACCGGGACAGATCTGGAACAAACAAGGACATACATACATCAAGTTTCCCGTAGGGATAGGCAGAAATGATTGTTAAAACTTGCAAAAACATAGCAGCAATGTATAGCGTCCATGTGTCAAATTGAAAGCAATTACGATAACGATTGGAAGTCGCGGTCACCCCACTGGTACACAACTCTCGCTTGTACACTCATCAACCTATTCATGAAAACCAAAGCCAAAATCAAGTGTCTTATTTTGTAAACAAAACTACCCTACCGTACTAATTAACTGTTACAGGTCTATGGGGTAAGTGATCTGTGTTTGCAGGCGATCTTTCACAATGACAATCAATTTTGTGACGGCCGGCGTGGCGTTGGCGTGGCGTGGCGTGGGCGTGGCGTCAACGAACATATGCTACATTGGCTGGTGTCTATTTTACCTGCGTGGTATTGACGTACTCCTGTGTGTCGTCGACGCGAGGCCTGTGTCGGATCTCCGCGTACTGAGGCTGCTTGTTCACCAACTCCGTACTTGGCTCGTGGTATCTGAGAAAACAATTCATTTCATATGAAGACAGAGATAAGTATACAGGGGGTTTCAATAAGGTTGAGATTTTTTCAAGAACTGCTTGACCGAATTTAGTAATTTTATCTATCAAACTGTGAAAGAATTTTTGCAATAGGTCAAGTAGTTTTTGAGAAAATCTCAACCTTAAAACTCTCCTGTACACCTTTCTTTATCTTCGACCGTACCTATAATTGGTGCAAAAATTACGGAGGTTATTTTTTAGACCTTTCCGTAGTTAGCGGCCCAGGCAGGTCGTTATAATAGCGTATATTCTGTAATATACTTAAGGGCCTTCCATGAGCCAACTAGCGCCGCCAATCTTGGAAAAATAATATCTTCCAATTTAATCAATTTTATTAAAAAAAGCTATTTACAAAATGTTTATTAGGATGAATACTATTTTTCAATATACAATACATGGCATAATTGCGACAAGCTAAGTTGTAGTTTACAAATGTCAATTATGCGAACTACACCTTCCCGAAATTGAATCACGTTATAAATAAGCATTTAAAAAATAGTATTTATCGTAATAAACATTTTGTAAATAGCATTTTTTAATAAAATTGGAAGATATTATTATAGATATTATAATATTATTATTTTTTTAAGATTGGCGGCGCTAGTTGGCTCATGGAAGGCTCTTAATTATAACGCTATACGCCATTGTATCGTCGTGTCATTGTAAACCATGACTTATGGAGTTTTCATGACTTATGGACGGCGTATGGATTGTTATAGCACAAATTAAATACATAAGAGCTTGGCGGCTCAGTGGTTGGGTCTTGGGTTGACTTGCTATACAAAATCCGGTCTTAAATAAATACAAACATATGTGATCTGCTGTCGTTCGTACCTTGTGTAGTCTCTGTCCCTGGCGGCGCACTCCTTGCGGCCCATGTTGAGGCACTTGAGCTTGTAGGCGCACTCGTAGTCCGTGTAGTCGTACACGGGGGGCTCGTCTTGGAACTGAGGCGGCGGCGCGCTAGCCTGCGCAGATGACACGATGATATTAGTACTCTAGATAGAGTGCATGGTAAGGAGGATAGGCCCTTATCATGAACTCTTATAAGCTGACTTTAGGTCGTCACGGTAATAAATAATAAGTATTATTGAAGTAACCTCATGGTAAAATTATCCATCCATCCTTAAAAATCCAGAGTGACGTCACGAATCCCGCGAAAATGGCTGACTAGTGTTTTTAGCACGTGTCAATTTCATTTTTTACAATCATCTTCTACTTTTATGTAATAAAAGTGATAAAATTTGGGATACTGATGTATTTCACATCAGTATATGAAATAAATATTGTTTTATTGAATTTCGATATGAGCCTATTATTATTATTTATAAGTACTGTGCACATTATTGTTATGGCTAATGAAGAGTGGAGCCTCCTGGCACAGGCATAAAAGCCTAA
The DNA here is from genome assembly GCA_963506565.1 of Tachystola acroxantha. NCBI lineage: Eukaryota > Metazoa > Arthropoda > Insecta > Lepidoptera > Oecophoridae > Tachystola > Tachystola acroxantha. The sequence goes on along the minus strand of OY735892.1, from coordinate 5,724,500 downwards.
AAGGAGACTCTGATTACCGGAAAAAATTATAAACAATCTTATTGATGTCCAATAAATTTATTTTATTTATTTATTATTATTTATTTCACCTGGAAGTGTATGCCTACGCGCGGCGCATGCGCAGTGTGCGCGTTGTGCGCGTGCGGCGCGGGCGGCGGCGGGTAGGGCGGCAGGGGCGCGGGCGGCGGGCTCGGCGCCCCGTCCTGGAACTGCGGGGGCGCAGACACGAAGCACTCGCCCAGCGCACCCGCAGGGGGGTAAGACTCCTCTAGGTAGTAGTTGTAGCGGCTGAAACATGAAGGAAATGGTCACCTTTCCTTTAGTACAGCGTTTCCCAACCTTTTCAGCCACGGACCCCTAGGAAATCAAGCAGTTTTCACGGACAACCTTAATAAAATAAACAGCAAAAAAATTCGGATTAGGTTTTTATTTTAGTTATTTACTGATACAAAATAGGTTGCTTCTTTGCAAGTGATATTCGGGTTGATGTTGCTACTAAGCTGTAATCTCAAATTAGATTCTCCTTGTAATCTGTTTCTGTATTTGTTTTTTGTATATACAAGAGTAGAGAATGCCTTATCAGATAGGTATCTATGGTCCAGAGATGACACCGCGGACCCCCATACATATACTCGCGGGCCCCACACAGGTTGGGAAACACTGCTTTAGTACAAACCTTTTTTTTTTCAAAGGGAATCTAACCCATACAGACAAGTAATATTTTTTGTTTGTTTATAACACTTTTTCAATGCTTCTAGGTACTCAGAATCATATTTTAGTCCACAAGAAAAACCTTAGTAGACCTTGTCTAAATTGGTTCGTTCTCACTAGTTCGATTCATTAGTTCGATCGTCGAACTAGTGAGACTTTTTTTTCTCATTTGTTCTACCGTCGAACTACTGAGCATTTTTTTTTCTCATTTGTTCGACCGTCGAATTTATTTAAATCGGGAATTAAAAGACAATAAAGTAAACTTTAAAAAACATTTGTTTCGATTAAAAAGGTTTATATTTGTAGGTATAGGTAAATTATAATCGTATACCTTCATAATAATGTAGGCAACTAAATTATCACAATTTTTTAAATAATTAAACATCTTAAAAAAACCATTTGGCACATAACTTTGATGAAATATATATAATCAAATATATTTTTCTCTGTCTTGCTTATCTCAATAAGCAGAGGGAAAGGACTATAAATATGTATTCCATCAAAGTTATTATATATGTTGAATACAATATTGATTTATATTTAGGTATATAATAATCCAAAAACTAATGTCATAATCAAATACTAAATATTAACTATAACTTATTATATATAAACGGATATCACTCACTTATATTGTTAAAGTCGGCAATTAGACCGACAGTTTCGACCGATTTCGACGGTCTTTTTCAAGGTGGTCACCTTGAAAAAGACTAATAATCGACCTGTGCATCAGTCTTACCTTTGCTCATGTTGTGTGGAGGAACCAGAGTCTGTGCGGTGCTGGTGATGCGTGTGTGACGCGGGGGGCGCGCTGCGCTGCGTGTAGTGCCCGCTCGAGCCGCCAGAGTCGCGAGCGAAGGACGACCCGCAACGGCTGTGGAGACAGTATTATTTTTAGCAGAATATGTCAAGTTATCCCCATTAAGTTCCCTGTTAATCTCTGTTAAGTTGCTTGAAAAAGGATATTCGAAGCAGCAGTAAATGTAGTGTCATCACCATCAGTCTATTTTTATGTCCCCATTGCTCGGGCACAAAACTTTTGTTACATCGAGGACATTCCATCTCGATGTTTTTCTTCACCGTTTTGTTACAGTACATTACGTACGTTTTTACTTCTAAAAACTGAGGAAAACTCATTGGTACAGTCGAAGACAGAGATAAGTATACAGGGGGCCTCAATAAGGTTGGGATTTTCTCAAAAACTACTAGACCGAATTTAATAATTCTTTTACAGTACATAGTTTTAACTTTTATCTATCAAACAGTGAAGGAATTATTGCAATAGGTCAAGTAGTTTTTGAGATAATCTCAACCTTAAAAACTCTCCTGTACACCTTTCTCTGAGTTCCACCGTACATGACTGACCTGGTCGGGGATTAAACCTGGGACCTCCGCATCGTAAATCCAGTGACCCAACCACTGCGTCAACGAGTGTCGTGGCTGTATACAAACCCGTATTTTCGGGAGTCGCAGATCAAGACAGCCATAGGTAGAGAAACCGTATAGATCGGATTAAGTTGGAGGAATTCTAAGTCACTAACAGACGTTTCAAACATTTTGAATTCGATAGCACTTTTCGCCATACTTTTTTTTTTATTAAACTTTTTACACAAGTATGTATAAAGGCGAACTTAATGCCTTGCGGCATTTTCTACCAGTTAACCTTTGGTGATGCGGAGAATGATGAAGCGGGTGTAAATATTGGTTTTATATGTATAATAAAATAAATATAGGACACATGACCCAAGGGGTACATGACTCAAACTGAACAAACAAACAAAAATTAGAATTTTTAAGATAGTATTTATACCTTATATACTTACATACAAATACTATAGTATGTAGACAGTCTACTAACTACTACTAATAGTTACTATATTTATGTAGTTTATATAATATAATGTACATAAATATAGTAACTATTTATGACTACATAATAACTTAAAATGATACATAATTACGTTTCCAACACACTTACCTATTATATGAAGGGTAATTTTCTTCACCAGGCGAGGGATGCTCAGAAAACGCTTCGCAGGACGACAATAATGATGAATGATTTGATCTGTAACAATGTAATTATGTAGGTCACGACTTGTATACATAAATGATACCTAAATGGAAACTAGATTTGGCAGTGACGGCAGTGGCGTATTTGCATATGCCCGGGGCCCATGTGACCTTATGTAACATTCGTTAGTTAAGTTATGGGACTAGTGTATTCGTAATTAAGTTACTTTTATCATTGCCTAGGCGTACGGTGGAACACAGAGAAAGGTGTACAGGAGAGTTTTTAAGGTTGAGATGACATATTGCAAAAATTCTTTCACTGTTTGATAGATAAAAGTTAAAACTATGTAACTGTAAAATAATTATTGAATTCGGTCCAGTAGTTTTTAAGAAAATCTCAACCTTATTGAGGCCCACTGTATACTTATCTCTGTCTTCGACTGTACATGACGGTGTGTTTCCTGAATAAATAAAATAAAAATAAAAACATAATTAAGAAATAGCTGTAATGTAAATCTTCCAAAGAATAAATAAGTAGGTAAGTCTCTCCATAGTTCGCCGAGCGACTTTACACTTGTGATCCATTCTTGGATATCATTATCCACATCTCATGTCCATCTTATTACCTGGTGCCTTTAGAGGAGCAGGAGGCGGTGCGCTGGTGAGCGGAGTGACGTCGTCGCCGCGGCGACCGACCTATCGTCTCCGTACCACCAGTATTTACACTGTAACAAGTAACAGTATTGAAAATTCGTCAAATCAAATCCAATTACTTTATTTGCACACAAATGAAAATACATCAGTTACATATAAAACCAAAATTAGTTAGTGTACAGACAGGTGGCCTTATCGCTTTAAGCGATTTCTTCCAGGCAACCTTCGGGTGGTGGAGATATTGTATCGAAACAGCGTAGCGGGTGCAAAAATGTCAATATAAATGCAATAAAATACTTATCGTATTAAAAAAAAATGTTAAATAAACCTAATACCTACAATATAATTTAATAAACTAATTAATAATAATATAAATAAATTACATATATTTAATAATAAATATATACCTAATTAACTAAAAATATCTTACTTAGTAAGTACTTACACTTAAATAATTAACACACAAATGTAGGGAGGAAATCCTATAAGTACTTGTTAATTTCCTCTTTAGCCACGAACGACGTTTAGCCATGAACGACTCTGAGAATTGTGATGGTCACTAAACCACACGGGAATAAGTCACTCACTGTTCAGGGTAGCACCGCGTCTGTGTGTGGAGATCAGGCAATGACTTGTGACTGTTAATATTAGGACAGCCGTCTTCCTCTCGCATGCTCGGCTGCGAGTGCGAATTGGATCTGAAAATAATATCAACACTGATAATGTCAGATTTCAGAATACTGGTTAAAGGAAGTGGATATTCTGGACTGGGAAAATGGTCCTAAGGGGATGTAGTCTATACTGTAGTTTGTCACATGATGTCCATTTTAGTGTGTGATATAAAATGTGATGTATACGCCAGTAGCTAGTTATCAAATTTTAGGCTTGCATTTGTATGAGCTCTATAGGCGTAGATTCATAGACAGTTTCTGGAATGAAGCGATCAGCGACATTAATCGCGAAATATTGCAAAATTACTCCAAGCATTGATCTCCTATAAACAACTAGGTACACAAAGGTCTTACTAAAACAATTTAAAAAACGTCCAAATAAGGGTCCATTGTTAACGTCCAAATAATGTCCAATAAAGCAAATGAATACCATTCATTCGTTTGGACCTTCTTTGCGCTCGGACATTTTTAGAAGGCAGATTGTGTATCTAGTTGTTTATAGGAGATCAATGATTCCAAGCCCTAAATAGACAACTTCGAGCGCAAACCGAGTCTGAGCTAGCTCTTACAACTGTCAAAGGTCTAGTAAAGACAAGAGCGAGCATTAAATTAATCTCGGCCTAAGACCGACCTAAGAACGGCAAGAATAGCAAGTAATAACATTAGCCTGGCAAATTGTGGAAATGCTGCCAGTAGTGCCAGTGTTCTGGGCACGTTGTCCTGGAAGACATCTTCTGTACTTATTTATTTATTGTTTATAGTTTTTGTTGGTTTTAGTCATAACATGAGGAGTTACCTAATATATCTTGGCGTGGAGTGTGCGTAGTGAGATGGTGGACTTATGGCTCCGATTTGTTCACCGGGCGAGCCACCATCGCTGAGCACGGGGTCGGGTAACTCCATGTTCTCGGGGCTTGAGTGCGAACTCGCTGCAACAATAGAGTTTACGGGACTCAATTTTTTTTATTGCATCAATCAACTCTTATATTCCTGTTGAAGAGAACTGCGAAATCAGTTTTTCGATAACTCAATATAGAAGATATTAAGCGGTTAAGTCAAATAAATGACAGTGACAGTGTAAATGACGATTTCATATTTCGGGGTATGAAAACAATGAACCGAGAAAACGGACTGTAGTCGTTATTTCCCTGAAGCATTAAGCGATAAACAGTAGGTATACTCACGTATAGAATAAGCGCTTTTTATCACAACTTCGCTAGGCCTCTGTCTTGGTATCACAAAAGATTCTGGGAAGAAGACTCTGGCGTCTCCGAAACTAAGCGGCCTGTTCATCTTCTCGCGATGCTCAGGGTCTGACTTCTGTGCCTTCGAGCCCGACGTACCAGAGGAAGAATTGCCCGAGAATGTTCCCGAGTTGTGTTGGGACCGAGACATGGTCTCGCGTTCTTGGTAGTCTTTGAGCCGCCGAGAGTCAGCGTAGATTTTGTGAGCTGAAATGAAGACAATAATGTCAGAATCAGAATCTGATCATGATCTTTATTGCAAGTAAATACGTTTAAAGGTTTTTACTATTATTGGGCGTGAGGAGAACGGACGGTGTCCGAAACACAACCATGCGATCGATTACTGGCGCAAAGTACGTGGTTCGCAAAGCAGCTACATTAAAGTGGAACTGTGCGGGCCACGTGTGCCGCATGCAGCCGGACCGATGGGCCCGGACTGTCACAGAATGGGTGCCATCGGACGGTCGCCGGCGGCGTCGGGGCAGACCGCGGCGTAGGTGGAGAGACGATATCATTAGATACAGGGATGGGTGGCTGGAAGAGGCTCAGGACAGGGATGGATGGAAGAGGAGGGGGTAGACCTTTGCCCAGCAGTGGGACGATTTATAGGTTAACAACAACTATTATAAGATACAAAATGTAGCTGTATTGGCTGCAAGGCTTCAACAGTGCTTTTAATTGAGTGAGGGTGGATTCAGAATTTCAAAAAAAAAGCTGCCAAATTGTGGCAACTCTGTCGTCTGATTGTTGAAAACTATGGCGTGACAACGTGGGTTTGGGGCTGAAATGCGGAGTCGAGCTTTAATGTAATTTGGCAACATTCTTGACATTCTACCATTACGAACGGCACAATCTAACACGAGATAAAAGTATAAAGGTTCTCATAAGGTTGTGACTTTCCCAAAAACTACGTAGTTACGTAGGACGTAGGTTACTACGTAGACTGTGTACTTAATTGCAAAAGAATTGTATAAATCGACGGAGTAGTTTTTGATAAAATCTCAACCTTAATGACTTTGTGGAAAGCCTGCCAATTAATCTGCCTGAAAGTAAAGATACTCACAAACAGCATATGCAGGAGCGTAGACATTCTCTCTACTGTCTGCATGTTCGAGCAGTCTTCTAAGAGTATTCTGGAGCCCTTCCCCCGCGCTCACTGCCCGCCTTGTGCCGCAAAGACTGCTTCTCGTCGTCGTCGCATCTGTAAAGGATGCAACAGATTTAACACCAAAAATATGACGTTTCTTGTATGATTGGCAATCCCGTTCGCTGATTAGCTGGTTTGAAAATTATGGCAATAAAACGTGAATTTAGGTATGGTGAAGATCAAGATATTGTTCGTCACTCTGAGGTCGGAATAACTACAATGTTGTCATGAAACGTAGGTACCTAAGCAATGTTATCCGCTGATTTACTGGCAAAAAAATTGAGGCGTGAAAATGCGGTTTTTTGCTGTCATTATGTCAAAGTCAAATTTCTTTATTGCAAGTAAGCACGTTGTGTACATTTTTGCACGTCAACATATTTTTGAATTTACATTTACACCACTGAAGCCACATTTAGAAGAACTTTTCAACTTTTGGTTCTCTTGAAAATGGCGGGAAACGACGGTTGCGAAATTATTTGATAATTTTCCTTTTAATGTCTACAGGGACTATTTTGTGTTTAATATCACGTTAAATTAATCAGAAAATGTTCGCGAATGACAGTACGGTGAAGTTATTGGATTATTTATGCAAGATCTGAAGTTTCAAGCTTTTATCAAGAGTTCCCGCTACAAGCTCGGGAGTGAAGGTGACTGTCGAGCTGCTTCGTTCAGAGTGATGACGCTACGGCGACTCCTCTGGATGAAGACATGAAGACGCGGCTACCCAGGGTGAAGACACTACTGCGACTCCCCTGGAGGAAGATAGAAGACTATTGAATATATTGAATTTTCTGTAACATGACATTGGCAAATGACGAACAGTCGAGTCCATTAATAAAATAAAATAAAAAATAAAGAACTTTCTCAACTATTGGTATCGCAGAGAAACGTCCGGTCAAAGACTTACAAGGATTGCAGCAGGCTTCACTGGTGAGGTTACCAGAACTAATAAGGTGACAGCCACCAACTGCTATTGCCTGGCTCAAGCCACTGCTCACCTGGAAAACGATAGGATAATTATGTAAGACACATATCACACTGGAGTCTCGATAGTCCCGAACTAAACTTGTTTGTAATGGCAAAAAATACCTCTCGGCAAATGTTGCATTGGTCGCAGTGAGGGTCATAACATAATCCCATCGAAAGCCACCATAGAAAACATTGATGAAGAAAATATTTTAGGAGAAATTCATCCTCCCCCAAAAATTTAGTCTGTGAGCCCAAACACGATACAATGTGATTCGTAATGAGTTTACTCAATCTCGTACCCTCAAAGGCAGCTCTTGCTTCCTATCAAGAACCGTCTCCGACTTGACGTAGAACGCCTTGGTCTCTGCCAGCAGCTCGACGGCTGATTTCCGCTTCTGCTGCGGTTGTGGCGCGAGCGACCGCGACTGCGCCATGCCGTCCTTCTTGCGCGGGAGCTTGAAGCTAGCGAACAGAGAGTCGGCTAGGCGACGCCTGTAGGTAAACAGAATAAATTTGTCGGCAAATCGTGGCTATTTTGTAGATTTTTTTTAATATTAAATAAAGTGCCATAATATGACATTTTATTCACATTACGATCTAGCCTAAATACAACAAGACCAATAAGTAATTTGATTTTGACCTAAATTTCTATAAATTGACACTTATATCTAAGAGTTAGTCCAACGACATTATTTAGAGTCTATTAAGAGCGATCACTTTGTTCACGTGTCTTACATTCGCGCACTATCACTACGAATTGCTTTCACTACACTACACTAACTCAAAAGGTTTGGTTCTTTTCAGTCTTCTCACTATGTCCGTGTTGTCGAGAAGCTGGATTGCCTCGACATTCACATGATGATGAAGTCTGTGTTCGTGTTTTATTAGGTGTAGAGATACGTTTATACCATCGGTTTACATAAAGTGTTCTGAAATAGTCTAGCTAGTGCGAAGATTTGGACTTGAAACTGATATCTAAATAGAGGAATAATAATAAAACAGAGGACGAAACATAAGTACTTACCTATAACTAAACTACCTACGTAAACGAAAACTGCATTATGAATAGGTAATATTTAAAACTGAAAAACATTAGCATGACTAGTTAACTACTAAAGAGCGTGTGTCCGGTAAAGCACGTTCTTAAGCTAAAGTACCCTATCGTCAATAAGCATTTCAACTTTCGACAAATCAGTAATTTTCCTAAGTGACTGGGCACAAGCGACGCTCAGTTATGCAAATATTGAACACCATCGACTGGAAACAGTTAAATACTGTTACGAATGAGTTATGAAAGTGTTAAGTCATATATACGAGTGGCTGCTGTTTAGACTTTAGATATATTATTTGGACAGAATACGTTCAGCGAGAAAACTCTGGACCAGCAACCCTTGAACTGACATAACTCGGTGATAATTGAAATGAAGTCACATTACGATTTCTTGCACAGCAATACAATGGATTAATGGCAATAGGAAGTAGGCATTGACATGCCCCTACAGGCTGCAGACGCTCGCCTCGAAGACTAAATGTCAGTGACAGGTGATCTAGTCTAGACCTAGGACGTATGGTGCAAGTGCGATTTTTGGTGATGAGTCTAGCTCATCTTTTGTTTGAATTTGGGTAGGTTCTAAAACCTTCGAACCGACACAGTAGCTGAAACCACAAGCTGTTAGGAAATAAAGAAAGCTCATGGATTTATTTTCAACGTACAACACACCATCGATAAAACAACAATATGTCATACCTATTTTTCTTATACCATAGATCATATGTAGTATGCAGGTATACTCCAACACAAACCATAAACATCATTATCATCAATAAACCTAGTTTACCATCACTTCCCTTAACCGTGTTTTGTGCCCTTCTCACAGCCTCACATCAAACACAGAGAGAGATATATCTTACCTGGGAGGCGACTCAAAGGACCTCGAGAACGCCGCCGCCGTCGCCGCGCCCTCGAACTTCTTCCTCACTTCCTCGACCTTCGACCAGCCGGACTCGACGTTGAGGCGGCGGTTCAGCGGGGCCGTTTGTGCCGCATGCTTGGTGAGCTCCTCGCGCGCCTTCCGGACTGACGCCGAGACTACCGGGAGGGCGTCACGGAGGCGCGCGTTGCGGGCCTCGTGACATCGCTCGATGAACTGCCTCCGACGGAGGGAGAAGGACTGCTGCTCTTCGTCGTCTAGACACCTGGAAGGACGGCGATAAACAAAGGATGAGTGGAATGTATTGACAAGAAACTTGGAACGCATCTTGGATTTTTTACCTGTGTAACATTTTCTATGGATTGTACTTTGGTTGAGGTTTGACGAGGAGGCAGCCTGCGAAGTAGGCTCGTGCGAATGGATTGGAGATGAAAAAGGTCATTGGAAAAGGTCAATGATTATAGAAATGAAAAGGAGGAGAGCGCACATACGTCCTCGGCGCTGGTTGCGATATTAGAAAATAAAGTAAGTAGGCAACTCGTATGACCTGCTGAATTTAGTTGTTATTAAACTTGAATTTAGTTCATAACAACGAAAGTAATTAACGCTAATGGCACAGCGTTGTCTTGGGTGTTCTATTTTGAACCTAGACGTCTAGTCGTCACGTCAGCTAGACAACTACGGAGTACGGACACATGGTCTTGCTTGGCATTACCTAGTTGCGGAGAGAGCGCAATTTGCAATCCTTCTTTTTCTTTTCGTGTGGTTTATTGACCAAACCTATTCAAATCAAATCAATTTTATTGCCAGTTACAGGTACATCGAGATGTCATTTGTCAGAGTTGTTCAGGTCACGCGTAGTTCCTGACTTAAGACTGCTATCGAATGACAGCAGCCGGTCCTGATTGCTGTCTTTACTGAGGCTCAGATGAAAATGTCACCAGCACCCATTCAGGTATACATTGCGTCCAACGTTGCACGATTGTTTTCAACGTGTACTCGCAAGTAGACAACGAGTTCCTCAGCATCTGTTGGTGCTAGGTCTTATACCTAGCACTTTGGTCATCATTCGCTCACTGTGGGGCGGGGTGACCGCGACTTCCAATCGTTATCGCTTTCAATTTGACACATGGACGCTATACTTTGCTGCTATGTTTTAACAAACGACAACGAAACGCAGCAATGTATATCGTTCAAGTGTCAAAATGAAAACGATAACCATAACGATTGAAGGCGCGGTCACCCCCCTGACCCGAGGCACTGACCACATCACGTGCTTCCAGCTCAATGGTCTCACCTAGCAGGCTGCGCGAGGTGCGAGCGGCAGGGCTGGTAGCAGGACAGGGCGGCCATGGCGCCGGGGGCGGAGGCTGCTGCAGCCGCGCGCTTCGGTCATCATTCGCTCACTGACCCGAGGCACTGACCACACCACGTGCTTCCAGCTCAATGGTAACTCTGCAACAACGGAGACGGGACGTTAGAGTTTTGAAAAGGGGACGTGATGTAGGTATTTATATGTTAAAATTAGAGAAAATATACACATAAGTAACATAACATATGAATTGTGTAAAACATTAGATTCCCATGGGTAGCCCCGGTGAGAACACTTCAGCATAATACAATGTTCTGTTATAAAAAAAAGTTCCTAAGACTTTCACTATGAGGACGTAATTACATGACGAACGAAGGATTGTATTTTTGTTGATCTAGGAGGATACCTTACCTTACTTTAAGCCCCGTAAGAAACTTAATTAATGCTCTTAATTTAACAGAGCGTCTAATAAAATAATTAATGAATAAAATTTCTAATTAAATTCTAATTAAAACAATTAAGCCAGTAGTTGTATCTAGATCAGAGACAACAAATCATTTCTAAAAAAATCACCTACATTTTGAACCGGGTTACATTTATATTAGCTCCATGAGATACACTTCTATGGGTTGCATGTCTACTTATACATCCATCCACTTAATAAAACAACAGAATTATAATGAATTGTGCTCTACATAATTACAAAGTACAGGTGTCCTGATTAGGCGAAACGTGGGTCGTCGGCTAATTTAGGCAGCGGCATAATAATGGATTATATCCGCACAGCGCCTGAATATATTTAGCCTAACAATAGGGCTGTTGACCCGGGAAGGCTTAATAATGAGGCTACTGGATACTAATATTAAACAAGTAGATATGCAAAATAGCTGGTTTGAATGTTTGAACTCTTACAAACATCAATACAATTTTGACAGTTCTTAGTAAGAGCAAGCTTTCGCTCAAAATTGTCTCAGAGGCCGATTCAGAGACAATTTTGAACACGAACTCAACGTCATACTTAAGATTGTCTAAACTCTACGAAATCTGAGAGTAAGACTTGCCCAAAGGTCAGCTGGTAGATAATGCCGCAAGGCATTAAGCTCGCCTTTTGTACACAATGTGTAGAAGTTTAAATAAATAAAATAAATAAATAAGACTCCGCATGCCCAAAGGTCAGCTGGTAGATAATGCCGCAAGGCATTAAGCTCGCCTTTTGTACACAATGTGTAGAAGTTTAAATAAATAAAATAAATAAATAAGACTGAACTCAAACTCAAGGTCACACTCAAAACAGCGATCTCACTAAGTCCTTGCGCGAACTACGATTTTTAATCGCGCGATATATTTGTCGCAGAAATGCAACGTAGGGTTTCTATTCTATGGAAGTGCATGCATGCCATAGTACTATACGTCAAATCCATATCTACATGTATTACTGCGATAAAATTATCATTCGGGTAAAATATTAGTGCGCGGTCTGTCTAAAAATGTATGGATCTGATGTACCTATTGTACGTAGGTACGGACAACATCAGATCAATGGTAACACTTGCAGTACGATTTCAACTCTTACGACGCAGATAATAAGAATGGTCAAAAGTGTTACACTTGATGTGCTTTGATGTGTAGGTACCTACCTATGTCTCGCGCGCACTTTCATAGAAAGTAAAACCCCACATACGTTGCAGTCACAGATCACTTGCCCAATAGACATGAAATTGGTACAGCGAAAAATTCTGGCAACGATGAGCGCATAGAGACGAAGCGGGGGACAGGGGTGCCGTATTAAAGGATGCGTCCATGTCGATAATATCTCTAGGAGTAAGTGGTCTGTGGATACAGTAATGCAACAAAATTCTGCCGTTGTGTGCCTGGCCTTATATGTACTGCGAGAAAACTATCGTGCGACAAAAAGACGTAGTGCGCGGTAGGTCTAAGCTTATGGTCAAAATTTTCTTTGAATTATGGCCTAAGGGTAAAGGCAGGTAAAGGTAGAGTGAAAGAAAGTGCACCATAATGTTTCAAACTGTCAGTTTTCGGGTGAAAATTAAAATTATAAAGTTCCCATCTTTAACCGACGTCTCCACACTCGACTAAGTCATTGTTATAGTTTCTCATGACACGTAATTAGCCATTTAAAGCGACTTGTGTAGAAAAAACTAGTCGCAGTGAGAAGTACTTTCATTTTCCCGTGAACTAACTTTCTAGTATGCTACTTGAGGAGTGTGTATGATGGATTGGAAGCACTATAATCCTAGATTCAGCAGGGTTAGCACGATTCGCGTTAGCGATTGACGCAACGCCGTGGAACTGTCAAACTAATGTCAAACACCTTGTAATAATGTCACTTTGACAGCTCCGCGGCGGCGTTGCGTCGATCGCTAATGCGCACTCGTACTTGCCCTGCAGATTTCAATAAAAAGCTGAACTTTATTATTTATTTTATTAATGGACTCGACAGTTCGTCATTTGCCAATGTCATGTTACAGAAAATTCAATATAATAGTCTTCTATCTTCCTCCAGACGAGTGGCAGTAGCGTCTTCACCCTGGGTAGCCGCGTCTTCATGTCTTCATCCACAGGAGACGCCGTAGCGTCATCACTCTGGACGACGCAGCTCGACAGTCACGTTCACTCCCGAGCTTGTAGCGGGAACTCTTGATAAAATCTTGAAACGTCAGATCTTGCTCAAATTATCCAATAAATTCACAATACTGTCATTCGCGAACATTTTCTGATTAATTTAACGTGACACAATATAAAAATTATCAAATAATTTTGCAACCGTCGTTTCCCGCCATTTTCAAGAGAACCAAGCTGAACTTGCCAAAGATTTCATTGGGTAAATTGTTAGATGGGCCCGTGCCATATATAGACAGCGCACATCATAGTGCGTGAATTTCATGACTTACATCGGTTGACGGACGACTAGGTGACTGATGTATGAAATTCACACACTACGGCTGCACGCGGTGTACGTAGGGCCCATCTAACGATTTACGTCTTTGAAAATTGCCACAGTACGTGAAACCTATGGCAAATGTCGTCAGATGTTTGGTTAGCGCGTTGAAGCAATTTTTTTGATGTATAGAAAGCGCAATTTTAGGGCTCTATTCATCTCTATATTTATCGTATCTCTTTATTTTGTAAAGTGATAAACAATCACAGACAACGCGATATAGCGCCTCAAACAATGAATTCAGCATAAATACGTCCTAGCCTAGATAATGTAGACTAAACATTAACGTAAGCATAATCGTGTTACTAACTTTGCATTAAAATTTAAATGACTAACCTAACCTAACTACCTACATTATGGTTTTTATGTATTTAATTGTATCTCCCAAGATTTCCTGGGTTGAAAAACCCGGTTGTCTCACAAGTAGTTTTTGAGAAAATCTCAACCCTAATTAGTTCAACGGTACACTTTTCTCAACTTTATACTGTACCTAAGTAATATCTCATGTCTCGCTTGCACTTCAATGCTCATAACCGTAGTTAAACCTCACTTCCCTTAAACCGTATTGTTGTCCCTTTCACACTTCGTTAAAAACGTTAAGGTAGAAAGAGACAGAAGGCCTAAACGGTGGAATAACTTTAAATCACGTTTAAAAGGATATGTCGCAACAACAAGAGCTGTTTAATTGAACAGCGCCATTCAACCAAACATCTAAATGTAGATTAGCTGAGTGGTGTATGTCGCCGGTTCCGCATGAAAGATAGAGTTTAGATTACTAATAATAATTAGTAATAGATAATTATGTACCAGTAATTATGTTGTTATTATTTTAAAAGATGTGCTGCTGCGAGTTATTTTGCCACTTTTTCTCCTCAGTGTTGGCACCTTTTCCTTGCAAAGTGGTGTAAATGTAAATTCAAAAAATATGTTGACGTGCAAAAATGTACACAACGTGCTTACTTGCAATAAAGAGATTTGACTTTGGCCGAACACAACGTTCAACTCAACTCTACAGCTAGACCATGCTCAACTAACTGGTTGAATGTCAAATTCCTAGGGGAATCATCAAGTAATGGCAGAAATAAATTAAACAGCTAGATGTTCAATCAAACGTCTATTTCAACCAGTTGACTGCGACAGATATGCGCCCAAATGTTTGAACCACAAAACGACAAGTTACTGAGAAGTTGTGTCCAGCAATCGAAGGCCGTTACTTCTCTGTACGACTATAACGATCTGTGTCAACCGTACGTATGTAAATATTTCACACTGAGGCTATGGCGTAACACCTTACCGAATTACCAATGTGACGCGACCGACACCGGGTGCAAAATTCAATCGTATTCGTTATCGTATTCATTTAGACACATTGATGATATACATTACTGTGTTTCTCTATCGTTCATTAAACCTTGCGAAAATATTGCAGTAATGTATCACGTCCCTGGTGCCAAAATGATATCAAATTCAAATGATTTATTGCAGTTACAAAGACCATATAAGTGTTAGTCGGTGTTTGCAACATAAAATCTCTTTTGTATCTATCTTTTTGGTTCATATGTTTACTTTTTTATTCTACTGTCAGTCTTCTTTTGTTTTTTCTATTATTAAGTACATCGATTTTATTAATTTACCGTATTTTATGGATTAATTACATGAGTTACCGCGCCCACATTAACCAGCCCTACTAGCGCACAACACCCAGCAGCGTATCAAACAGTAGGTACTGTAAGTGCACCCAGTGGCTCAGAATCGGACTGTCCATGGTATCCGCAATGCCCTTCAGGATGCTGTTAGGACTGCCGCTAACCCGTCGCATCAGGGACGCGACTCTTTTGCGTATGATGGCATGGAATCCGTCCACGCCGGCTTCCGATAAACATCCCTGACGCGCTGCAGCAAAACTAACGATTAGGCTATCTAACAAATGCCATACGAATACGGTCTAACATAGATAAAAATGTACAGGAGAGTCAAGTTGAGCTTTTCTCAAAAAGTATTTTATCTAATTAAAAAAAAAACCTTTTTAGCAGATCAATGGTAACACTTGCAGTACGATTTCAAGTCTTACGACGCAAATAATAAGAACTGTCAAAAGCAAAAAGTGTTACCATTGATCTGCTGTCTACTGTACTTACTCGAAACTACGAATATCTTTGATACGGAGCTAATGAGGAAGCTAATGAAAACTGCAATCCTGATGAAATGAACAAATTATATTTCAATTTTAGAGAAATAAATACGTTTCACATCCAGACATAAAAACAAATTCAAAAGAGAAAATTGCTATATTGTAAGTATCTACACTTACATACACACGTAAAATTATCCGACATTGCTACAGTCCAATTAATATGTGGGTAAACATACATTGTGTGTTCCCAAAAGTTTTATGACTAATTCCGTCTAATTTTCGACTACGAATGTAAACTCGCTACGTTCGTTATTCTTATTATGATGTGTTTTTAATAACGGTACATTTTATTATTGTGCTCTGATGCAAATTCGCCGAGTTTCAATGGAAATTAGTTGATACGCCGTTATTCTGTTGACTCTATACTTAGGTACGTCTGTAAAAGTTGAATAGAACAAGATGTTTCAGAAAATAATTTAAATTATGACTGAAACACATTAAAAAAAAACAGCGGAAAGGCAACGGTTGTAATTGTAATAAGTCTATGCAAGATATGCAAGAATTTATTGTGCGTCAGTGTGCCTGCTCAGCAGAACAGAGACACCGCTATACCAGCGCAATAGCACTGTCCCTGTCACACACGATATGACATGGTATGATTTGATCGTTTTGAGAACTGTGATAGCCCTGAATGCGATCTCCATTTAATAGTATATGGTTAGCTTAAAACTTTTAGGGTTAAGCTCGCCGTTGTAAAAATTGTCTCCAAAACTCTGTATTAATTTTAACTTTTTATGTACAATAAAGGATACAAACAAACAAGATGACAGACTGAACGCCGCGCTGTTGCCGCTCCCTTGATTTGCCGCTGACGCTCCGTTCACTCTGTCATCTTTGTCGGGTAAAAGCTTAGAGAGAATGGTAGAAGGGGCCAAGTTGAAAACCAGTGCCAAGCACGAAAATAAGACTTTTCTTATTATATTTGGTTTGAAGAAAGCCTTAATTTTCCTCATGAATCAACCACACCAAAAACACCTTCGCAACACCATTGACGAACAAAAAACCGACATTCTAAATAAAATGCCATCCAATTTCATGCAAGTCGCTCTAAAAATCAATAAGTAGAACATAAAGAAGTTTGAAAACGTTCCGGCCAGATCGTGACTGCAGCAATAATAGGCGGAGGGAACGGGGCGCCCGCCGCGGGTAACGGACGCGCGAGACGTGATGTTGAAAAATGAATGGCCAAAGATCGATATCAATGGAGCGGCTGTAGGGCCATCTTTGAGGCGGTTTGAGAGATAGGCGGTAGCGAGAGCGGCAGCGGAAAATATAAGAATTGAATGAACAGTTATTAAGTATCTTTATTTCAGACACAAGTCCATAATATGTTAGTAACAATACCAACTGCATTTCTAACATTATTGTGTTATTATGGGACATTTCTAGGACAGGTGAGATCCTATAGTGACTACAAAATGTACCTAATCCTAAAAGTTGGATTGGATTTAAATATTTTTCCTTTACAGTGTAATTGAGTAAAAAATGTTGGAGTAATAAAATTAGGTTTGTGTAGATTCCAGAGTGACGCATGTTGAAATTTAATTGTCGCTAAGCGAAGTGTCTGACGAATATCGTGACCGTTGCCTGAAATATGTAATAGTATGTAATGACCGTTGGGGTCACGACATTCATATGCAACGTCGGGTAAAGAGTGCTATTTTAGTGGTCCGTCCCTTTGATCTCTCTTTGTGCATTCATCTGTTAAACATTCCATTTAAAAAACTTCGAAAACATATTTTCGCTAAGATTTTTGTAGTATTTTAGACAATCTGTTTTGACAGGACTTGAGCGCTAATAAAAATCGTTGTAGCTATCCCCTCAGGCCTTAGCCTCAGGCATGATGCACAAAATTGACGCTGGCTGTATGCCTCGGATTTTGTATTACCGCGTGCGCTCTTGTTTTGGACCACACATTAATCTCAATACCGTTGTATCCCACGCGTGGGCCGATGTAACACTTGCGGCGCCATTGATCATTGCCTACGTGTGTCTTACAAATGGATGCTTAATAACATAACTATACCAATAACATGTACAGCTGAGATTAGGTGGGAGAAAAGTTCAAGTCACTATTAAGTGGCTCGTTTCCAGAATATCCACGATCCTGTTGTTCTCAAAAAATTTAAGTTCATACATTGATTCCCGAGAGGTCCACGACATTTTATAATAATAATAACAATCCCAATAGTAGTATAGTTTATTTAGTACAGCCAGCAATGAAGAATAGATATTTCTTTAAATCAGTACTAGGTGCACTTAAGGGCCGCCACATACGTCCGCTTCGAAATATCGATTAGGGATTCCGTAAATACATCACACACATACGTTTATTTCAATTCAGAATAAAAAGGCTGGCACAGGAAACCATAAAAAGAAACTCCGGAGAAAACTCCGGACGGAAAACTACTGTTGCATGTTGTAGGTCCACAAAATTGTATGGATTCACTGCGTTCGCTATTCCGAAATGGAATTCCGTACGTATGTGGAGACCCTAATGTGATGTCGATCGTACAGCTGACAGCAGATCAAGTATAACACTTTGGATCGTTCTTATTATTTGCGAAGTAAGAGTTGAAATCGTACTACAAGTGTTACCATCAGCTGTTGTCCGTACCTACTGGCTAGATATTTAACGTTAGCTATTACCAAAGTAAAATAAGATGCAATTTTTGATATAAGTATTTGTTTGATGACCTAAAAATACTACAATAATACAATAAACACTCTGGGAAACACACTTTAAATAGGCGCGTATGTAAATAGATTCAAATCTTTTGTCATCAAGCGTGCATTAGACCCGTTTCCACCAAAGCGGAGAGGAAAGGAGACGTGTTTAAATAACCAATCAGATTCAGTTCCTTCTTCTAAGCGAAGAGATGTGGAAATAACGTAATCTGATTGGTTATTCAAACACATCTCCTGTCCTCTCCGCTTTGGTGGATATCGGGCTTTAGACGTAGAGTTTTAAGTTGGATTCGGAATCTCAAAAACGCTGAAATTGCCAAATCGTGGCAATGCCATCACGAGATTGGATGGCGTGAAAACGCGAATTTTGGCCGTCATCGTGAATCCACACTTGCTATGGAACCTAAATCTTTAATGCAGGTTTTAGATGTTAGATGGGCAAGTCTACGGATCGAGTAAATACCAAGCATATGCTATGAATCTAGAGTCAAAACAACTTGTTAGACCACATGCTGTCTAATATGTAATATCAATATCACAGTAGGCAACAGGCTGCGCGGGCGCCGGTAACGGTACTTGTTGCGAAATGCGACTCAGAGTGCGCGCATCGCGTCGCATCATGCATACTAGTTCAGAGTATTTATACTGTTAGTTATCTGTTTATTTTTAGCTTTGGAACTATAGATCTACAGGGTGATTGGAAGTTCGATACATTCCTTGAAAGGGGTGATACTAGAGATGGTTTGACCTCTAATGTATCAAATCACCCTGTATTTATCAAACGACGTATGTGGGACTCTACACTGAAAAAACGCGGTACAGCACTTGCGGTCAAACTAAAAAATAAAATAAGGTTAAGAACCTATTTTCTAGCTAATGATAGCCACATAGGGAACAAGTAGGTACGGTGAAACATTATCAATCATGCAGCTGCAGTGTCAGGAGCGATAACCGCCGGAAATACGATGTTTACTTACATGTTAGAGAAGAGATATTATGGTAGGTAGTCGCTCTACCTACAGCATCGGGTATCGCTCCAAATCGAATGATAAAAGATCCAGAGGGGACATTCACAATTTTTATTAGCGCTAAAGTCCTGAATGATTTTTACCGAAAAATATACCAAAAAATTCGTTGGCGAAGATTTTGACAGGACTGAGCGCTATTGAAATCGTTGATGCTCAAAATTTTGGATCTTGCATCAAAGACAATGTAATGTTACCTTGCATGATACGTTGTGTCTATAGTATCTTTATTCTTTTTTTAAGAGAAAGGGGGAGATAGACAAGCAGACGAGCCACCTGCCCTTGTAGCACAAGTCCGACGAGTTTTAGGGGTCCGTAGTTGAAGTTTACATACTACTTAGTATGGCCTTCCTAGGATTACCGTCAGCGGGGCTAACTCGAGTCGGGTTAGAGATCGACGCAACGCCGCGGAGCCGCGGAGCTGTCGAAATGACATTATTACAAGGCGTTTGGCATTAGTTTGACAGCTCCGCGGCTTTACGTCGATCGCTAACGCGACTCGTGCTAGCACCGCTAATGGTAATCTAATATAAGGATCATCAAGGAAGGCCATACTAAGAAGTATGTAAACTTCAACTACGGACCCCTAAAACTCCCTAAAGTCAAAAACAACAGATGTCCGAACAAAGAATGATTTAAAGTCGAAGTGAATGTGTTAAAAAAACAGATAAATGTAGTTGTAGCGTCTGCTTCACGGTAGGGGCGTACAATCGGCTACACAAACGTCGATTTATTATTTTATTTTTCAAAATCGGAAGTTTTAATTTACGTATATTTTTCCCAGTGAAGGGGTTTACACATATTATTATTTGGGAAAATATCCGCCCGATTCGGATCGGTAAAAGCCGAATAAATGTGTGGGCTTGAATATGTGTACAAAAAGAACCACTCAGTCAATTCTATACTGCAAACTGGAAACCAGATTTTTTGTTCTTAATTTACAAGAACTTTTGAATATTAAACAACATCAATCAGCCCCCAATTTCGCTAAGATATTTGACTCGATCGGAGTCGAATCGTTGCGTTGCGAAGCGCCACCACAATAACACTGACGCAGATTCGACTAACTCGGTATGTCTAAGCAGGCCAATGTATAGACAGGACACACTTGACGGAGAGATTCGACTACGATCCAGTCGAATACGGAATTGAGGTCAGCCCCCTAACCATGAACTCTTATGGTCCTTAATAAGCTTGCTTTAAGGTCGTCATGGTACGAAATATTACATGGTACAAAGTATTATTGAAGTAATTCTGTTATAATACTTTATGGTAAGGCCCCAGGTTTCGAGGCGGGTTGCGATAGCCATAGTTCGGGACGACAGTCTCAACCCCCCATAATACAGTGGAATCGTTTACGCTACGCTGACTCTTCGTCGCGTCGTCGTCTCGTAAAGTGCATGCAACAATTACGTGCTCGAGTGTACTTGAGCCGAGTGCATTATATTTATTCAACACACGTCGCCCGGTTCGTTCACATCTCGCGACAAACATGTGTTCCAGTAAGTATAGACTATTTACGTGGCGGTTGAGTTTTGTTTCGATTCGGTACGGGTGCGTCAACTTAAAGGTTTGGATGTAATGGCATTGTGTGGCGCGGAAAATAAATATGGATGTTTTACTGACTTCGGTTAGAAAATGCTACTTTACTTTTACTGGTTAGATTAGGGATAGATGTCGTGAGTCGAAAGCCGATAGTTTACAACTATCAAAATTGTATGAAAACTGGCAGTTGTAAGATCGAACTCAAAATCCACTCAAACTTTAACTAAACTTTCGGCCTAAGCATCTATTAACTTGTACCACAGCGGCACTACATCGCAGCTGCAAAATGTGACCCTTTAGCGGTTGAAGATGTGGGCAAAACGCGGTCCATGTGAATTAAATTATCATACAAAATTGTAGTTGTCGCGTGGTTGCGGTCGTGGCCTGGTTGTGGTACGTAATAAGGTAATATTGATTAAGAAATAAACAAACGTGCAATTTATCTACCACAACCTTATAATAATTAGACAATGCCGCGAACTAACATTCAACAACCAAGTGTGAAGAATCAATTGTAGGCCGGAAGAAATCCAAGAACAATAGCGCTACATTAGGTAGAGTCGATAGTACGGTGGAACACAGAGAAAGGTGTACAGGAGAGTTTTTAAGGTTGGCATTATCTCAGAAGCTACTTGACCTATTGCTAAAATTCTTTCACTGTTTGATAGATAAAAGTTAAAACTATGTAACTGTAAAAGAATTATTAAATTCGGTCCAGTAGTTTTTGAGAAGATCTCAACCTTATTGAGGCCCCCTGTATACTTATCTCTGTCTTCGACTGTACAGTGGAACGCAGATAAAAGTATACAGGAGTTTTATCAAAAAGTAAGTAGTGAGCACTAAAACGAACCTTAACACCACCACATAAGGCAATGAATAAATGAATTATGAATTAATTGACTCATTTTTAAAATTATTTATAATTACCTACATAAGTCGATAATCATAGACAGTTCTAAGCACAAACTCAGCGCGAGCTCGCACTTAGGTACGGCTGCCAAAATTGACAGATGTAAGACCGAACTCAACGTCCACTCGTACTCAAAACTGTCTATGACTATCGACCATGGTGTGTACTCAAAACCTACTAAGTACCAAACTAACTAAATATTATTTATTATTATTTATTACCAATCCTTCAAACTAGCATTCGTAAGCAATACTGTAATAAGTAGGACATACGTCACACTGCCTGTATTGCTGAATCGCTAATAAGTTTACTTTAATTTTAATAGTAAGCATTGTAATTTAGGCTTCGGTTCGTTGGAACACTTGTAATTAAAATAAATCCTTTTTTTTTAAGTAAAAACGTGATTCAGTCATTGAATTGGTCAAGTTGTTTTTGAGAAAATCTCAACTTTAATAGAGACACGATAATGTCGAGTGTACACGAAACGAATCCGCATCGTATTACCGTCACGTAGAGATTACTAGTTACGCTGTCGACTATACATTCTCTATTTGCGATTGTACACCAAACCAATCCGCATCGTATTACCGTCGCGTAGAGTTCACTATTCATGTTGTCGACTGTACATCCCGTCCCCCTCACCTCTCAAGCATCAGCCACACTTCACTAATTCCAAGGGCTATAATCGATAGCTGCCGGATGTCCGCCCGTTTGGACGATGAGATGCCTCGACGAAGGGAACAATAGATAACCCCTACCATGGAGTAATTATACCTATACCTACTACGCCCCCTACAATCTATGAATATAGTCTCTAAGGCACGATTTAAACGCTTACGAGGCAGATATAAAAAAAAAACCGGCCAAGTGCGAGTCTGCCTCGCGCCCCGAGGCTTCCGTGCAACGCAACTTAACCCCGTAACTTTGCTCTAACGAAAACATAAACTAGATATAGAGACCAACTTATCTTTGCCATTATCAAAATATTATGTCAATATTGTAATAATAATAAAAATTTATGGGGGGATGTAATGTCTTTACAGATTTCGGATTTTTTCCTTTACTTGTGCTGTAAGACCTAGCTTTTTTCCAAATTTCATGATTCTAGGCCAACGGGACGTACCCTTTTTAGCATTTTCATACAAATATGCGCTAAAATTCGACACATACGGCCATATCTTTTGATTGCGTTAACGTAGGTTGATTTTCTTGCATGAGCTTGCAGACCTGAGTATTTGGTATTAACTTCAACTCGATACTCGTCCACGCGTTTCTAAGATATACGTCTTGACAGACAGACGGACGGACGGACACAGACAGACAGACGGACACCAAAGTTATCCTATAAGGGTTCCTATTTTTCCTATTGAGGCACGGAACCCTAAAAACGGTCCAAAGTATTAAACTTGATTTGTTTTCGTTCGACTGTACAACAGGACAGGACGCTGTTAGTTTAGGACCCCAATCTCGCTTATCACTTTCCTTACGACCCGGTTATTTTATTGACATATGAAATTATGTTCAGTATTTCCAGTTTGAGAGCTTGTATGATACAGATTTACAGATAACTGTGGCGTAATGTGCTTATGAAAAGTTAAAGGATGAAACACGTTAAAAATGCAGCGGAAAGGCAGAAAGGCGACCTAATGCATGAAACTCTATAAAAGATGACAGACGATAAAGTCGGGTTGCCGCTCCAACCGAGGATAACTCATTGATTGAAGTGCTGCCCTGGCTGTGAATCGAACCTGGGACCTCCGTATTGCAACTCCATTGACCCAAACACTGAGCCATCAAGCTCTTCTTTTCTCTAGGTATACTTATAGTATGCTTTGAATATAGAAACATAATTTATCCCAAACTTATAATCCGAAATGAAACATGTTATAGAATGTAGATGTTACTTACAATATTACTTTGATAGGCACCACGGATTAGACTTTAATTACACGCCAATCTGGGCCCGTATGGTGGAACATGGATTGAGCAATCTCGTTGTAACATGAAGCAAGGAACAGACGATGGAGTTAGCCATATTTAATATTTACATCGCATCGTTCTTGTTTGATAATTTTGCTCGTCTCTGCTACTCACTTATTACCAATTGTTTGAATTTTCTGACTCGTCTCGTCTCTTTCTGACGTGTGTGAGTGAAAGTGACACAAGGACAGAGAATTGGGAGTTAATTCTTTCAGAGCGGTTAACAGCAACGATTTTTATTAGCGCTCAAGTCTTGTCAAAGTCAGATTTTTGCCGAAAAATAGTGCAAAACGTTCGCGCAGACTTTGACACGACTTGAGCGAGCACTAATAAAAATCGTAGCAGCTAACCCCTACAGTCTCTGCCCTTGTTGTCACTTCCCATGCGTCAGAAAGAGACTAGAGATTTCTGTTGAAAATTAAAACAATGGAAAACGAATGAGATGACTCTCGTAAAAAAATATACTTTAGTCTCTCTCCATGGAGTGAGGCGAAATATTTTCCTTCATGCTTTGTAAGTAATCCTCTGTAATGATTACACGGTGTTGTGTTTGCGTGACGATGGGCCATTTCGTCATCTGCTAATAACTCCGTTATGGTAAGTACTGCAATTTTCTAATTTTGCGGTTGAAGGCAAGCCCTTGGCTTTATTTTGGACGACCTTACCGATTTTCATTCAAATTTTACGGCAAAGAACTCTGAGCTCTGCATTAGTTTGCTCTGTAACTCAACATACAATATAAAAGCGTAACTTCTAACGTTCGTTCTTTATAATCAGATAAACTATCTATTAAGTATTTTAGAGTTGATATGTTTCTTAGACCCCAGATTCTATCGCAGCAGGTTGAAGGGTGTGAGTATTTTATTTTATTCATGTTAGAAAACCAACAGAGTTAAAGATTATACTCATATGGTAAAACTTAAACTAATAGAACACAGAATACACACAGACAAGGGTGCACAGGACAGTTTTTAAGGTTGAGATTTTCTCAAAAACTATTTGACCTATTGCAAAAAAAATTTCACTGTTTAGTACATAAAAGTTAGAACAATGTAACTGTAAAAGAATTATTAAATTCGGTCCAGCAGTTTTTGAGAAAATCTCAACCTTATTGAGGCCCCCCCTTTCTGTCTTCGACTGTACAGCTAATTACAGGTTTTCCAGGTTAATGTATCTTTGTCTATTTTCTATATTATCAAAAATCCATTCTACAATTCGAATCAGATAAACTACGCACGTCCTTCTTCCATATTAGTGGACAAAAGGCAAAAAGGAGAAGGAACTGATCGCCTTATTCGTAGCATAATGACAGCTATATTTATAAGGCGTAAGTGTTGAATGGGTGCCAAGTTTATGAGGAAACTCGTCCCTTTAATATTCATAGGAAGAAATTAATCTTACTGATCATGCGTACATGGAATATTAAGGATTGTAGCTGATGACATCACAATAATTCCCACAGACCACTTACCCAATAGACATGAAATCGGTACAAATGACAATGCCAGATTCTGCCCCACCATGAACCGCATGATGTACAAGATAACGAATGAATGTAAAAATATCACTGTTTTTTATTAAAATTATTGGTTTAAAATAAAGTTTTGTACATCAAGCGAGTCGAAAAAAAACAGCTTAATTAAGAATTCAGAAAATAGTAAGAAATCGAAGCGAATTATTCATTGTTTTTGTTATTCTTCTATAGGAGTTGCGAGAGTAGTAGAAAATGATACTGATTATGATTATGCAGTATGAAACCTGTAATAAGTCCACAACAAACTGATAGGGTACAGCTTAAATGGGCACGTAGTTTTGTAGGTTGGGCAAAGCTCCATTGAAATGTGGCAATGTCATTTGCAAGCGAAAAACTCTGTCAACGATAAGCGCATAGAGACGAAGCGGGGGACAGGGGTGCCGTATTAAAGAGATGCGTCCAGGTCCATGATATCTCTAGGTTACTCGTGTCGCGAAGCAATTATCCGCTCATGTGCGAGCAGACAGGCGCTCCTGTTACATGTCTATGGGGTAAGTGGTCTGTGATAATTCCTTATAATCCATAACAGTTTATTGTTTTAAACATACATGAATGAACTACTAACTGAGGAGATTGATTGATGTGGAAGAAGGGAAAGTGATGTACCAGGACTGCATGAAGCAGATGCAAGTCATACTTCTTTGCCTACCCTTAGGGGAAACAGGCTTGAGAGCAAATGTATGTTTCATACGGTAGATGTGTTGAGAACAGAGAAAACTACAGGGGGCCTAATTAAGGTTAAGATTTTCTCAAGTAGTTCTACTTGACCGACTGTAATAATTCTTTCACTAGTAGATAGTTTAGAGCAGTACACACTATCTAATTACAAAGAATTTTAAAAATCAATCAAGTTAGAACCTACCAGGATTGCAGAAGATAGAAGTGAAAAAGACGGATTGTTTATGTATGTACGGTGGGACACAGAGAAAGGAGAGTTTTTAAGGTTGAGATTTTCTCTAAATCTACTTGACCTATTGCAAAAATTCTTTCACTGTTTGATAGATAAAAGTAAAAACTACGTAACTGTAAAAAAAATATTAAATTTGGTCCAGTAGTTCTTGACAAAATCTCAACCTTATTGAGGCCCCCCTGTATCTCTGTCTTCGACTGTACAACGAACATTTCTCCTACAGGAAACGATCGAATCAGTGCAATATGGAAGGTGCACTTTTAGATTAGGTGCATATTAGTCGTAGAAAGGAACCAAGTGCCTTAGTGGTTGCTGGAAACGGGTTACCGGTGGACGGGATATGATAGCGGCGGCGGCGGCGTGGGAACCGGTCTACCTGCGGATATTGCGTTCGAAACTCATTCACTGCACTGGAGTTTTGCATCTAGAGACAGGTTCATGCTTTGGCTTCAGTCATTAAAACCGTATATTGACTGACCACTGTACCATCAGAGTCTCGATGGTACAGTGGAACACAGAGAAAGGTGTACAGGGGAGTTTTTAAGGTTGACATTTTCTCAAAAACTACTTGACCCATTGCAAAAATGCTTTCACTGTTTGATAGATAAAAGTGAAACTATGTAACTAGCTTAAATTATAGGTGCTAGGGCTAGAGTTAAACTATATTGGTGAGCGCTAGCTCCCACACTAGGATTCCCTGTGTTGTGGGAGACTAGTCTCTCCCTGGAGTACAAATGATCGTTAAATGATTGTTATTATTACAAATAACAAAAAAAACATTTAGCTGGCGATGAAAACGTATGTGTGTGAGGGTGTGTGTGTAAGGGTGAGAGAGGGTGTGTGAGTGAGGTGTATGAGGGTGTGTTGAGGAAGGGTGCGTCATAAGAGTTGAATTCGTACTGCAAGTGTTACCTACCATTGATCTGCTGTTGTCTGTACAAACAAAGTATTTGTCAGACTCGTAGAATTTACGACTTCGGAAACTCAAGATTACTGAAATTGATATTTGATACCAGATAATACCAAAAGCTTGCTTCATCCGCCCACAATAATCCTGTCCGCATTTCCACCCACAACTGCAGATTAAGTTACTCATAAAACTTTTGGCTTCTGGCTTTAAATGTTTTTGCTGAGCCTCTAATGAAATGATATTAAAAGTAATCTCTCCACAGACCGCAACGAAAACCTCCTGACAGTCCCACGCAATAACGTGGTTTCACTGGAGGATTTTATGTGAAAGATTTTTATCTATGGCGGACCACATCACTCGGTAGGAACAGGATGGACAAACCACGAAAGGAAAGGGTTTGATGGGCATTGCATTGGAAAATAGCCGCTGCTTAATATTACTGTGCCATTGCAGCTAATTCTGTCTGTAGCGGTCACTAAGTCGAATCCTAATCCTAAACGCAATTGTCACTGTCGTTCTTTCAGAAAAGCATTCAAGAACTTTTGAGAAAATCTCAACCTTAACTTAAAACTCTCACATCTAAACTGTGAGGAGATGATAGCAAGAGCCAAGACCTATGGGAGATAAGCAGAGAATCACCCAAATAGATTAGCAACTGGCTTTTTTTGTGTGGTAATGCTCGGGGGTAGCGACGGGTTATGTCGGACTTAGTCTTGCACCGACTAAAACCCCACGGTGGCCGCCTCCGCGCATTGTGGGGAGCTCTGGGCTCTCAGTTGAACTACACCAGAGTTCCCCACGCGCTTGACAACACTCCTCGGGCCGCTACAGGCGCCTAGCACACACGCAGCGCTTGGCTGCAGCGGGACATGACCACTCTGTACCCGCTGCCTTCCTGGGGTAGCAACTGGCCTAATGCGCAGCAGGAGAGTCTTCAGTTGATTGAAGAGGAAAGCTTCAGAAGATTTGGTGCGAAACTCAGCAGCGGACTAGTCACTGGATTCGTACCGCGCAAGCCAATAGACAAATTCATAAAGTGCAGCTGAATGTCCCTGTGATAGATTGCGGCAAGAAAAGAGGTTTCAAAAAAAGCTCTTCATTATACCTTTCTCTGTGTTCTACCGTATACCAACTCCTAAAACAACGAAAACGCTGCGTCACCTATATAAATACATAACTTCATGCAATAGGCAGTGAAAGTAATTGACGCGAGTTATAAAGTTAGTTTATTTGTTTATTGGACTTTTATTGAGGATATAAGATAAAAAGACGCTTTGTACTGAGGAAATACAAGGGTGTCACAAATATCGCCGTCTATAGATGCATATAAAACTCTAGAAGAGTTGCCTATTTCGTTGCAACTCTGAATGTAAATGTAGAGTGCTCTTATGAATTTGGCTCTCCCCTTCAACATGCAATGACATGAGTATGCAGAGCTATTTAAAGGCAAGATGACAGTAATAGGTATGACGATAGTACAGTACTGTTAACAGCACACTAATGGTAATAAAAGTAATTATTATGGCACATAATAAGAATTGTATAAAGCCTAAAATGTTACATTTGACTTGCTTCCGCCTGGGTACAGTGTAATTCAGAGACTACTATCTATACGTATTTTCAAAACCTACTTGCTAGATTTGTAAAATTCTTGTGTACTTAATTATTTTATAGTACGTACTCTAAACTATATAATATGCACAGTCGAAGACAGAGATAAGTATACAGGAGGCCTCACTAAGATTGAAATTTTCTTAAAATCTACTGGACCGAATTTAATAATTCTTTTACAGTTACATAGTTTTAACTTTCATCTATCAAACAGTGAATGAATTTTTGCAATAGGTCAAGTTTGTTTTTGCGAAAATCTCAACCTTAAAAACTCTCCTGTACATCTTTCTCTGTGTTCCACAGTCTAACAATTTATACAATCGGTAATTTATACAATAGAGATGGTTCGAGACGAACTCTACATAGAGTAGGACTCTATGTAGAGTTCGTCTCTACCATCACTTCCTCACGTTTCCTACCCACTCAACGTAACAAGACTGCAAGTTTATTACAAAAATTGCGAATTTTATTAACACGAAACGTATATTGCTAGAAATAAAATGGAATTACTCCATGACTTGGAGATGATACGCTATAAACCAAGCCGGGTAGCTCGCTCCGGGCGAAGTGCGAGCCGGCCGGATTTTACCGGATTTGTTAGGATTTTTGCGAGCTCCCGGGGAGATACAATACTATTTTTAGGGTAGAAGGTAACTTACCAACAAAATTGAGTTTCGTTACCTTTAGTTGCGAATTGCGATGCCGTCGATTCTGAGCTCGGTCTTACGGTTGTCTTTCATTATAATTTAGACAGCTAAGTTTAAGCCTAGAGCTAACATTAAGGCCGTTATTCATAGTAGTGTTTGAGTGGAGTTTATTTTGGTTTTACAAATGTCGGATTTCTTACAATTTTGACAGTTTTAAAACGCTCACATAGGTAGGTAACTCACATTTCGTCTATGACTATCGGCCTAAGTTCGTGCTGAAAATATTTGTCTCCCAAAAATTGTCTCTGGATATCCGCCTAGTCCTCAGGACGGCAACAACTGTTGTGCCACAACAACTATAGTTGTGTCAAGCCTCGTATCCAGAGTTGAAAGACAAATGTTGAGTTTTTAAGGTTGAGATTATCTCAAAAACTACTTGACCCATTGTATAAATTATTTCACTGTTAGATAGATAAAAGTTAAAACTATATAATTGCAAAATAATTATTAATATCGGTCCAGTAGTTCTGGAGAAAATCTCAATCTTATTGGGACCCCCTGTATACTTATTTCTGTCTTCGACTGTGTTCATCAAGGTTGGTATCCGCAAGGTCGTCATTGCCATTACCATGATGAGCAACATGTTGTGAAACATGTCGCGCAACAAATTTAATGTTGCCTAGTGGATACGACGCTTTAAGCTCACAAAATTGCTTTTAAATCTCAGCTTAAACGGCACCTGTAATCCTTTTGGAGTAGTAAGTCTAAGAGGTCGGTGACTACTTGCGAAAGGTGGCCCACCACCTTATTTGCCGTTTCTTGTTACAAAAAAACATACCAAATTAGCCGAATCCTCCCATTTTAGTTAACTCGTTAACTCTCCATCAAGCCACGGTAAATATATACAAGAGAGTCCAAAACGGGACTGCCCACTCACGCCCACGATGGCGTCTTACGATAGGGTTGTGGACAAAAGTGTTTTTCACGGACGAAAGTAAAAACGGTTCGAACTATTCTACAGTTGCGTGATAGTAGCTATTTATTAATGTGAAAAAAGAAGACTTGCAATAAAAGATAACTTTAGAGTTAGTGATTTAACCCAAGCCAAAAGTATGAAATTTTCACGAGATAAGTGGGTAACTCTAGGGTATTGTTTATCTCTTGGCATAGGATTGTTACTAAGAGTTATAGATTCTCAAAATAAATACCTACAATTGAATGCCCTAAAGTCTAAATAAGCTAATTCAATTCAAGAGCTAGAGCAAGAGTCCCACTACATAGCTCAGTAGGACTGCTGAAATTCAAAGGAAAACTAGGTAGGTACAGCTAACAGCAGATCAAGTGTAACACTTTGGACCGTGCATAAGCATATCTGCGTCGTAAGAGTTAAAATCGTACTGCAAGTGTTACCATTGATTGATCTGCTGTTGTCCGTACTATAGAATATGATTATCTACCCTTTAATTTGACATTTGTCGCGATTCTAGAGCTTGGCATGCTAATTTTAATCGCAGCTAAGCGAGGCTTCCCGCTCACTCTTATGCAATGTAGCATATGAGTGACCGTTGTGTTTAGGTTTAGGATTAGATTTGGCGGCCATGACAGAATCACACCAATTGGCAATAGACAAAAATACAACTAAATAAGTAAAATACCTAATTGTTGCAATTACGAAGTGTCTGTCGGCGCTTCACGAAGAGTCTAGCATCGTCTGACTGCGACATATGTACATAACTGTAGTTAAGTGAGTGCAAATGTTCGCCAACAAATTGTTATAAAATTAGGCGAAGCTTAGAACTATATTAAAATGTGTAAAATTATTGTTGAGAGTAAGTCGCCGCTAAGAGACTCGTCCCGCTCGCTCTTACGCGATGTAGCATAGAACGACAGCGACAGGTGTGTTGAGGAAATTCGACTTAGTTGCCGCTACACATTGATCTCCTATAAACAACTAGATACACAAAAGTACTAAAACAATTAAAAAAAAACATCCAAATAAGGGTCCATTGTTAACGTCCAAATAATGTCCAATAAAGTAAATGAGGGTCCTTCATCCGCTTGCACCTTCTTTACGCTCGGACATTTTTAGAAGGCAGACTGTGTATCTAGTTGTTTATAGAATAGAATAGAAAATATGTTTATTGCCATACACCAATTACATAAGCTTACAAAAAATCAATCAAGTAGTAAGTTATAATCTAATATAGTTATGCTAAGTAAGTGGTGTGGCATAAGGTGCATGTTTCAGCTGAGCTGACACCGAGGTGTGCAGCGCTGTTTTTCGACATGCACCTAGGAGATCAATGCCGCTACAGCATAGCTACAATATCTAATAGTAGAATGGAACTGCGGTAGGTATATCAAGTATCTAATGTCGATCAAAATCAGTTACGACAAGTGACATGTATACTTAGACGATATCAATAGCCTGTGCTAGTGTCATGAAACACCACAGCAGCCCTAGCATACGCCTCCGCCCAGACTCTGTCGAAACTTGAAGCCCGGCTCCTTTGACGGCTATATGCGTTGGGGCAATTATATCACGCTCTCGGACGGAAAGGTCAAGGTTCACAAACCTCCAAATCAATTAAAATTGCACGGAGGAAACCAACAAATTAGTGACCGAAGTTTTTAATTATGTCTACCAAACGTTGGGGTAGAATAGGGCATAATTCAATGTCCAGTAACTCCAATATGGTTAAACACTTATAGAATATTAAAATAATCGCAATTGTTTATTTATCTCATGAGAAAATGTGGCAAATAAGCCTGTAGTACAGTCGAAGACAGATATAAGTATACAGGGGGCCTCAATAAGGTTGAGATTTCCACAAAAACTACTGGACCGAATTTAATAATTATTTTACAGTTACATAGTTCTAACTTTTATCTATCTAACAGTGAAAGAATTTTTGCAATAGGTCAAGTAGTTTTTGAGATAATCCCAACCTTAAAAACTCTCCTGTACACCTTTCTCTGTCTTCCACAGTACCATAATTACCCTGAGTTGGTATAGTAA
This sequence comes from Tachystola acroxantha, assembly GCA_963506565.1. Classification (NCBI taxonomy): domain Eukaryota; kingdom Metazoa; phylum Arthropoda; class Insecta; order Lepidoptera; family Oecophoridae; genus Tachystola; species Tachystola acroxantha. The sequence continues at coordinate 5,691,919 of OY735892.1, read as the reverse complement.
ATACGCTTGCTAACGACTGCGTAATAAAATAACGAAGAACTTAGATTCATATTTGAAGGAATTTTCGCCTATGCTAGGGGGTGCAAATAATAGTAGCTAACGTTGTTACGTAATCGTTAGCGGTGAACTTACTAAAACAACTCTTAGTGTGACTTGGTAAGCGGTCATTGTCGCCTAGAGATATTTGACACCCTTTGTTCGCTGCCGATCTTGAATAACTATATTCCTGAAGGACATGCTACAATCAATCAATACAGGTATGATACCAATCTCCACAAAACCAATGCATTCTACGCCGTTTGTGCAGTCGACTGTACAAACAAGCTGTCAATTATATTTTGCAACTTCAGAGACCCATCTCAAAAACTATTCACAAACATTCCAATATCAATGACATGTGGTAAATACGATCAGCGTATCGATTCCAATTCCACCGGTCGGAGAACGTGACTGTCTGGTAGACAGCAGACTCTACCCACGTTCTACCTAAGCCGAGTATTTATGCTGACTTTGGTCAAAGCAGTGTGTTTAAAATAAATAACCTACCTGTAAATGTTTTTTTTTGGTTAACATATAAATCGTCCCACTGCTGGGCAAATGTCTCCCCCCTCCTCTTTCATCCATCCCTGTCCTGAGCCTTATCCAGCCACCCATCCCTGTATCTAACGGCATCATCTCTCCACCTACGCCGAGGTCTGCCCCGACGCCGGCGACCGTCCAATGACACTGTAAATGATTACGATGCAATCTTTTTGCAACTATAATACCTACTTCAGCAATTAAGTTAGTAACAACTGCCCCTCTATTTCATTTCATCTACAATATCCGTCATAAGGTCCCTAATGATTTAATAGCTGACACTCTATCAACAAAAGCAATCAAAATAAAATATTTTAGTTTCTAGAATTACTTCTCAGTAAAGTCAGGAGGTCATCCAATATTATATTCAACGATTCACAAGTTCCAAGTGAACAGTTTAACAAAAAAGATCTATTACTTTGCCTACAGTCTAACTACGCCGCCGCCGACGACATGTAACTAAAGTTTTTGTTGTTTCTATCGAAATAAATTACATTCGGACGGACTTTGTCTTTATTTGACCGGATTTTTTTCGTCTACAGCAGACAAAGCCTTTCCCCTCGGGGCTCTACAAAACCTCCAAGGGAAGGGGGGATGGAAGCTCATTAAGCTTGTATCCAATGGTAGGATTTGATTCATGAACGTCTCGTGAAGTCAATAACTCACGTTAATGTAAACACAAATGTAGGATGATCCTGTAACTATCTTGTATGGTTAAATGTAGATCACGACATTGTTTAATTTCGCAATTAAAATCCCTGTTTCCGACAAATGATCTCTCATTTCTTTAATTGGCCAATTTCGTAACTCGTAATACGCTTGATCTGTGTCATTCTTAAATTCATGGAACAAAAGAAAGAGGTCAGAAATATTGTCTTCTATTCCATGCAGAACAATGAAGGTGTCTTCTTAGATGATTAAAGATTTTCTAGTTACATATTTTAATTTAAATGAGCGCACACAGAGGCAGTGCATTTTATAAATGCCGACCGATATAATTTGGCCCAACACTGGACATTACTCTCCCCCAAATTTGGCTATCAACTTAGGTAGTTACAGCAAAACGTTAGAAAAGCTTGTTCATCAATGACGATAGAACTGCTTTGTGTGCAGAGCCGTAGACAAAAGCTAGTAAAAACAACACTAAACATAAACCATCTTTGTCGAACAAGATAGATCTGGGCGGTCACTGACCTAACACCACACATAAAGCTTTAACACAGAATCGGTTAATGGCCGTTAAATTGGACTTAACCGTTTATTATCAACTGGTCGTTCGGCTCCGGTTAAATATTGATTCGTTCTTGTCTGAGCCATTAAAGCGAGCCAGTTTATGGCAAATGCGATGTGCTGAGAGATAACAGTTGTAATGGAAGACTTTATGATGAACAAGCGCAGATATTTTTTTATTGAAGACAACCAGATGCAATATCATCAATTTGGGTCCAATCCAATGTTCCAACTGTTCTTATGACAGGACAGGTGAAAAATGTCAGCTTGTCAAAGTGGACATACCTATTATCATAACTTTAGATTTAAATCAATGAATTTCTATTACGATGTTCGCTTATAGTTATTGATTTTGCTAAAGTTTTTAAATAGGCTAAGCCTGTAAAACCGTTGTATTTTTAAGATACTTGTATCTAGGAACTAATATACACTAGATTATAAGTTTAATTGTTATACTTACTGGCAATAAAGACATTTATATAAAAAAAAGACAGGACAAGCAAACTTATTGAAGTTATTCTTGGGAGTGAAGAAATAGTGAGTCTTAAGGGACCCTTAAGCACTCAGTATCCCCTAGTAAAGGGACCCGAAATGAAAGCTCAAAGAAAAGCAACAAGATAGTGATTGAGCCACCTGTCAAGCAAGAGGCACAAAGTGGCTTCTATTGGAATCGTAAAAGATCCTGATACAATCGCTAAGCCTGCAAGCGATAAATATTTAGACAATGTAAAATAAAGGATATCCGAAATGTTCGTCAAAAGTCATCCGAATCCCATAATGCATAACAATAAACTGTAAAGGCGTAAACCCGATTTGTCGATTTAAAGCCAATGCCCGCTTCTAGTCTGCTTTTAATAACCAATTTGTTCAACGACCGACCAGCGATTTTTTGCCGCTAGAGTGTAGTGCTACCAAATACCAATTTTATTTTGCTTGCGGCGAATTTTGAAACATGTGGGCGGAAGTATTGTTTTACATATTCGTAGAGCTAATTATACGAACGTGGGAACAAGTGTGCTGGTACTTGACCAAATGAGATGACCTAGGTCATAGATTATGTACGAAAATTACGTTTGGCGGGTGTGGGCCAAGCCAAACTTATAAGACCGAAAGCTTCCTTCGAAATTCCAAAGTTAGCAATTTGTTTCCTCTAAGCGACGCATCTAAGAATTTAGTAATATTTGTACCTAATATTATCTTCTATATCCACTTCTTGTGGATATGTCTCGCTAGTTAGCACCACCTTCAAGGGTTGATTCCGAATCAATACGTTTGAACTGTAACTGAGCGGTCGAATGCTGAAATGTGGCTTTTCGCGAAATTTACATTGTGAATTCAACACCAAACCAGCGCCCACAATCGAGGACCGAGGTATTAGCCGTGGTCAAACTAAAATTCGACTTTAACTGTAACAAGAGTTTTTGTTGCCAAATTATCGTTACGCCCCCTCGAGCGATTTCAAGTTGCCTTGAGACTTGATACCGGGTATTTGGTTCGGAGTACTTCGGAGAGATATTTAGCTGCTGACTCGCAGCGCAAGTAGTAATTGGTTGGTTGTTGTTTCAGTTCGCTAGACAGAGATATAATTTCTCTGCTAAGGTAAGCAGTAATTTAGATCTTTGAGGCTTGGTTCTGAAATATCTGTTTTTACATTCACCCTTTAAGATTGGTTTCAATTTCTAAACGCACGCAGTCACCATGTGGATTCACAATGACAGGTTTAACGTCAAAATTGTGGCGTTAATATTGGCAATGGCATCTGCTGATTGGCTGGCGTGAAAATTGGGATGTTAGCACGCGGTAGTTTATGTGACTGCGGAGTTCGTGAAATGTTTTCTCAGTTGTTACCAACTTCAGTTTTCTTGTGGCCGTGGTGGCTGCAATGTCACCGAAATAAGCTCAATTATCGTTGTCAAACACGGTTAAAAGTTACTTGTAAAGACATGTAATAAAATAATAACTATGAACATGCAAGAACCGACCCTGAAAATCTTGAATATTTATCTTACAAAAATGCAAACTATTGTAAATAATGCGAACGAACTAAACGTGACAATGCAGTGACAGTTGTATGTGGGACAATTCTACGCTAACACATTGCCAATGGAGACGTTAGTCAGGCAAGGGTCACAGACAATTGTTCTGCCCAGCATCAATTGGCAGCGAGGACGGATTAATTATTGAACAATATTGAAACCGCAGTCCAAGGTCTAAAGTCAACATAATACTCTAAGGCCATTTAAGACTTCTATGTACATAGAATTACATAATATTATAAACATGTGACCAGCTTCAAGTGTGTATAAATCTACCTTGGAATTTGGAATGAAAACTGTTAGAGTATTCAGAATCCAAGGTTCATAAAAACTTCGAGGTATACGGGAACAAGAACCAATTCCAACTTTGTTCCAAATTGGCACCGCTTAGCAACATGAAAAAATACAGAAACTCTAGTCTCAACCACGTAATAAGTATCGTGGTCATAATGACGACTAAAATGTAAGATCTACAACTGATTCTTCAAGGGATAATCCAGGGTAGAAGAGTGCCAATGAGATAGATAATATTATGATCATGGTTTAGAAACTTACGCCAAAAGGTATATGGCAAGAGCACTCCCCTGGGAGTGACCGCGACTTCAATCGTTTTCATTTTGACACTTGGACGATATAGGTACATTGCTGCATTTCGTTGTCGTTTGTTAAAACTTGCACAAACATAGCAGCAATGTATAGCGTCCATGTGTCAAATTAAAAGCGATTACGATAACGATGGAAGTCGCGGTCACCCCACCGATCTTTGTTCCATACGTCGGCGTCGTCGATAGTGCAGATCGCCAAACTTTATAGAAAAAAGGTACCATAAAGCTGCATAAAAATTCAGCACATTTTGTGCACGCACGCATATAACCTCACGTGTTTACTGTCCAGTCTGAGACTAGAACAAATTGATTATTGAACGATCGTCTGTTTATTCACAACACACGTTGCTAGTAATCAAGGATGCGATGCGAGGCGTGTTTGGTGGGCTAGGGTCGAGATTAGTTCACCGATGCCGACGATGAATCACTGTCTCGACTCGGTACGGTATATGGAGAATTGGAGAGGCAGTAATTCATATACATGCCTCCAAAGCGTTCATCGAAACTTACCTCTGCAGTGTTCTAAGTCCAAGCTCGAAGACAGATCTCGGATTGACAGCAGTTACAACAAAACTTCATAAAATAGTTGAGTAAACTCGCTAACGACGCGTATTAGGTAACCAGGTTGAGAAGTTTTTATTGCTGTCAAAATTGTACGAAATGACAATGCTGATTCTGCCCCACCATCAACCGCTAGTTGTACAAGATAATGAATAAATGGAAAAATATCTCCGTTTTTTATTAAAATTATTGGTTTAAAATAAAGTTTTGTACAAGTTGCGATTCGAAAAAAACAGCTTAATTAAGAATTCAAAAAATAGTAAGAAATCGAAGCGATTTATTCATTGTTTTTGTTATTCTTCTATAGGAGTTGCGAGAGTAGTAGAAAATGATACTGATTATGATACTGATTATGATTATGCAATATGAAACCTGTAATAAGTCCCCAACAAAATGATAGGTACAGCTTAAATGGTCACGTAGTTTTTTAGGTGGGACAAAGCTCCATTGAAAAGTGGCAATGTCTTTTGACACTAAGCTTCTAAGACAGCTCAAACTCGGGTCGCAATCGAGACTGATGAATCTCGGCCTAAGGTTCGTGATTGCTGCGTGTTTGTTCCGCTATTGGCCGGTAGGGGTGCACCCAAAAATCTTATCCACGAACCATATAGCTAACGTTATTACGTAGTCGCTAGCGAATGAACTTACTACAGCAACTCATGGTATCTAGTGGATTAACTACCAATACCGTGGTATTCGATCTGAATTGCTTTCGAACAACGCGCCGATTGATGGCCAAAGATTCATCGGACCGGTGTGCTGTGAACAGATGTTCTAAATCCGTTGTTTCCGAGATTGATTTACTGTGATTGATCTCTTGGATGAAAGCTTGTACAATACATACATGGAATTCGTACAATACAGACTTGATGATGATGATAAATCAGTTTCGGATATTCTTTTTCAAACTATACTTACGAGTATAGTAGGTAACGCCCCCGTTTTCTGCAAAATCGAAACGCAGATGTAATGCCATAGATAACGTTACCACAAAAACAGCTGTAGCGAAGTCGCAGGAAGTCGTTACGATGTAGATATAACTTTATCCATAATCGTAATTATTGCGGTGGCGTTACGACACATTCCATTTAATGTTTTTACAGCCTTGTAAAAACTTCGCGCATTGTGTGTGAAAGCCGCAACGGATTTTAATTGTTGAAGTTTACGAGGGGTGGTCCCAAAGTACGAGGAAGGGAGGGATTGTAGATTAAACCAAACTAATGCGAACTCGCCTCCTGTTAGAAGATAACATTTCCGGAGTGGAGAAGGCCTACGCACTTTAAGACCGTCTTGATCCGTATATTGTCCAAACAGCTGAAGGTACTCCTCAACCGGTGCTGCCTGAAAAACGTCACAGTCTTGCTTAGCACGCTTTTTGGGAAACCGAAACTAATTTTTAAATCCCTAAACTAACGTTATTTAAAGTTTCTAACGTAGTTTTAAATGATACTAACATTACGCGTATTATGGAGTAGGGACCTTAGAAGTCTGAAAATAAAACGATTTATTATTATTATACTTGTAATAGCTTCTTTTCGCAAGATGTCACTTAACTTAGGTACTTGTCCAATTTTTTAAGGGGATGAAGCGGCAGAAGTACGACCTAAGCTTGTAAAGACATTTCACGTTTAGGTTACTATACGAATATCATATGTATGGAACTAATTGTCTATTACCAAATACCATCTAAGTCCACAAAAGTAATTTGGCTTGTAATAGCATTGTTAGTTCCAAAAACAAAGGTTTCAAACGACGTAACTTTCTTGCGATACAGTATTGTTCATAAACATAAAGCACCTAACATAATACCTCCAACACATACTGTCTGTCTCGTGGTCATCCAGCGGAACATGGCGCAACCGTCTAGGGTTGTTATTAGATAGGTTAGCCACAAAATGGACTAGGAAATGACTGTTTTATTGCTGTGGGTGCTACTACAGGTGTTTTAAGGTACTGCAATATATCTTCAAGGGGGGTGAGATGGCTTAAGGTCATGGTTGGCATTATGTAAAACAAATGTGTGAAATAAAGTTAACTTATATTTTTCATAAAATTTGCACCCTACCATATTATGTTACAGTCAAGACGATAGATTAGATTGTAGTATTTGTTCACTCCAGTTATATCTGGCCAATTTTCTTAAGACCGAAATTATCGTTACGATAACGCACACTGCCTTGATCCTACCATACTATAGTACGGTGGAGCTCAGAGAAAGGTGTATAGGAGCGTTTTTAAGGTTGAGATTTTCAAAAACTACTTGACTTATTGCAAGAAACTCACTGTTTGATAGATAAAAGTTAAAACTATGTAACTGTAAAAGAATTATTAAATTCGGTCCAGTAGTTTTTGAGAAAAAGTCAACCTTATTGAGGCCCCCCTGTATACTTATATCTGTCTTCGACTGTACCTACTTACCTACCAACTGGTACCTAAATATAACATCAAAATTGTGATTTCTGTCTAGGTCGAAAGATTTTGGGCAAGACGTTTTGTGATCGTCATACGAGTATGTATCTCTCGACCCATATATCTAGCACAGGGAATCCTAGTTTTGGCAATGCGTGTGATGTATTGTTTCACAACTTATTTCAATGATAATAAATTGTGACTTTCCACACGAGCTGTTGATGAGTCAATCTGGCAGTCAGGCCATATCCTTATTTGAAGAATATCAATCAATTCCATTGAATGGGCGTGTGACGCCAATTTACAAAAGCTGAAACTTCATCCATCATCAAGTAAGTCAACGAATGACAAATGTGACATGAAACCGTCTCAATCTCAATACGCAGTTCAACAAACAATGGACTCTAATTGACCGCCCAAGAAATTATGGCCACCCTAAATGGTCCACGGTCTGTTGGGTCGTTGTTAGACGTGTGATCAACATATGGCGGAATACCATATGGTATGAGCTTTCAAGGAGACAATAGACCTGTTAAAATTCGTTACTTTTTGAGCACCGGCATTATTATACATTGTTTTAATTTTATCTCAGACCATGGAAACTTTAAACGTGAAAAGAATAGCAACGTGGTAAATACAATAGACCTTTCTCTCGTCATCGTAGAGAAATAAGAGACAGAGACGATCAGGTGTTTGTATTCTAAAACAGACGAGCGATTTTGAATAATGGAATTGTCGGTATTTCCAAGGATAGGCCAGAATTTGTTTTTTTTTGCAAGAATGAGGGGTTTTCAAAGTGTCAGTTGTAAGAAAAAAACAAGCTTTTTAAGTTGATAATAGATGGCGTTGCACCGAAGTGCGAAATCATCGTAAAAAACGCAGCACCATGAAGAAAAAATTCCAATGTCAGCTGAATAATTTATTATTATTGGTTTGTTTGTGTAAGTATTTTAAACAATACAGTACAAATTAATACTAGGTACGAAATACGAAAAGCCCAAGTTACAAGCAAGAACACCGCATTTAATGTTGACATCAGACCAGTCAGTGCCATCTACCGGGGCTGTCGGTACTTTCTTTCTTTTTTAAATGTAACCTTGAAAACTTCTCATTATTAATTTAATCAAATGGATTTCCTTCGCACGAATAGAAAAATGATTAGGTTAGTTAAAGCCGTTTGAAAATTAAACGATATGAAACACATGTAACGGTGACTAACTGGCGTTTAGAGTTAAACTTTCTAGTATATCCGCGACTAGTAGAGCAGAACTGTATTGTACAAATTACCCCTGTGCTATCATTAGACCATAAGAAATTTATAATTTAACGCCATAGCACGTGACACGATTGCTCGGCTTATGATGTTTTTTTTTGTAATTTCTACGATCGTTATGCCGCAGATATTTAAAGATTTATAGACTTTTTTTAAATAAGTATTTCAGTATCAAATTGTTATTTATTATTATTGTATATAAACGGATATCACTCACATATATTGTTGAAACCGGCAATTAGAACGACAGTTAAAATGTTTCAGCATTAACACGATTTGGAATTATTTATCTAATCCAATATAAGTACCTACTTAAAACTTATTATTTAGTTATAAGTACAGACAGATAAATATTACCATTTTAACAGTCTACCTACAGCATATAAAGTTAACACATGGCCACTTCATGCGACCGTTATATAATTAATGTACCTACTCTACGCAGTCATAAGCACATCAAATGCACTTTTGACTTAGTGCCGTTCTTATTGCCTGCAACAAAAGAGTTAAATCCCTACTAGAAATTACCATTGTTGCTCTGTTGATTGTACTCCATGAGAAATTTCAGTATTTTAAACTAAAAACTTAAGCTTAAAGATTTTGGCTGGTTGCCAAAAACCATCCAATCGATCGATGATCGATGGCTTGGCTGATCGACGAATACACTAATCGATAGATGTGGATCGATACCATCGATCGGTGTGGTAGCGTTGGCTGATCGATCGATCGGTCGATGAAACGTGGAGCGTCGCGCCGCGTGGCCGGGAGTGCGACGGCGGATGACAATAGTCGGCGGTCTAGTAGAAACTATCGATCGACGTCGACGGTTCCATTCTACCGTCGATCGATCGATTTACCGATCGACTGATGTGGTAACACCCTAAGCCAGCATCGCTCGACGCCGAAATAGAAATGTAGAACCTAATCTCATTCCTCGGACCAAAACCCTGCAGTCTAATAAAATATGTATAACATGCCAACACTTTTTACCCAAAGGTCAGGGAATGCAATAACTCAAGTCGTAGCTTGCCAATCAAGAAAAAAGGTTTGAAAGAAATAGGTACATAAGCGTAGAGAGAGTAGGGGAAAACGGTTGAAAGTTTGCCCGATGTTGACGGGAGAAAAAATCTATTATCCCACTATTTTATTCGTACATTCTTAGAGAAAACTTGAGTCGGAGTCGTCCTGAACTCAAGGATGCATTTATGCTAACAGTGTATTGATAACGGGCTTAGGCCATGATGTGAAAATGATTAAAAAATTAGTTTCATTGATTACTCGCCTGACGGAAGGAGACAGGTAATGTTTTTCGAGTATGTACTATGTTTGTATCTCGGTTCCTTTGAGTCCTCCTTAATGGATTATGTTATGATGTATGGATAGGTAGATATAGGTTCGAGTGCCATAATATAGCTTTTGCCAAAAAAGAGGCATTTTTGCAGGTGCAAAAGCTTGCATGCTTAGAATGACTGGAAATCGTGTGTAATACGATAGGGCACGATCGCGTGAACAAAAACTGCATACGATATGCCGCAACCCATTTGCTGTCGATGCATATCAGCTCAGCTGCATATGTTTGTGCAATATGCATAAGTGTTACATTTTCTGCTTACCAAGCGATAAGTAGGGTTGACCAAAATGGAATCATTTTGCTGTTCGGTTCACTGCGGAAAGTTTGATTTAAAAAAACTGAACGATATTATGTTCTCTACGCTCAAAATTGATCCTTAGTCTGTCGCTGCTACTTTTACTTTATATTGTATCCTACTTACACCCTACTATTGTATATTGAATCTAAGTACAATCGCATCACACGTTGTCAAAAAAAGGCAAATGTTTTTGGGTATTAAATGCGTACCGCGTTAACGGAAGGGAAGCCTTGTCCAATTATGTACAAACTTTCAGCTAGGTTACACTAGGCCGTGTCTAAATTTTGGCGTAGGTAGACTAGCTATATCTGAAATGAGTTTACAATTACATACTTATAGGAGACAGAAATAGAGTCCGGAATTTATTTGTTACCTACCATCACTTCGCACTGACAACCCTAGAGTCTGCTGAGCTGTTACGATTGCGCAATAATGAAAAGTTTCGTATTTATTGGTGTTATGCACTTTTCTCGTTTTATTCGGATGCAAATGACACACGAATGCAATTATGCAATCAGCATTATCAGAGAACTAGGTGTTGCATGGTGCGCGGGCCGCGCGCGGCCCGCGAGACTGCTTTGTTTTCGTGTTGTAGGCGCCGCAACTAAATAAATATTATCCGGATTGTTCGCTGTGCAAATAATTCGTGCAAGTCCATCCACTAATTATATCAAGCACCGCCCGAAAGTTGCAAGTTCAAAACTCTGTGAAAAACATTTATTCGAAAAGAGTTTGCTCATTTAAAGGAGGTTATTTTTTTATTTTTAAAGCAAGCAACGCTCGAAATGCCCGTATGCAAGAAACTTAAAGAAAGTTTTCAAAAGCCAAACGTTGCTAGCTGTACACAATTTCCATAACTTTGTTCATAATTAGAAAGGCAGGGGCATCTTTCAGCCTTTGGTAGCGTGGGGACGCTCCGGGCTTCGCCCTACGCGGAGCTCGGCCTACGGCCTCGCAAAAGTTACTTGGAAGGTGGGGAGTTTTTTCTGCTTGGCAAGGGGACGCTTCGGGCTTCGCCCTACGCGGAGCTCGGCCTTTGGCCTCGCAGCACGGCTCGGCCTTCGGCCTCGCAAAAGTTACTTGGAAGGTGGGGAGTTTTTTCTGCTTGGCAAGGGGACGCTTCGGGCTTCGCCCTACGCGGAGCTCGGCCTATGGCCTCGCAAAAGTAACTTGGAGGGTGGGGAGTTGTTTCTGCTTGGCAAGGGGACGCTTCGGGCTTCGCCCTACGCGGAGCTCGGCCTACGGCCTCGCGGTGTTCCATCGCTTCGGGCTTCGCCCTACGCGGAGCTCGGCCTTCGGCCTCGCGGAAGGGTGCTCGGCCTTCGGCCTCGCTATAGTTACTGATAGATATTTACCGCACGCCAGTAATCCTTTCGTTTCGTATAGGAAAATATATGTAAAAAAATATTATGGTTTACTGCTCGTCCGCCATTTTGTTTTTCCCAAAAATGACAATTTTCTGGTATACTGCATCATATGTGCTACGAAGTGGAATTGGTTGGATATTCCTCATGCGCTCGTGCTAGGCCAGCTAATTCGTCAAAGTTTGGTCTGAAATGTCCAAATTTTCAATCGGCTATATTTCCGCCGCCATTTTGTTTTTCTTTTGTTTTTCAATTTCATCACTGAGTAGGTCGACCATGTGACGCGTGTTCCAAATTTGAACGAAATCGGTTGGAAAATGGCGGAGATGGCATCACGTGACCCGCCGCCATTTTGTTTTTTTCACTTCCCTATAGTTTTCCTCTGGTCCAATCACTAAACTATACAACTCCCCCCTACATGACTTTCACCTCCGGGAACTCCTTCAGACTAAACGGGACGGTCAATCAGTGAGTCAGTCAGTGAGTGAGTGGTAGTCGAGCTATATATATTAGTAATACGAGCAAGTATAATACACGTGGATAGTGTACTACAAAGCCGATAATATGGTACGGTCGAAGACAAAGAAAGGTGTACAGTAGAGTTTTTAAGGTTGAGATTTTCTCAAAAACTACTTGACCTATTGCAAAAATTCTTTCACTGTTTGATAGATAAAAGTTAAAACTATGTAACTGTAAAAAAAATTATAAATTCGGTCCAGTAGTTTTTGAGAAAATCTCAACCTTATTGGTGCCCCCTGTATACTTATCTCTGTCTTCGACTGTACCTAGGTAGGTACCATATTAGGCTACGTTTCGGTGGAATCAAGAGAATGCAAAAACATCAGTCATGCAGAGACCTATATAAACAATACATATTTAGGTACTTGCCTATAGATCCAGTGGAGTTAAGACCTGTAGGTGTGGTGTTTGGTTAGGGGATCTGGCCGTCCAGTCGGATAAATCCTGCGACCCACGGAAGGCAGCGGGTACAGAGTGGTCCTGTCCCGCTGCAGCCAAGTGCTGCAGGCGTGCTGGGCCTCGCCTGGAGCGGCCCGAAGAGTGCAAACTCTGGTGTAGTTCAACAGAGACACCAGAGTTCCCCACAATGCGCGGAGGCCGTGGGGTTTAGTCGGTGCGAGTCCGACATAACCCGTCGCTACCCCTGAGGCGGCGGGTATGCACAAGCATTTCCCCACGAAAAAAAATGATGTGGTGTTTGGTGTTACCATTGTGAGAATTTGCAGCCATGATAATAATAATAAATATAACAGCAGTGTTATATGTAGTCGGTAGTTCCTGAATTAATTTGTCAGTTGCTGAACCATCTTATGCGATAATCTTATTAATCCTAAAAAGTTGAATGAACTTTTACATGTAATAAATAGGTATCATTATGAAGCTCTACTAGCTACGGCAAATGCCCTTTATGACAAACCTAATTGGATAATCAGATTACAGGCGGCCGTTTTGTGAAGTTTAATGAAATCAGTTCAAAACTATCGCTTTTCCATTTATCATAATATCAGATCCCTCGACAGTTCAATTTTAAAACTTATCCGCGATCAGGATTCAGGAGCCAGTTTCTGAAACTCGATTAATCCGATCACTGTTTAGGCCAGTCATTAAAGGAGTTGACCCTAGCAGTAACTCATCTATCTATGAAATTTGGCACAGTGATAGAGTACCATATGTAGATTGGAATTGACATAGAATCCAATAATTTGTAGAAACGGAAGTTAGGTATTTTCAAGGTCAAACTTAAATTACGTGGTATCAATTACAGGAAAATTGCTCTATCCAAAATTCTTTTTTTTACAAGTTTTGTTACCTATAGGCATGTGTTGACAGAATATCCAACCATATTTCCATATGGAAATATATATATTTTAATAAAATGTGTTTTTTTGCCGTAATTTCCAAGGGATAATTACTCACTCCAATTTCTATTTAATTATGTATTTAAAATATTACTTTCGAAAGTAGTTATGAATATCCAATAAAAAATCCAGACCGAAAAGCGTTATCCAGAAATTGACGAAAAATGGGGGTTTCCAAAAATGCTCAGCCCGATTTTTCTTGTCATTATGAACAGACTATCTTATTAAAACTGCTTTTCAAGTTTTCCAATAAAAAATGCAGGCGAAGCACAAAATATCAAATAGATTTGTATTCAAATATTTCTAATCAACGCGGCGGTGCATGCGCCACTGCGCGCGGATCGCTACTGCGGCCGATTAACAACCTTATTCCTATTACACGTACAGAACAGCGGGAACGCGGACGAGAAATTGGACGGAGCGGAGGAGATATTTGGAGATGGGATTATGTTGTCTACTCATATACAAATAAGGTTAATTGTAGATTAACTCTTTACTAAAGTCCAGTAAAGATCCATGCGGACAAGCGTTTTCTAGAAATCGATGAAAAATTAGAGTTGAGAAAAATGCAAAGTTCGATTTTTCTTATCATACATATATGAACATACTTACGATCTTAGTCGAACTGTTCTTCAAAGTCAAAGTCAATTTATAATAAACCTTATTCCTATACAAGTAGAAAATATCTATCGCATCGGTAACGTGGACTGGAAGTTGAACAAATATTTTGGAGATAGGATTCTGTACTCTACCTACAGTTATACGAATAAGGTTTATTTTAGGTTAACTCGTTACCGAGTGGTGAAAGCTCGACCGACCTACGCCAACATGCACATAACCATTCTAATCTAGCCCGTATCATCGGCGCATAAGTACGACAACATTTCAAGGTTAGTACGGACATAGCAAAACAAATGGTAACACTTGCAGTACGATTTCAACTCTTACGACGCAGATAATAAGAACGGTTCTAAGTGTTACACTTGATCTGATTTTGGAATGTTTTAAGTAAGCTCGACCGACACAACAGTACCTACGCCAACATACACAAAACCATTGTAATCTAGCCCGTATCATCGGCGCATAAGCGCAACATGTCAAGTCAAGGTTAGTACGGACAAAAGCAGATCAATAGTAACACTTTCAGTACGATTTCAACTCTAACGACGCAGATAGATATATAGATTGGAGCGGTCCAAAGTGCTACAACTTGATGTGTTTTTATGTGTACTTACTAGGTACCTACTACGTGGAATGTTTAAGTAAGCTCGACCGAGACGATAGTACCTACGCCAACAAACACAAACCGTAATCTAGCCCGTATCATCAACGCATAAGTACGACAACATATGTCAAGGTTAGTACGGACAATGGCAAAACACTTTTTTTTCGCCGTGGGATCTCGTTTGGTGTGCGTGTATCAAATTATTTCTTAAAATTATAATTATCTGTTATATAAAACCCTACTGTATTGTGATATTATTAGAATCAAAATAGATTATCAGTCAATAAGTGATTCAGCGGAACGGTGCGCCGTGCTACATGCGATCGGACCCCCCTCACCCCCTCGAGTAACAAAGACAGCTTGTTATTTTTCAACTCGCTCGCACATCGACTACGGGTAAATTTGCGTGCGGCATAGGTCTTATTACTTACGTCATACTGATGACTACAGCTAAGCAAATTTAAATTCTACACTTGTACGATGAGCGTGAGATATTCACCTACTAATAATATGTAATCGCAACTGCAACCACAAAAATCTACAAGTGAGGGTGATCTGCCTAACATACTAACCAAATTCCAAACACAATTAATTTTTCAATTCGACGAATTGATAACCTCCTCCTTTTTTTGGAAGTCGGTTAAAAATACAAAATAAAACACGAAACAAAATACAAAACAAAAAATAAATAAAAAAAAAACAATAAAAAAAATATATTTAGCTAAGGATCGAACCCGGTACCGCGTGCACGGGAGGCGACCGCTCCAGCCACTAGACCAATTCGTTCGCTGTTTAGCCCGGCGAAATTACCAAGCATATCTCATGCACCAGCGTGAGACATGAACGGACCGCTCCGTCTAGATTTCGACAAAATTGCACGTAATCTAGTACAGACAGATTCCCAGCTCTCCTAATACACCTACTTCGGTATAAATGAGTTCAGAGTTTATGCTCAAATAAAATTCAAAGATAATTACAACAAAATGTTTGATAAAATACTAACCAAATTCGAAACACAATTAAAATAAAATACAAAATAAAACACGAAACAAAATATATATATATATATTTAGCTAAGAATCGAACCCGGAACCGCGTGCACGGGAGGCGACCGCTCCAGCCACTCGACCAATACGCCCGCTGTTTGGCGTGGCGAAATTATCAAACACTATCTCATGCACCAGCGTGAGACATGAACGCGACTAGATTTCGACAAAATTGCAAATAATCTAGTACAGATTCACAACAGGGGCGTTTCTTAAAGCTGGAAGTAACATAAAAAAACACTAAGCGCCCAATTAAGTTAAAGACACTCTAAAGGAATCTCTGGGTTAGTTTATCCTAGACCCCGTGTCGCGAAGAAAACACATACTATATACTCAACTTATACAAGGCAATACGCATATTACATTTACTGCGTTCGTATGTTTCGAAACGATGACGATAATAATAATTAAATTGCGATGTTTAGATCAACCTCCTACATACATACATACATACATACATACATACATACATACATACATACATACATACATACATACATACATACATACATACATACATACATACATACATACATACATACATACATACGTATAGTACGGACAACAGCAGATCAATGGTAATACTCGCTCGCATTCGCACGATTTCAACTCTTACGACGCAGATAATAAGAACGGTACTTAGTCCAAAGTGTTGATCTTCTGTTAGCTGTACCTATTAACCTACTTGAAGAAACTCGCCCGCCGCGCGACCGGTTTTCGACGCCCCTCGCCCGCCTCGGGCCCCGCGCTGGCCTGCGCTTGATAGGTATTTCGAAATAATGGTGTTCCGCCTGGATACTTTGTTGGATTCTTTTGAAATCAGGTTATTTGTGGGTATCTCATTACAATTGTAAAAAATAACTGATAGAGTAATTTTCCAGAGATAGTTAAAAGACAAATTCTGTATAATGAATTGTTTCATTTGGATTTTTTTGTTGGATTTTCGTACTTATACTAGAAATAATAATTTGAAGGCATATTAAAAACAGAAACCCGGCGGAGCAATTATCCTATGGAAACTACGGCCAAAAAAGACATTTTATTAAAATACCTACACTTTCGAATTAAAAAGTAGTTTTACTTATGAATGTACAGAAGCACACTAATAAAATACAATTTATAGAAAAAGAATTATGACCATAACATTGTTCCAGAAAAAGATACGGTATAATGTTGAATTTCAATTAAAATAAGTAACTTCCGCCTCGAAATATTATTGGATTCTCTGACAATTGTTCTTATAAATATGCTATTAAGTATACAAAAACGTTTCATCGATAGAGGAGTTATTGTTGGGGTCTCCATACAAACGCTCGCCAGAATGACTGGCCTATTGGTTGAGTCCTTAAAGCTATTCCTCTAATAAATGATATTAGTTCTAAAATCTGTTTAAATTAAATGTTAGGTAGGTACAATATAACAATAATTTAGAAAATAGGTACCTACTGTAAATAAGAAGATATCCTGGTTTGAAGGTTACGAGAACCAGTCTACTTTACCCGCCCATGAAATGCATTCATGGCGCCTTAGCTACATTCACAGCACAGACAGCCACATACGACACTGCGATTTGGCGCCGCAATTTCCACGCCAGCCAATCACCCGACGGCATTGCCTGTATTTCACGCCAATCAGGCAAGAAACGCAAAAAACTCTGGGTGTGAATACCGTCAGCAGATATGGTGAAGAATGCTGCTCTCCTTGGCTGGAGTTGTGTTTATATTCAACTGTACCCTAACTGCCAATTATGCTATTTTTATAAATGCAGGTAGGTAGATAGAAAAGTCCAGATTACCTCAACACACACCAGACAAAAACGGCGACACTGTAGGCTGAATTGGATATTCCCTTTTACCACTGCACGTGATTTCCACGAATGAACTTCTGAAACTTTTAATTGGAAACGTACCTCGGTGGGTGGTGGTTTTGCCTTCCTAATTCAGGTCCATAAATATCTACCCACCACGTTAAATGTTACAACGAATTCAAAGCGGCTAGTAAAAGTTGGTGGGCGCTCCACTTTGAATATGAATAGGTACTTTTTCGTCGGTATTTTTGAGGCATTGTATAAAGCGTTACCTTTTCTATCAACGGGAAAATGTATTTTCTAGTTGCTATTTTTATCATCATCAAATCTGATTGCCAACAGTTTGAATGAACGTTGGGTTAGGTATATAAATACTTATATCCCTTAAGCAAACTTAAGTAGGTAGGTAGGACTCACTACACATCAAAAGCACATCAAGTGTAACACTTTGTACCGTTCTTATTATCTGCGTCCTAAGAGTTGAAATCTTACTGGAAGTGTTACCATTGTCCGTACCTAAGTGCCTATGCTGGCTTGATATTGATAACCAAACTAAACGATCTATGGATTTGTATGTTGAGAAGCTTTTGGGTTTACCCATTGCCAAGGTTGTGTCTCCGTACATCGCAATAAAAGTGATTCATTCATACAGAATCTAATAGTAATACCACACTTTCCTCTCGTCGCAATTGTCGCCACAGAACAATACAAATGGCAGTGAGTCAAGGCGGGACGGATACGTCTGACGGGTCCATATTGTCAGGTTGTGGGAATGTGGACAGTTGGACATGCTGACATGTCTACAGTCTATCATGCTTTGTTTTTTTAAATGCTAGCTCTGTTGAAGACTAGTTACAGCTTTCTAAAACTGTCTATTCAGTTCTATGCAATTGCAGTTTCATAAATTTTAGGAATTAAGGTAGCTATTTGCTTACTTCCGCTAAGTTCATTCCATGCTCTGTAAGCCTGCTATAGACGATTCAAGTCTGGCTAAACACATCGCGGTATCTAACTACACAATTTCTGTTTTTTTACTACACTTAATGCAGATTGGCTTTTTTTAGTCTCATTGTCAACACCGCAATATGTATTTTTTCTGGTCTCAAGCATTATTAACCCACTTGATGTACATCATCTGGGTTCCATAAAACTGCTTGTCAAAGGAATGTTCACATCACCCTCCAGGGAGTGCTAAACATTGTGTTAGCCGTCGTTAAACTTTAAACCCCTTCGGGAGTGACGCTTCGTGGTTTGGGATAACGGTATGGCCGCCACCCGATGAAATAATAATGATATTAAGGACTTAGGACTGTGACATAGTGCAGTAGATAGTTTCTGTCGTAGTTAGGTCTCTGTAAATGGCGATTATCCAGAATTTCAATATGAAAAGGTACCTAAGGTTTCATATTTCTAAAACACGTGATGGCTCATGCGTGGCCGCAAAGCATATAAATTTTCCGCCTTTGATTAGAAGCTAAATTTGTATAATTTTATACAATTCTGGATTAGGTACATTAATAGATAAGTACTAGGTACTATAATTAAAATAACCTATCTACCTACTTTCGTTGAAAGAGCCAAAGGGCTTTACTGGCCAGACTAGGTAAAGGGTGGCCTAATGTCACCTAAATATAGACGCAGACAGAATAGAATTAGCACCGTTATTTACACCTACAGTGAGAATATATCAGAAACTGAAAGGTAATGAATCCTATGTCAGGTCAGTTCCTTGATCTGATATCTCATACATCAAAATCCATCAAACCTTTTTGGCTACATGTCACAAAAGAACCGACAAACGTACTTAACACTCGAAAATAGCTTCTTTCATCAGACTGGTAAAAACATCACTATTCAGTACAATCTTAAATCAAATGCAGACATTTGATAGTGTCTATAATGTAGAAGCCAGTAGGTTATGGGAGTAGGTACAGAAACCGTTGTCTCATGGGAACATGAGACAGTACCTGCATTAGATGACTAGCTTGCAAATGGCATCCAGTTACTTGAACAACGGCGGTATTGTTTTTATTAGCTGCCATTGTTATTGTCAGTGATCTAATCGACCTGTTTATGAGGAAATGAAATCATTTTTTAACGGAGTTGCAATGAAATCAGTGGTGATGATTTCTATCTTGCTTTGTGTCTGTCGGTTTCGTATTGTTAGAAAGCTTTTTTTTTATATAACAGTGAGATATGTTAGGCAGTCGTGTATTGATGTGCTAATGGTTTTTGCAGTATAAGGCCTCAATATAGACGTAAGTAAAACGATGGACAGAGAGAGACAGTTCAAACAATTACAAATTGCAGAACTACAGATGTTTAGGAATGACATGGGGTAACAGATTTGTGCAACAAAATTGACAATCCATTAAAATTATTATATGTAAACGGATATCACTCACTTATGTTGTTGAAGCCGGCAATTAGACCGACAGTGCAGTGCTCGTCGAGGCGCCAACGGCGACGCTCTGGCGTGTCGCGTTAACCTTGATACAAACCGTCAAAATTGGTCAAAACTGTTGGTTGAATAAGTTGAATTGCCGGCTTCAACAACATAAATGAGTGATATCCGTTTATAATAATGTCTCACTATAGTTTTAATTCTAAATACAATAAAACATAAATACGAGTAATGAAGAAAATAGACACTGATATATCGTGGAAAAGAATGGTCATTGACAGAAAAGTTTGTCGAAGATCAGACAACGTCTATGAGTATAAGAGTCCTTACGAGTTGTTGTGATCTTCACAGGAAGTGAAACACATTACGCCTACTATTATTTTAGTACAGCAGGTAATATAATAACAGAAATAAGTCCTTAGAGTGAACGTAGACAACATCTGGAAGTAATAAGAACAAGAGAGGAACACTCTCTACTATTTATTTACGAGCACAATAAATATTTACATAAATCTGTCCGTGCACCGGTTTCATAAACTAAGTAAGGAGTCATTCCAAAGCAAAATAAACATTGCATCAGTGAAATAAGATAGAGAAGACCACTGACTACAGTTGGGTTTAAAGGAGATTTACGAGTGACGAAAATAAGCTTTAGGTTCTTCTTTAGATAAACTATTAGATCATCCTTTAAGTTCTTCCCTTTACCTTTACTGGGTAGGTAGATAGATGGTCTTATAAAGATGCTTATTTTAAATGTTTGATTGTACCTACTTACCGATATCTACATTACTAACACTGATATAAATCATAGACTGCATACGTTGTATTATTTATGTTATCTTGTTTTAATAAGACGCGTAGTAGGCAATGCATTACCTATCTTACTCTTCGTTTCTTGATAACGAGATATCTTGCTCTAAATAGATAAATCATGATTATTTAGTAACCAGAAAACCTGGGACCAATGATTTATGTATTTATAATTACTTAAAGAGGCATCTTGTAAGTACTTATTTTAGGTAAATACCTACTCATCAATCAACATCTACCTTTCATCGACACGAATAGGTAATGGCCGAGTTTCAGTATTCATTGATACAATAATGTTTCAAGGCATTCATCCCTTGAGGGCTAGCCAAAGATTCTATAAGGATCCACTTTGTACCAAGTTCAACCCCATCATAGATGCTGCTATTGTTTGGGAACTAGCTATCCTATTTCATGTCCAGATAGAGACTGGAGGGTGCACCTCAAGGCTCGTATTTATCCCCGAAGTTATATAGAAAAGACGGCCCGGTCGAAGAACAGTCTCGGTAAATGTACGTACCTAAGTGATAGCGAAAAACTAAGAATACTCATTGGCCGGTTTAAAGTCCCGGAAGTCCAGTATTTCACAATTTCATTATCTTCTATGATAGATAGGTTTCATGAGGACTGTTCCATAACGGTTTTAGAATAGCGAAAAAATAGTTCAGCAAACCGGGTCAGAAGTAAACATACGGACGTCTGCAAATGAACCATAAACTATGCACATTGGGCTATTATTTTTACGACGGACATTAAAGTTCCATTTTCCAAAGCGTCTGACGAAACAGGATGGTGTAGTAGTCCTTTGTATTTAATTGGAAAAGCGGAAGCATAAAGTTCGTTCGGCATATTGTAAACCAACATCTGTTACTTATTTAAATTTTACAAATCTCAGACGCGAACATTTTGGTAAAGAAAAAATGAATAGTTACCGATTTATTTTAGAAAAGCCTTTGTTGGTTGATATTATTATTTTTTATATATGATATATTACGAAAGAAATAAGACGCAAAGCTTCGCAACGTGACTTAATATGGCATCCATATTAATTACTACACCCAATATTGGATTAAATTAATACTTAGGTACCAACAAAACAGACATCGTAGAAAAGACAATAAGGTAGATACGTAATTTCAAATTCTCCTTGCGAATTCGTAGTAGGTACGTATTTACTTTCAAACCGCATATAGGCAGTACTTATGAAACAGATCGAGATACATCAAATAATATTTCCGCAAAAGCTCGTTCTCATGACTTTATTTGTGCACAAAGAAAGGATTTCCTTTTCTGTGCGTTATCAAATAACATAAGAGGTACACGCGCCGCACATCCCATTTGAAGTAATTTATTCATTTTATCTAAACGACAGATGTATAAAAAAGGCACCCCCGCCCGTGTAGCGAGGGTGTTGGCATTTACTAGGCCAAGGTCGTTAAAACCGGGGATCGTCCTGGTTTTCTTCGCAAAGAAATTTGTTAACTTAACGGATCGGTCGCGTTTCGTGCGTCGGTGTTTTTGAGTAAACAACAAAGTTGGTCGCGTTTCGTGCGTTTTATGAAATCAATAAAAAACTACCCCCACTGTTGGTCGCGGTTCGTGCGTTTAATAGTTTGGTGATCTTACTACCGGCGTTTGCAGGTATTACCATAGAGTTATAAAAACCGTTAAATTGTCAAAGGTTTAAGAGTTCTGTTGCGACGACGCCGCTAGTAGCGTTGCTAGTAGCAGAGTTTTCTGTCTCGCTCGCTCTTACGTGTCCTTTGAAGAGGCTTGGTGATGCACGTAACAGTAACAGATGTGTATATCGATAGGATAACTCTTAAATAAATAAAAGAATCCATTTTTTTGTTTTGTTTTAAAATACAGGTAATAAAAACGCTCAGCAATCACAAAATACAGATTTTAACTTTTTATTTATTCCCTTCTTGATATTTTGGTATAGAAAAATCAACGTATCAGGTAAGTTACCAAAAGTTTAAAAAATATAATTCAGTGTTTAAAATATAAATAATCAACAATACAAAACAGTAAATTATGATAATCACAGTTATTTTTCTTAATTTTAAACTTAGCAGTTATGTACCTAAATAGGGCAGACAACACATTTTAAAAAAAATCTGTCTTACTATTTCTATTGTTTTTCCTTTAAACTTAAAATACAATCAATCAACTATATATAACGGTAAATCATGGTAAACACAGATAGCTTTTTAATCTTAACTAATGTTAACAATGGTAGATTTAAATCGCAGTACTTTTTCAGAAATCAGTCTTGCAGTTTCTATCTATTTTCCTCCATAAAACTTAAATACTATAACACATAACAGTAAATCATCGTAAACACAGCTAGTTTCTTAATCTCAACTAGTGTATGTAGCTGGATTTAAATCAGGGTTTATTTTTCAGAATTCAGTTTCACAGCTTCTATCCCCCCCACCCCCAACTTAGGATTAATTAGAGACATGAAAGTTACTTTACGAGTAATTCGAGACAGTCTTCAACACTTATGATATTATCCACCAATAAACTTGTCACCATTATTATATGATTATCGCGGTCTATGACGCCTTGTATCGATTTTTGTTAGTGTACTTGACTATTTTATTTATTGTTTTAAAAATATTATTTAATAATAAACGGTGCAGTGTTGAATTTTTTCCTGTCTTATATTATAATCAGTGAGATTTAATACGAATTAGTTGAAAGTTACTAGTAGTCAAACTTAAACAACCTGCTAATTTATTTTCGAACCGATTTTAGTTCTTTCATGAATATTTAAAAGAAATGCATTTTTTTCATTTATACATTAAATATATTGAATGACGAATTGAAAGATATGTATATAAAAATTCAACAAAGGCATTGTTGAATTTTTATATAGTGCGAGCGAGACAGAAAATTTGCGATAGAACTCTACCAAAGTACCCGCTGCGATCCAAAGCAATCATTAAAATCTTTAAACGTTTGACAGTTTCGCGGGTTCATAACTCTATGGTTACACTCGCTAAAGTAGGTAGTAAGACGACCACGGCAAATATTAAATTAGGTAGAACGCACGAACCGCGACCTACAGTGGAGGTAGTTTTTTATTGTTTTCATGAAACGCACGAAACGCGATCAACTAGGTTGTTTACTCAAAAACACCGACGCACGAACCGCGACTATTCCGTTTGAACTTAGCAGAAAAAGTTATTTGTTCAAGGAGCGCCCAGATGTGAGATAGTCCTATTGTAAACAATTTGTAAGCAATAAATAAATAAGAACAGGACAAAGAGGGCTGCGAAACGTACTTACAAAGACTTGAACCGGGCTTGAAATCTCCTGTATAAAGGAACCCCTTTCACGATTAATTCCAAAACATATTCCTTTGATTAGGTAGGTAAAACTGCTCTATTGTACAGTAAGTTATAACTTGAATCATATTTGAGATCGTATGCTTTAACCGTTATAGAAAACAAACTGATGCACCATCTATCTATGGCTATATGCGTTAGGTAGGTTCAAAGCGACTCAAGTTAGGAAAGTTTTCCAAGAATATAAATGTAGTCTATCCTGTAATGTAATCAAGACGAATGTAACGATAGCCATGCCTTTACGGGAACTATATAAGGAACATTCTACGTAATTTCAACCAACTGCAAGTCCGACCACTAATGTTCCGGGTAGCACAAGGCTTTTCCGTGGGGAGCACTTGAATTTAGAGAAAATTTGGGTCAAGGACGCAGATGCGTCCTGCGAATATTGCCCACAGAGATCCCGGACTAGATTGTTGGTTGTAGAATAATAGAAAAAAAAGTATGGATTGTCACTTTTTAAACTTACACGATTTGTATACATATTAATTTAGATTAAACGGGAATTACCATGTTAAACATTTATTATTGATGTCTCGATATTTCGACAGCATTGCAGCCATCATGGTCACGATTAGACTCTATACATGTTTACACGGTAATTCCCGTTTTATCTAAATTAATAAGTATGGATTGCTCACTCGCAGGTAAGTATGTAGATAAAGTTGACTTGTTCTGAAACTTCTGGAAGAGTAGTTTGAGATGCGAAATTTTTCTGGAACATTTTCCTCTGTCAATGAATATTTCTGAAGAAAAAATATACTTAACTGTAGGTAGGAAAAGGATATGGTCAAAAACAACTATGGCTCCTGACTTAACTTTTTGATGACGTTTAAATGTAAGTAGGTTATTGAAAATAATTAAATATGACTTAAGATTTGTATTATGCCCACTTAGACCGTGAAAAATGTATGGAATTTTCACGGGTTAAGTCTCTAACTCTCCAGCCCTCTTACCATGAACTCTTATAGCAGGACTACTTCAATAATACTTTGTTATTTCGTACCATGACGACATTAAAGTAAGCTTATTAAGATCGTCATGGTACGAAATAATATAATTTTGCTATAAGAGTTCATGGTAAGGGGGTTGTTCTCTTTTATTACAAGTGGGTCTAATACAAAACTCTTGTTCCCATATGCATGCAAGGTGCACCATCATTAGTATTTAAAGCATTGGCAAATGAGCGAGTGGTAAAAAGTAATACATGCAAAGAAGCCTCATCTATTGAATAATCAATTTGTGAGTCAAGTAAGCAAAGCGTTGCATAGCAAATTAAAATGTTAGTAAAACTAAAGGCAATAAACAAAATAGATGTTACGAAATATGATGTTGGTTGTTAGTAGCAGTGAAATGTCGAATTAGATCTTCCAATAATCAAGCCACCACACACCTAGACAAAGAAATTATGATAACATTAGCACATCATATAATACAAAATAAAATAAAAGCCTCTAAATAATATGACAGCGGCAGCAATCTGAATCCGTGAAAATACGTTCCGAAGTTAGGTAGTCGTATAAGTATGGGTATGATAGTTTAAATTGAGCTATTATTTATTTATTTTATTAATGGACTCGACAGCTCGTCATTTGCCAATGTTATGTTACAGAATATTTAAAATATCATATCGTCTTCTCTTCGTCCAGGGGAGTCGCCGTAGCGTCGTCACCCTGGGTATCCGCGTCTTCTTGTCTTCATCCAGGAGCCGCCAAAGCGTCATCACTCTGGACGAAGCAGCTCGACAGTCACGTTTACTCCCGAGCTCGTAGTGGGACTCTTGTTACTACCACTACTATACTCCATTGCTGGCTTTCAATGTAACATAAAACTTCTTGTCACAGCGACCGAGCAATGGAGTATAAAAATGGGAATGGGCTTGCTGTCACTGCCACTTACACAATTAGACCCCGGATGATGGAAATCGGATATAGTGCGTAACTACCATTAATAACCATAGTTCTACGAATACCTAACTTCGGAACGTATTTTCACGGATTCGGACTCGATGCAGTGCGATGCCGCTGTTAAGGCATGTTAAGGTATGCATGCTGATGTAAAGAGTCAATGACGTCACATCATAGGCGACAGCTCTAGATCCCCCTTAACGAATGAATAATTAACCCTGTAAGCCCTGTGACCCATTTAACACATGGCGTTATTAATAATCTTATAAGTAGTCTTAATTAAGTAAATTAGATAAGCAGCTAGGTAAGAAAAATATTTAAGAAGAAAAAAAACATGCAGGAAACGGGTTTTTAAAACCCCGAGTATGAGGTGAGTATACATAAGTATCTAGGTACGTACCGATATCTACATGATCTTATTTTTTAGAAATATGTAGGTAACAAGTGCTCCTTTAGCCATTGATTCTATTGTTATACCTAGGTACCTATTTTACTTTTATTTAATTAATAAGAAAAATATTGTCGCCGCCGCGAATTTTTCCAAGTCTTTTTTCCTCAGTGCCCCCTTAGCGACACCCCAACCATATTGTTAAGTAAGTACTTACTACTTACTTACCTAAAAATAAACATATTTACACCACCTAAACAATTATTTACTTATGCTGCAGGTATAAATTAAATAGGTAGGTATATCGTAACTGTAAATCAGTGTATTCCTTCAAAAGGACCTGCAAATTGCATAATTTTGGTAACAAGTTGGAAAGTACTCACCATACGACGAGCGAGACAAGTCAGGCACTTGCAGCCTACAGCATCACTACGCTCACCGCACAATCACTCGCGAATCACATACATACACCTAAAATAATATAAACACAACACAAAAAAGCGAACGGTCCTCCAAAACCAGTTCACAACGCATCAAGACGGCTAAAAGCACCTAACGGACCCAGCACTTGTTGCAAAACTAAAAAAAAGATGAATTTACAACGAGAAAATCAACCAAAAGTCGTTTTGTAATCGATATTATTTTAGTTTTTCCTCACATAATAATCACATTGAAGGTTAGATACGATCGATTTTTGTTGGAACACTGTTTTGGTAATAAAAGCACAAGTTTGTTGAGGGTTTCATTTAGTTTTTATTTGATAAAATGTTGTAAAATTATTAGGATCTGTCAATGTCCAGTTAGGTAGCTCGTAGATGCGCGCATGCGTGCGTAGCGAGAGCGCCGCTCGCCACCTGCGCAAGTCAACTGACGGGCGGGCGGCAGCGGCAGTCAACGGGTGACGGGCGGCTGGCTGGCTGGGATGCCAACATTAAAAACTTATAACAAGTTGCCAGCTTCCAGCTTTATATTTTGCCGCCAATTTCTCACATCGAACATCAAAGTAAATAATTTAGGAATGAAAGAACCTACTAGTTACAGTACGTTCCAATCTTTATGACGTACTTATCTGAATATAGACACTTTGCCCCCACTCTACCTCACCTATTCCTCGCGGATTCCCCTGCGATGCAACTCGGTGACTATATTCAGATCCGCCAACAAATCTGATGCGTACTCGGATTACTCGGAATGAAATGGAAGTGTTTTATGCTTTATCATGGCTTTATCGCATTTATAAACTTTTCTTTACCATAAAGATGACTAAAAAGTTATTAAAACCTACCTCAGCCATCGAGATGACGTGACATCTTCAGTCAATCGGTACGAAATTCGAAAAGCGATTTGAAATAAAGAAAAATACGTACCTAATAAAAGTAAAATGAATCTTTCAAAAAAGAGGAAAAATTTGTTATTGTAGATTCAACCAATGTCTTTCAAATTGTCGTCATTTTTATTTACAATTTTACCGTTAATTTTTCTCTTCAAATTTAGTGACTATTTTATTACTTCCTTTCTTACTTTAAAGTTAATTAACTGTATGCATGAGATGACACATTGAATGAGCTTCGAAGTGGATCGGTACTCGTCTGCCTGGGCACACATCGCCCTCTGTGCGGATCTCACGTGGACCACGGAACCTCCTGATGATTTCATTATAGCAAATCAGGTGCCTATTCCACTAATTCTACCAAAAACCTCCGTCGTTCCATCACTAGCAATAGACTGCACTATTTCCTAGAGTACCTACCTACCTGGCCTACCTACACTCAATAGATTTATCGCGGGATCAAAAATCGAACGGGAAATTCTAAAGAGTTCTCGTTTTCCTTACAGCGCCTTTGGGCAAAGCACTGTCGTATTTCCCAAGCCTTACAAGACCAAGCAACAGAATCACAAAATGCACAAACAAATAATCAATGTCAAGCAGCAGGTAATATATAATATCTATATTTCTGTCAGCATTGCCCAAAAAGAAGTTGCAACTAGTTTTTCCATTATAACTGTGGTCGGATGTTTCAGAAAAACGTTCGAGTTCAAGCCAAATCCAAGAAAACGGAAGCAGTAGTGGCAGAAGAAGTGTGAAAGACATCATACCAGAATCAAGATTGGCGCAGTTTTATGGGAATTTCTATTACGAAGATGTCAGGTGTCTATTTTACTCGTCCACGTATATTATTTTAATAAAATATTGAAATAAAACAACTCAAAATCATTTTTGTAAATCTTGGTGAATTTTCGCGGTAAACTTCAATTTGCCGCGAAAACTTTGTGTCAGTTAATTTTTGACGCGTAATCTTTATGGTTATTTTGTCAAATTCTAGCGGGAAAGTACGCTTCTGTTAAGTTATAAATTTTATTTTTCAGAGAAAAATGTTACACTAATACGAGCGAAAAATCAAATGCACGTGGCTACAATGGGCAAGGCTGCGAAAATTCCGACCTCACAGAATGCTGGATGCTCCCTGAGGTAAACCGCAGTTAAGATTGTATTTAAACTGCAGAAGTTAGATTTTATAAACAGCCACACTAAAGAAACTTGCAACACTTGCTCTGTAGGGCGCTATAATTTGAATCCTCTACTCTCCAGGTGGAGTACTGGTTTCGTAAGCTGGTAGATGAGCCATCGGAGCGCGGTGGTCTTCCACGCCGCCGCCGTCAGTACCGGATGCTCCCTGATGATGATTTGTGCGTGGTACTCTTAGTCGTTTACTATGTTCAGATTCCGAAGGACAAGTTCGAAAAGACGGTTAACACAGACGTTGCTTAATTTTAGCGTTAGTAACGCTTTCTACAAAAATTGTCATCAGATAATTAGAGTTGCAGCAGCGTCAAGCTGTACCAGCAGGGTCGTGAAAGTACTGCCCCAATTTACCCACACCCAGTTGTCTGTTTTGATGGTATCAAAAGCAGCTAAAACATTATTTCAGAGTTATTAACATTACATCATTGTTCTAATTTAATACTTACATGATGTGATGATGAAACTCGGGGATCTTTCTCTGCCGTCGGATCTAGAATCCTCAAAAGTTAGCTAAGTAAATGAATAGTGAAATTAACGGGCACCGATCGGCAGCTAGCGAGCGCTGGGACCTGGCTGGGACGTCGAGCGGCGAAGAGGCAGCGTTGGCAGCAAGAGTCCAGAGCGTGCGCTCGCTGTGGGCTCCGGAGCGGTCTGGGGCGTTGCCTGCACTGTTTAACGGGGCGCCTGCGACAACGCCCCGAGAGCATGAGTCACCTAACGCCTCTCGCAAGATTAGAGCCCGGCGCAGACAACCTCGCCGATTCACTGTGTTGGCCCCTCCTCCGCCAGCGTACTGTCTCGAAGCACCGGCGCAGTTGTTTTGTGATCCGGCGTGCAAGGTGAGGACAATGGAACTCTAGCGCCTTTTACTCAAAGTTGCATTGTGATAATTTCTGTAGGAACCTGGGGTACTTACCTACATATAATATTGTGCAATCAATCAGCCAATGTGCGCTCAAAATTTGTATTCTACTCTTGGTGCTTCCTATAAATGTTTTGACCTCAATATCGCATATAAAAGTCATTTGCATTCAATTAAAACCTGTTCAGTTGAGCACCTAAGAATGCCTATTAATCAGTGATAATATTATTCAGTTTCAGTTCGACGTTCCACGTCCACCACAGTTGACTGAATGTCAGCGAGCGCTGGGTCGCCTGTCAGCCAGTGTGCAAGCTGTAATGCGCGCTTCAGCCGCGCGTTGTCCACCCTACAGAGGAACCAACGTCAGCCGATACGCACCTACCAGCCAACGGCCTGTACGCTATCCCGACCGTCGCTATGGCACATGGTGGCCGCGAAATCACCTCTCCCCCAGACTAGACAACAGTTTCAATCTCACACGTGTTCCACAACCCGGCACATCTACGCAGAAAGAAACCCCAGTTAAAATCGAAGATGTTGAAGCCAAAATCCAGGAAACCCCGGAGGATAAAGAGAGTGCCAGTAAAGAGAATAGTGTCCAAAATGCCACTACATCTTCTGAACAGGCGACTCTAACCACGCCAGAGCTGACGGAGAAACAAGAAACTCAGCCAATGCAGGATAAATTCGTAGTTGATAATCAGCTCCCTTCGACGAGTGCGGCAGCTATAGAGTCGGGATTGATGCAAAAACGTTTATACAGCACAGTTCTCAGTATGAGCGCTCCTTCTCCCATCAATTTGACTGCAGCTGGATGCGTCAGGTTATCTCAGCAGCTAATCACCCCTGGCATTTTAAAGCTGAACCCCAAGATAGTACTTCCAGCGGCGAGACGTAGACCAAATACAGACAACAAATTCGAGGAATTGGAAAAGGAGGCGTTAGACCAGTACAAAGCATCAGATGAGAGCATAGATACGACGTTTCGGGAATTGGAGAAGGAAGCAGTCGATCAATATAGCACTAGCAATAGCAACACCAGCTGCAGCAGCGGAGTCTCCGCAGAGAAACGTGCTTCCAGCTCCCCTTCAGCGCCAGAAAATGATCCAAAGAGCAAGAAACAGTCGCCAAAATTTCATAAAGAAAAGGCAGTCGACAGTGTCGTGATATATTCCCAGAATTTTCCAGACCCAACCAAAGGACATACAGCGAGTGTCACGAATTTAAAAAACTGCCACGCCCCCCCGAGGGGGGAGAAAAAGGAGCAGACCCCCAGATCGAACAAAACCTTGCGGACTTTAAAGAACGAGTCGCAACGAGCGGCCTCGGACACGGATTACGACTCGAGAGAGACGAAGGGAAGCCACAAGCAAGTACGGTGGACGTTGCACGTAATGCCGCCTAAGAAGAGGCATTTAACGTGTGTGTCAGATTTCTCATCTGACGAGGAAGGTGCGACCAGGTCCGTCAAAGGCGCGAGGTCGTGCGTAAAGAGCCACGGAAAAATTAAAATGTCTGCGCACGGCGGTGGAGACCTGCGTCCCATCGTCAGGAAGACGTAACACAATAGACTGAATATCTAAACTAGGTGTCCAAACAAAAGCATTGATTCTTTTTTACCCATTTTACATATACTCTCACTACTAAAAGTTGTAGAAGCAACTATAAATCGCGGTAATTTGATCTAGTCACGAGCGAAGCATTAAATCTAGGACCAGTTGTATAATGTTGAGGTGTTTCGACAACTTTTAGTGGCCAGAAGCAGATTTTGATATAGATATTGTTATGGAGTGTTTGTGTGTTCTAAATAATGCAATCCCTGATGCGTATCGAACCATGTAGTGACCGTGAATCGTGTACCGATGAAGCTATTTCAGCAATGTGCTTATTTTTACTAGTCATAAATACTTTGTATATATATTTTTGTATTTTTGACTTTATGATATTGAATAAGAAGAACAATTTCAGTTCATAAAAAGGGTAACCAGTAGAGACATAAATTCATTAGGTATTAACAAAAGAAAAATAAATTTTGTATGAATTGTTCAAACGTCGGGCTGTTATTTTATGGATAGCCAAAAGCTAAGGTCATATTCTTCGTAGCATTAGGATAATTAGGGTCAAATCACACCAGCAGCGACCAATTGAAAAGCGGTTATTGACCGCACTGACAATTATATTATTGCTCCTCAAGCCTTAACGGATCCTGACCCTTAAATAATGCTCCATTTATCCTGATAGTAGTATTCCAAATTTTTTATTATTATTTAATTATGAACAGCTCATCGCTGATATATCCATTTCAGTGTTTGTAAAGTCTATCACTTAGTAGTAGTATTCTTGTTAATGGTTTTAAAATAACTGTCCAATTTGTTTTTGAATGCGTTAACTGAGATGGCAGAGACAACGTCGTCTGGAAGTGAGTTAACTCTGTATTTTACTGGGATTATTATCCAAGTTAGACTTGAGACAGTTAGTAGACTCTACAATGAAATCATTACCTAAACAACAACATTTATATTAACATAGAAATAGAACAATTTATAACTATAAATATTATAAGCTCTGGAATGTCACCTATAACTAAGCTGTAGGCTGTCGGTTCTAACGGTCAGCTGTCGAGGAATTTCTCCAGGTCTGTCTGGTCGACATCAAGTTGCACCTGTTCTAGGGTAATCGTTGGTGATGCTGAATTTCCTGTAACAATTCAATAATTTTTTAAATTGTACTGTGACGAAATTAACGTAAAATACAATTTGTTATATAGGGTAACGGAAAGGGTATATGAAGCCGAAGGGAGGGTGTTCAGTAATGGTAACAGTTTTCGAATAAAAAATTAATTAATGTCTCATACAAATCGATCAGCTGACCGGTACGAAGTGTATGAATGAATGTCACCAGAAAGAAACATTTCGATTTTATGTGTTTGATTTCTATTGAAAATCAAACAATGGAAAAACAAGAGATTAGACTCGGATCGGAAATCTTAAAAATTGTTATGACACAGTGGCACTGTGCGATAGGCTTACTCCATTGGAGATAGCTACCCCAGCCGTTCTTTCATGGTTCAAGTCAAAGCCAAATCTCTTTATTGCAAGTACGCATGTTGTGTACATGTTTCCCCCCCTTATTTTTTTTAAATTTACATTTACACCACTTAGCAAGGAAAAGGTGCCAACGCTGAGGAGAACAATCTATATCGAATGAATCATTTATTTGTCAGATTTCTGGTTACAAATTAAGTATTTTATAAATATAATAGAATCACAAAAATCTGCCATTTCTGGCGTACAAATATATAAAAAATGAATTTTAAATTGTCACTATATTTTCTTTTAAATATGTCTAATTTTGTACATTCTTAAATAATTTTTCATCATCATTTAATTGCCAACTTTAACAATATAAGTGAGTGATATCCATTTTATATAATAATCATTAATGATTATTA
Organism: Tachystola acroxantha; assembly: GCA_963506565.1. Lineage (NCBI taxonomy): Eukaryota > Metazoa > Arthropoda > Insecta > Lepidoptera > Oecophoridae > Tachystola > Tachystola acroxantha. The sequence continues at coordinate 5,658,559 of OY735892.1, read as the reverse complement.
TATAAAATGTATTATCGTTAACGATAATACAAAGTTAAAATGTACACCCAACATCGACATTATTGTTCGTTGTAATTTAAATATTCTTTTACGGAATAGAAGCATTTATCCAAGATATATCTAACAAGTAAGCTATACTATTACTCACCAGAAGGCAAACTCCCACTGGACAAGTACTTGGCGACGTCCTGGTTGAAGGCAATTGAGCTGTTCTCTCTCCTAGACTGCAGGTCAGCCAGCTGTCTCCTTTCTCGCTCCTGACTCCGCTCTGTATTCTCTTTGGCTAGTTTGCTGCGGGAGAGTTCAAGGGACGCTAGAATAGAAGAGAAATATTCACACATTAATTAGTGTGAAAAATTTAAGATTTTTCATAATTTTGTATAAAAGTGTATATTTGAGGCAGGTGTTTCACCAGCGGCGAGTAACTCTTTTGTAGAGATGCACGAATATTCGACTACTACTCGGTATTCGGCTTTTTCTGGTATTCGGCCGAATAATGGGTACTCTTCGGCCGAATACCAATTCATGAAAAAAAGATGTCATATTACTCAAGATTATATGGATATTATATGGATTTATTCTTCAGATTATATTTTTTCGCGCAAGCAACGTAAAAAAGATAACAGACGCAGCGATACTCGCTCGGCAATATATTATAGTTCATCGTTGAGTGAGTGTCGCCGAACGAATATTGCTGTGTCTCTTTTGTTTACATGGAATGTACCATCTATTGTACGTTTCTTACGCGAAAAAATTGCCCATAGTTACTCGCTTTACTCGTCGGCGGTGGGACAACTGCCTTAACTTACCCATTTTCTTCTCCTTATACAAACTAAGTTCGTAATGATGGTCCATTTTCCATTTCTCCATATTACTCCTCTCGACTATGTCCTCAAATTCCACCAGTTCCTCTTCAACAGTCTTCAGCAGACCCTGTACGTTCCTCAGACTGTCCATGCACTGTGCTATAGACGCCGTGAGATCAGGTAAGTAGGACAAACTTTGGGCCAACTCATTCGCACTTTGTAAGCGAACTTTTGTAGTGTCGTGGAGTTCCAATATCAATTTATCAACGTCGTCAGCAGCTTTGGCGTTTCTATCAGCGTTCGCATGCAGTTGTTCCCAATTTAATTTGTATTTTTCCAACAATTCACCTCCTACACCATAATTCACTGTGCTTTCGACATGCACCTTCTGTTTTTCTTTGAAAATATTCTTCACCTTTTGCACTTCTTGCAATGTTTGCCTTAGATTGCTATTGGAGCTTATTCCATCTTGCACTACAGTTAAGAAATCTTTGAGATTTCCTAACATTTTCCAACAATTTTTACAAAAGATTTTCCAAAATCGTCCACTTCGTTTGAAATTATTTATGATGATGATTTTTATCCAGTATGTGGGTTAGTCAAATGGATTCTAATCTAAACCATACAGCCTAGGTTTGGAATGACAGTGACAAAAGACAATCAAACAAAACCGTACAGCCTAATATGACTTCAGTTAATAATAATATATGAGAGGGGAAGACCTTTAATAGCGAGTTTATATCTTTTGCCCAAGTACCTAAGGTCCAATATACATAAACTTACATATAGTATGTAGGTAGAGACGGATGTACTACCATGTTATCTGTGAGTTTATTTAAAACTACATTTAATTCACACAATTTACATTTCATTAGTTAACTTGTTCTATGGATGTTAAGAATGGAGAAACTATACGTCCGTTATCTGAAAAATGGAAGCAAGACTGTATGGTTGAAAAATGTTTTGACGAAAGTGAAATAAAGCAATTGTCTTGTCAAATGTCATTGTCAAACGAATTTTGAATTTTTTTGGCGGTTTGAGGTTTTTGTATGTGCTGTAATTTTTTCATGTCTTCATTTCTTTCGAAAAGCATGATAAAATGAGTGACGAGAAGTTAAGCAGTGATGCAGTGCCCGCAAAGTTTGCTGAATGGCTCTTGGCCATGGGCTGTCCAGAGGAAAAAGTGCCATCAGTTGACAAACTCTCAGAGTAAATATGTTTCTCATTATTTGTACCTATTGTTTTGCCTTTGACGACTTTCTAACATAATCGTTAGTATACAGTATTCGATTTGCAGGATTTTCTACTCAGGAGTACCCTTGTACAATCAACAGCACATCAAACAAAGACATTGCACTCACGCGTTATTAGCTTGACTTATTTGTGTTATTCTTGATATACTGTTGACTGTACATATTACATAAACAATATTCCGACATCCCTTTGACCAGGGATGGGATTCTTGGACGCAAAAGAGTAGGTATATGTTGGACCCAATGTGATATTCCCTGCATAGATACTGGATTTAAAATATAAAATAGTTTAATACCCATGTTTCTTACGGTCACAGCGTCGCTAAGGGGGCACAATTTTTTTTTAAATTTTCGTCTAAACTATCTAGGCATGTATCAATTGATTCTACTCCGGTCAATTATTTTTAGTTTTTTTTAATGATACTAAAGGCTACTTACACCAATAAGTGTTAAGTCTCACACAATATAGGTACATTTTTCTGAATAAGTACTTACCTATAATAATATTTTATTGTCATCTTGTAGGATGTGCAGAGGCCATTACTACATGGTGTGGCGAAGTCTGATGGAGCATGCTGCTCCTAAGGATGTCATTAAACAGAAACGGCTTCAAGTGTTCAGTGACGATGTTCGTAGGTGCAAACAAAAGGATGTTTTCACTGAGGTATATTGAAAAATGTGATGATATTCACTAGGCGAGAGTATAATTTCAAAATAAATGCTTCTGGATTTAAAAAAATTAACAACTAATGTGTACTACGTGAGTAGTTCAAAGAATTTTGTATACAGAGCCTGTCGTTGCACCTTGAGTTAGTCCACCGTTTAACCTCTGAACTACAAAGTACATAAAGTACTTAACACCCTACATAAAGGTATTATGTACAGTACAGCCGAAGACAGAGATAAGTATACAGGGGCCTCAATAAGGTTCAGATTGCCTAAAAACGACTAGACAGAATTTAAAAACTGTTACGTAGTTTAACTTTTATCTATCAAACAGTGAATTTTTTTTTGCAATAGGTCAAGTAGTTATGGAGATAATCTCAACCTTAAAAACTCTCCTGTACACCTTTCTCTGTGTTCCAGCATACTATCTCTCTGTCATTGTCTGTCTGACAAATTTCAGAGGTTAAGTCATCGGTCCATTTCCAACTTACCATTGCGCATTGCCACAAGATTGCCACAAATTGTGAAAGAAAAGAAAAACAAGATGTATAAGAAAGTGAGTTTTAACTAGGTACCTATATGGTTAACGGCAAATATTATTATTATTAAATTATGGACAGGCAGCTCATCGCTGATATGTCCACTTCACAGTGTTTGTAAAGTCTATCACTTAGTGGTATTCTTGTTAATGGTTTTAAAATAACTGTCCAATTTGATTTTGAATGTGTTGGCAGAGACAACGTCGTCTGGAAGTAAGTTCCAGGCCTGAACAACTCTTAAATATGAGATAATTGGTGGAATATTGACTTAATCTATTGTTACAGCATAGTGCAAACGTGGTAGTTCCTGAACAGCTGCTAGTATGGAAGCAGCAAGAGGACCTTGAAGGCAAGGTGGCTGGTGCCAAGTCTCGGGTTGCTATGCTGCGGAAGGACCTTGACGAACTTAAGGATAAAGTGTCTTTGAAGAGTAAGTGGCTAATAATTAATGCCTATGAATCTATGATAAAATCTTTCTATTGGCCAGCAGTCTTTAAACTAAACGAAGTTTGTCCATTTGTTTTATATTTATTTAATTAATGGACTCGACAGTTCTTCATTTGCCAATGTCATGAATATTCAAGATACCATAGTCTTCTCTCTTCCTCCAGAGGAGTCGCTGTAGCGCCGTCGCACTGGAAGCAGCTCGATAGTCACTTTCACAGTGAGACTCGTCTCTAGCTCGAAAATTCAGATCTTGAGCAAATAAACCATGCTGTCACTCGCGAACATTTTCTGATTTATTTAACGTGGTATTAAACACAAAATAACCATTGACATTGAAAAGAGCTTGGTGGCTCAGTGGTTGGGTCAATGGACTTGCGGTCCCAGGTTCAATTCCCAGCTAGGGCAGCCATGTACCAATGAAGTTATCCTCGTTTTTTTCCAATGAAAAACTTACGTACATTTACCGAGTGCTCTCAAAACGGTGACGGAAAACATCGTGATGAAACCTGCATGCCGTAGAAGAAAAAAATCTAAGGTATGTGACATCCGCCAATCCGCACTGGGCCCGCGTGGTGGATCATGGCCCAAGCTCCCTCGATGTAAGGGAAGGTCTGTGCCTGAGCAGTGGGGCAATATAAATAGACTGATGATGAACCATTGTCATTAAAATGAAAATCGTCGTTTCTTGCCATTTTCAAAAGCATCCACACAACCTCTTGTGAATGCCTGAAATAAAGATTATTATTAGTACAACTGTTCCATTAGGTATGTTGTGTTATGTTATTATGTTGTATTTAGTGTCCCAACGCAACATATCCCGTCGTCGCGTTGAGGACTCGCAGCGTCGGTCGTGGCTGCTCCAGGAGGTCGCCCAAGACCTGCAGACCAAGAAGGACAACTTGCACGAGACCAGGGCCATCGCTGACTCACTCTGCTCCATCGAGGAAGACGGAGATGTACAGGTTTGTTAACAAAGGGCTGCCATCACCTATATTGTCGATGATAAACACATCATGAATCCCGGTTTGGGCGAAATGTGGTTTTTCCACCACACCACTGAACAAATATTTATTGCAACAAAAAAAACATTGTTATACTTAACTATTTTCCCTTCCCTTCTTGAACGCAGGTTATTATGAATGAATTTTTAATTAAAATTTAATTCAATTTATGGCATATCTTAAAAAAATTTGGTATTTAGGACACTCACAGGGCACAACAAAAGCGTCATTTTTTTAAACCCCTGCCGGACGGCCCCCGCACGCTCTTCAAACTAAGACAAATCCGGGGAATCCCTGACGGATGGCAGCCCTAGACCAAGTAAACCTGCACCAAAAAGAAGGCGGCGAGGTTCGCCTTCGCCACCCCTCATGTCATGGCCCCCGTAGTGGCGAAGAGCGGTCGTTGGTAAGCCGTTTTGCTGCAATGAATGTACGTGGAGGGATGCGAGAAACGATGAGTTTGGCGGTGCATACGCGAGTTTCTGTATGGTACTGATGTAAAATAAACTAGCGTATTATAATTTCAGGAGAAGCTGGATAAATACGTGGCGACTCTACGGCGGCCCAGCCTACAGGGCACCTCCAGTCACGCGGCTAATTCGTCGGTTGTGTCTGCCAATGGCGACACGGAATTTGGTAAGATAATGGTAGAAATGGTCAGAAGGGCGGGTCGGTTCTTGTCGTATCGAAAGGGAGGGACCCTGTTGATGTGTCTTTGCTAGGTCGGGTCTATACACTAGTTCTTAAGGGCCTTACATGAGCCAGTTAGCGCCGCCAATTCATAAAAAATAATATCTCTCAATTTTATTAAAAAACACAATCATGTACACAATCTTTATTACGATAAATACTAATAGGTGTGCTGCAGTTTCACCTTTACTGGATGGCCAGAAAGTGGGCCACACCCGACGTTATGCTTTTAACATTCCACTCCTTCGAGCTATATAGATTATTATTTGTTTGTCAGAGGATCAGCTGACGTCGCTAGTGAAGGCCCGCGGCGACGCGCTGTGTACGCAACTGTACGAGAGGCGAGCGGGCCTGGTCGCGGCGCTGGCGGTGGGCGGTAGCGGCAATGCTGCTGTGTCGCGACACAATAGGTGAGCCTGTTAGATATCAGCGGAATGCATAAAACTCCCACCCAATACACAAAACTCCCACCTAATGCAAGAAACTTCCACCTAATGAACAAAACTCATACCTAATGAACAAAACTCATACCTAATGAACAAAACTCATACCTAATGCATAAAACTCCCATCTAATGCACAAAACTCCCATCTAATACACAAAACTCCTATCTAATTCACTATCTAATGCACAAAACTGCCACCTAATGTATAAGTCCCACCTAATGCACAAAAGACCCATCTAATACACAAAACTCCCGTCTAATACACACACCTCCCCCTAATGCACAAAACTCCCACCTAATGCCAAAAACGGCCGTTTTTCGCAATTATGCGAACTACAACTTACCGACATTGAATCACGTTATAAATAAGCATTTAAAAAATAGTATTTATCGTAATAAACATTTCGTAAATAGCTTTTTTAATAAAATTATATTGGAAGATATTATTTTTTTAAGATTGGCGGCGCTAGGTGGCTCTATGAAGGCCCTTAATGAAATCAAACCTGCTACGGTTGGTCAGATGACGCCATGGCACCACCAAAATGTGAATCTACCTTTATTACTTGGAGAACGCCGTTGCGCCGTTAGCGTGACGTCGCCGCAGCGTAAGCGTCGCGACGACCATGCGCGGGCGCAGAGAAGACGTCGATGCTAGACGCTAATGTGCCCCCCTTCCCCCTAGCTTTCTCTATCTCTCTCTCTACGTCTCTAAAGACTCTAAACTCCCCGTATCGTTGCAGAGTGACCCCCCAGTGCGTGTTGGCGCACACGGCGGCCTTACACTGCACACTGGCGCTGCAGGCGGCCAAAAACCGCATTCACTTGAAACGGGCGCGGCAGAGACTTGTAGACACACTCAATGAACTCAATGTGAGTGACCACCAACCTTTGTATATATTGTAACAGAACGAATTTTGTCTACTTTTCGATTTTCTGCTTTGCATACATTTCGTAACGGTCAGCTGATCGATTTTTGTACGAGACGTTTTTTATTTTTATTTTTCACTCGAAAAGTCTTAGAACAAAAGTATATAGGTTTTAATTTCCAATGACAGCAATAGTCTATGCACCTGATTCAGTCTGTCATTGAGTGCATTCAGATGTGCTCAGAGACGGGTCCCGCTAGGTGCATCACATATCTACCATATTATAATTATAAGTACTCTAAGGGCGTTACAGCGCATAATGCCAACTTCGCAAAATGCCAACCGCTCGCAAAACGCCAACTTCTCACAATGACAACTTCTCAAAATGACAACTTGGGTGTCGAAATAAAAATAATTTACATCATACATGTGACAATTTGTGATGGTTTTTAGGGTTCCGTGCCTCAAAAGGATAATAACCCTTATAGGATCACTTTGTTGCCCGTCTGTCTGTCTGTCCGTCCATGGGAAGTACCCTATAGGTTTTGGTTTTCTTGCATTTTCATATATGCGAGAAAATGCGACATAAACGGCCATATCTTTTGATTGCGTTAACTTAGACGTTCGATTTTTTCACGGCTGCATGAGGTTGCAGACCTGAGCATTTTGTATTAATTTCAACTTGATACGTCCACGCGTTTCTGCGATATAGGTCTTGACTGACAGACAGACGGACAACAAAGTGATCCTATATTACCATAATTCCAGGATTACCTGACAGGCGAAACATGCGAATTGTTAGTGATACGAGGCGAGAAAGCTCACGTGGAAGCCAGGGTCAAGACTCTTCGACTTTTGCTGGATGAACTCACTTCGAGAAGTGGCGTCTTCCACGCTGGGGACGAAGTGACTGAACGTAGTGCCTCAACTAGGCCTATAGCTGTTGTTGATAAAGCTATTGTAAGTATATGTGGCTAAGGTTGATATGGAAGCTAGGTTGATGACTTCGGGGGTTGCTGGACGAACTCACTTCGAGAAGTGGCGTCTTCCACGCAATACTAACTGCGACGTTTAATCGTATACTTTATCGTTGTCATTTTGACAAATTGATGCGATCGATATATCACTGCAATATTAATTATTATATATAAACGATAGACGATATCGTTAGATACAGGGATGGGTGGCTGGAAGAGGCTCAGGTCAGGGATGGATGGAAGAGGAGGGGGGAGACCTTTGCCCAGCAGTGGGACAATTTATAGGTTCACAAATAAAAAATATATATACGGGTATCACTCTTTCGACGGTCTCCTTGAAAAAGACCGTCGAAATCGGTCGAGAATGTCGGTCTAATTGCCGACTTCAACAATATAAGTGAATGATATCCGTTTATATATAATAATTTGTAGTAATGGCTCACTATAGTTTTAATTCTAAAATACTGCAATATTTTCGCAAGTTTTAATAATTTATTAACTGTAATGTCCCGCTACTGCTTTGATAAACGATGAATAAACACAGTAATGTACTTGATCATCTGTGTGCCAAGGAACCCTGGGGGCCGAGCATCAACTATTTAAATTAGCGCTGAAGTTCTCTCAATGTCAGAATTTCACCGAAAAATGGAACAATCAATTCCGTCGGCCTTTTGCGTCCAGTCTCTGCTAGCCATCTTGCGAAGGTCATCCCTCCATCATGCGGGGATCTATTACGATTATATTTATTGTTAACAGGAAACTAAAAGGGACGATCTCAAGAAAGTGATATCGTGTCTGGCTACGACTGAGAGGAAGATTCAGAACGTGAGAGAGTGCCTTGACGCGGTGTTCAACGCCTTCAAAGATGAGACGCCTATAGACCGGGATAGGTTCAGAGGTAACTTGACGACCTAGCCTAATTTGACTACCTTATAGTTTAGTTTGACTATTATAGTCTAGTTTGACTATTATAGTCTAGTTTGACTATTCTAGTCTAGTTTGACTATTATAGTCTAGTTTAACTATATACTAATCTAATTTGACTATATTCTAGTCTAGTTTGACAATACTCTAGTCTAGTTTGACTATACTCTAGTCTAGTTTGACTATACTCTAGTCTAGTTTGACTAGATTCCAGCTCAGTTTGATTACCTTCTAGCCTGGTTTGATTAGATGACAGCCCACTTTGACTACATTCTAGCCTGGTTTGACTAAATATTAGCCATTTTGACCCCATTCTAGCGTATTTTGACTACCTTCTAGTCTAGCTTGACTACTTTCTAATCTAGTTTGACCATATGTTAGCCTAGTTTGTCCAATTATTAGCCTAATTTGACGGATTGTTAGCCTAGTTTGACGACCTGTTAGGCTAATTGGACGACCTTTTAGTCTAGTTTGGCGACCTGTTAGGCTAATTGGACGACCTTTTAGTACAGTTTGACTGCAGTTGTTTTGTTTATTATTATGTTATTTCCCAGGTTTGGATTTGGACCTGCCTAACGAGTCGATAACGACTCTACGCCAGTTCTACGAGTCGCGCCGGGAGCGACGCCAGAACAAAGTGGAACTCAGTATGGAGTTAGACGTGTCTGACGGCTCCTTCGGCGATTGCTTAGGTAACCATTACCATATAAAAATGTCATGTTACAGCATTGATCTCCTATAAACAACTAGATACACAAAGGTTTACTAAAACAATTTAAAAAACGTCAAAATAAGGGTCCATTGTTAACGTCCAAATAATGTTCAATAAGGCAAGGAGGATTCATCCGTTTGGACCTTCTTTGCGCTCGGACATTTTTAGAAGGCAGACTGTGTATCTAGTTGTTTATAGGAGATCAATGTGTTACAGCGATCTTGCGATGTACATATGGCTTACTCCACAAGCGTCCCGAAGCCGTTTGTGATCCATGGACAATTTTTTTTTGGCAGTATCTAAAAAATCTACCACTTCGATTAATATGTTTGAAATAAATCAATGACTCACACAATTTGATTTACACAATCTATGGAGAAGATTTTTTACCCGAATGCGCAGAAGGAGGGTTATGTTTTTCGAGTGTATGTATGTATGTCTAATTCTTTGGCACGCCTCTACTGTAGGGTGTCCCCCCCAAAAAAGTTCGTTTTTTGTAACGCATACCCTCTATATTTTTTCCCATTTGACCCTAATTACTAAATATAAAATATTATTGCTATCAGGTAACGATCGACTTGATAAAAAGTCAAAGTTTTACATACAAGTTAGTATGGAAGCCAAGAAGAGGATTTTGGAACTAAATATTTATTAATTAAATAAAACACTGTTTTGCTTGTATCTTATATTTATTAAATATTTATAATAATGGAATGTCAGAGCTTGTTGTAATTAGACAAATTTTTGCGTCAAACACGCCTCAATATCGAGTGTCTGAATTTAAAAAAAATCGCATATTAAACCTGGGATACCCTAGCCTACAGCGTATACGGCTTGATGGATTTTAACATATGAGGTGTCGTTAGATACGTCACGTAGAAGTGACATAGGCTATAAAAAACTTAATCAAAGCGGCTTAAACTTTAGGCAGTCTGATCGAAACTAATTACGTACAAGTAAAAAAAAATACTTGATCGAAGCCAGTTTCGAAACTCCGGTTTCGTAGACGGCCGAAGGGTCGGGTTTTTTGTTTCTTAAATTATTTTTTGCTTGTTTAAGAAGTAAATGGAGCGGGTTTTTGAGTGCCTTTATTATTATGTTATGGCGCGTAAACATCATCAAACTCATGTAAACACTAACATAGTTTTAAGTACTTACTAACACTTATATGGTATTTGTGACTGCAATAAATCATTTGAATTGAATTGAAAAAATTATGATAATATTATACATTAATCAAACTATATTATTATTCTACTTTTCAGAATCAAATAATCCGAGATTCTTGGACGAACTGAGGGTTTATTTAAAGAAGTTCAATTTGGAGAAGAACAGAAAACTCGTTTTGGACAGGTACGGTATAATACAGAGAACAGTGTACAGGTATTAAGGTTGAGATTATCTCAAAAACTACTTGACCTATTGCAAGATTTCTCTCACTGTTAGATTTTATTTTATTAGGAAAACATACAGCTAAAACCACACATATAGATTAAACAACTAAGCCAGTGAAGTGGTCACAAATAACATGGACTGCATTGAGTCTAAAACATACAAGTCGCTTCGCTTGACAAAGTAAAGCCAGCAATTATGCTTTTGACTGCAGAATATGTCCACCTGGTCAGAACTCTTGTAATATTTATCGCACATATAGATAGATAAACGTTAAAACTATGTAACTGTAGAATAATTAATAGTTCTGTCCAGTAGTTTTTGAAAAAACCTCGTATACTTTTCTCTGTCTTCGTGTGTACTCGCGAATGACAAACTGTCGGGTCCATAAATAAAACTAAACAAAAAAGAGCTCGGTGGCGCAGTGGTTGGGTCACTGGACTTGCTATACGGAGGCCCAGGTTCGATCCCCGGCCAGGTAAGGCATGTACGGCTAACAGCAGATCAAGTGTAACATTTTGGACATTGGGCCGTTCTTATTATCTGCGTCGTAAGATTTAAAATCGTACTGCAAGTGTTATCTGCTGTTGTCCGTACCAATGAGTTATCCTCGATTTTTTTCGACGGAAAAACTTACGTTCATTTACCGAATGCTCTCAAAACGGTGAAGGAAAACATCGTGATGAAACCTGTCGTAGAAAGGCATGTGTTATTCGCCAATCATGGATCACTGGTGGATCATGGCCCGAGCTTCCCTCGATGCATGCCCAAAGGTCAGCTGGTAGATAATGCCGCAAGGCATTAAGCTCGCCTTTTGTACACAATGTGTAAAAGCTTAAATAAATAAATAAATGTAAGGGAAGGTCTGTGCCCGAGCAGTGAGGACATAAAAATAGACTGATGATGAAAAACAATATATTACACCTTTTCCATAAATTGCAGCGGCGATCAGATCTGGATATTCGAGACGCTGCAATCATCAGTGCACCGTCTACACTCCGCATGGTTGGCCAAGGACATGGCAAGCCCCCTGCTGTGTCCGTCAACCAGTCTGGCCAATAACCTTGTAATGTTGGCCCAAGCTGTCGCCAATAGAACAGCGCTAGAAGGCATGCTGCGAGGTCTTGATTCTGCTAGGAGTTTTAAGGATATTGGTAAGTTGGCTTACCCTGTTTTGAGGATATTGATAACTTAACTTACCCTGTTTAAGGATATTGTTAAGTTGGCTAACCCTGTTTAAGAATATTGTTAAGTTAGCTTACCCTGTTTTAATTATATTTATAGTTATATTACCCTGTTTTAAGGATATCCATAAGTTAGATTTAGTAATGTTTTATGGTGCATGTTTGGTTAGCTAACCCTGTTTAAGCATATTGTTCAGTTAGCTTACCCTGTTTTAATTATATTTCTAGTTAGATTACCCTGTTTTAAGGATGCTTACCCTGTTTTATCGATATTGATAAGTTAAGATTACCATATTTTAAGGATATTGGCAAGTTACCCTAGATGGATTTTGCTGTATATTGTATTGACTCGTCTAGGATACATTTTATACCAATAAACAGCTATTTTGTTCTTGTAATAATACACATTGTTCTAACAATAGAAAAACTGTTACAGAAATCAAGTCACAAATCGACGAGGAGCATCAAACCATAGACAAGATCAAGAAGCGTCTGAAAGACAGCCTTCACACTCTTCAGAAGACCCGGAAGACTCTTGACTTAGGCCAAGAGACCCTTGGTCTATGGTCAGACAATGGCACTAGACGGTTTATTTCTACCAACCGTACTATCGACAGAATGACATATAAAGATTACGAAACGTATTATTTAGATAATAGTGTTTGTAAATAAAGAAATACAATGTATTTTATCTAAATACTTTTTATTTCAATATCCTTACATCATAGTGACTACTACCGATGGTGCATACTCTAGAGAGGACAGTATGGGTATGCTTAAGGCTTTGGCAGCAGTGTGGGACCAATCCAGATGGAGAGATGAAAGGCTGACAGACAATGAATGCAAAAAGTCGAAAATCTGGTTTTCAAATAGACAGTTGTAAGAAAAAAACAAGCTTTTTAAGTTGATAATAGATGGCGTTGCACCGAAGTGCGATATCATCGTAAAAAACACAGGACCATGAAAAAAATTTCAATGACAGCTGAATTATTTATTATTATTGGTTTGTTTGTGTAATTTAAACAATATAGTAAGTACAAATTAATACTAGGTATGAAATACGAAAAGCCCAAGTTACAAGCAATAACAACGCATTAATTTTGACATTAGACCAGTCAGTGCCATCTACCGGGGCTAGGTGTTTCTTTTTTAAATGTAACCTTGTACCCCGTCATTTAAAAAATACTCCGTGGTCACGCACGTCTCTGTGAGAAGAGCTTTGGTTATCGAAATCAATCTATTACCAAGAACCTTGCACTTTTACTGTTGCACAGGAAAGCTCCTCAGCTACGGTTTTCATAAAGATTTGAAACTATAGTTACACATGTAAGTTGTCACAAAAATAATAAATGGATGCCTTTTTACAGGCATTGCCCAACCGCCGAAATCAAAATACCCAATTATAAATGCGCCATCTATTGCGAAGTGATGTAACTAAATAAATACGGGCATAATAAATTTGACAAAAAAATGTTGAACTATTTTAACAGATGGCGCTGTTTTAACGATATGATAACATTAAATATTGACGCTCTGTGTAAATCGGGCAAACATACAGCGCGACAAGGATCTTTTGGCACGTGGATGACATTGAAAGGGGGCGCTGTTCGCAACGAATGGCGACGTTTTACGAGATGGCGACGTTAGTTCCGATTTTTGCCATGTGCCAAAAGACCCTTGTCGGTCTATACATTTATGTTAAGAAATTGATATGTAGGTATGTACTTTCCAAAATGAAATGAAACAAAAACTGATGACTGAGGTAGGGAGCCGGTGATTAGATAATATTTATCATAAAACGGGGAACAAAAGTAAATTACTTTGTTTTGTAGGTTATTAAAGATTTTTAGTAGGTAGGTGTATTATTTCCATTTACAGAACATCTGCGAAAATAATACAACGATACATTACGATATACAATCATGAAACATTTTAACAGAGAATGTGCTGTGTGTTGTTTTTAAGTGAAGGAACGAAAGGTCGCAGGCAGAGGGAGGGGAGAGCGGGGACGGAAAGGGAGGGAGCGATTAGGGGGACCAGTGTTGCCAACTAACGGATTTCCTGTTAGATCTAGCGGGTTGGGATGAGATGGAAATGGAATCATCGTCTAACGACTAACGGATTTTATGATAGGAAAACAGGAAGGATCGATGTGGGCGACCGCGACCGATTCGCGAAACCCCCTTTAGTATTTATATGAAGCGTGGAAGTCTATACTCTATGATTATGATGTACTAAACCGCATGGCGCATATCTTACTTTCGCTTGCGTTGCTCAACCTCCACATAGGTATATAATTTTTCAGGGAACATTTTGAGATTTAATATAATTTAACAGTTAACTTAACGCAATTCTTAAATTATAGTTGGTATCACTGTCAACGGGCCGCAGTTTGGTTGGAAACCCTGTGTAAGTTGGTCGTGCGTGTTTTGTTTCGTGTCGTCGCGCACCCAGACTCACATGAGATTAAACATCTCAAAATGACTACGCAACCAGTCATCGGAAAAGTTTTAGACTACCAAGCAAAACAAATCATCTACAATGTCTACTCATACTTCAAACGCCGCAAATTGGATCCTACAACGTACGAGCATAAACAAGACATCAATTTAATTAGCATTGTAGCTGAAGCTACGCGTTTATCAAAAAGTACCGTCACTAGAGTCATCCGTGAAGGCAATAATTTGAAAACAGAAAATGGAATCGTGAAATTTCTACCACAGGATAAGAAGAAACATGTTCGCAAGAAGAGAATTGAAGTCAACGAATTCACAGAAGGGGTCATTCGGAGAAAAGTTATACAGTTTTATACGGTAAAGAAAGAAGTACCGAGCATTAGGAAACTAAATGAACTGTTGAATGAAGAGGAAATCCTGAATTGTTCTAATGAATTCTTGAGGCAGTTACTTCATAAGCTTGGTTTTACAAACGCTGAAAATAGCTCGACCGGCATCATGAGGGAACGCCCGGACATCGTTTCACAGAGATTTAGTTACCTGCAAACTCTAAGAGCGTTTCGTACTAAGCGGAAACCGATATTTTACCTCAATGAAACAAAACTGTGGCATTCAAGTGAAGACGGTGCGAACTCAAGCAAACCAGGACTACCTGCTCTTGTAGCCGTTCACGCTAACACCGGCACTGGCTTTGGCAACGGTGACGTAATAATGCTCAAATTGAAATCAAAAGGAAGCAATGACTATGATAATTCAGAACTTTTAGAAAACTACAAATGGGTAAAAGAAAAGTTTTTGCAAGAAATCCCCGTATCCTCTTTAATCGTCCTGAATACTCCTGTTTATGTAAAGACTGAAGCCGCTAAGGATGTAAATCGGCCCACTGCGACGGCTACGCGAGGTGTCATGCAGGAATGGCTGAAGAAAAATAATATTCCTTTCAAAGATACTGATCCGAAAAACACATTGTGTCAGATAATAAACAATCTAGATGCACAGGATACGTATCGGTTAGACAAAATCTTGATGGAAAACGGGCATGACGTGATTCATTTGCCTCCGAATCATAATGATATCAACCCGGTGCTTATAGCATGGGAAGAGATGAAAGAGTCTACAACGGCCCCGAAGACTCTGCTTACGAAATACACAAAGGAAAAATGGCAGAAATGTTTTGATCAGGTTAAAGAAAATGAAGAAGAGTATTACGAGCACGACGCCAAATTTGATGCGGCTGTGGACAACTTGTTGTCTACCGTAAAGGTAGAGAAAGATGATAGTGATGATGAAAATGACGATGATGAACCCATGGAGTTTACCTATGGTGATTAATTTTTTTTAAATCATATCGTTCGTGTCGGGACGAAAAGGATCCTTCATTTATTTAATAAATCTCGTTATTAATAGGTAGTACGGTAATACTTGGGTACCATCATATTTGGTAATTAGTAATCAATAAATAAGTGCATTTTTGAAATATTTTTTTGGTGTTTTATTATCATTTGAGTGGAATTTAGTTTACAACCTACATAAACCTACAATATAAATATAGTAAAATAAAGATATATATACTTTATTGCAAAAAAAATAATTACATTAAAGAATTAGGTTAATACAGTTAATATTACAATCTACAATAATACATACATAATAGTATACATTTAACCTACAAATAAAGATGTTGGTATGTATAGTTATATCTTCAATCAAGCATCCGTCTTTGAGCTGAGGAGTAACTTCTGTAATATTGATTAAAATCCATGTAAAAGGGCTCTTTTTTGATATGTACATGAATATTTTTTTAGTTGATACATTGATTGATTGATTTTGTCATGTACATACAAAGGGAAGGGAGGGAGTAAAAGATAAAACGCTATAGCTAAGTAATATTATCTAAACCATAGTTTGTGGCTAGGCATACCGTGCGTTATTTGCCTTACCTTCTTACAAACAACCGTATCGGAAAATATTGGAAGCTATAATATTCATCTTTATTTAAATCAAGAAAATCTTGCAATATAATATATCCTTAGATCTGTATCTCGTGTGTAACCGCGTTTCATTCGTCCGTTAACCCCCTCCGCAACAAATGCACACTCTCTTTCCAATACCAATAATATACGACAAAATTCAATAGCCCCGCGTTTGACAGAGCGTCATGTGTCTGTCCCGCTCTTTCTCATGGAATATCGCATGCCTGTAGCTTAGACGTCGCGCGTGACTAGAGGTCTCGTAATTTAGTTACGTAGATACTGGACGTGACGAGTTTACTGTCTACAATTTTATGGAGAATGTTCTTTTTCTTTCAATTTTGTTTTTATTATGAATCTTACCTAATATCTACGACGTAAGCGTAAATAATATAATATGAATTTATTAGCCTAGCCCCACTTGCGGCAAGACAACCACTAATTTTATTACTTAGCCGATTTACAAAATGAAATCAGAAGGAAGTCAAATATCTACTTAATCTACGTTTCTCAAGAATCCGAATCTACATTTTTAGACCACCTGACTGAATAAGAAATATTGTTTGATAATGAATATGATACGTAGGTATGTAAATGTAGGTAGGTAGGTACATATTTATTCACGAATAGACAATGAAATCGTGTCGAACGAAGTCGCACAAAACGATAAAAATAACTCCAACCCGTAGCTTCATGCCCAGCAGTGGTGCGCACCCGTAGAGAGAGAATGAATATTATTATTTATTACTATTATTTGGACCACCCGTAGGTAGTAGAGAGAGAGAATGAATATTCAATCTGTCTCTTTCTCTACATCCTAGGTGGGCCAAGTAATAAAATAAATAATAGAGTAGGCTACGGCTAGTGCTACGGGCTAGTGCGATAAGCACGACGACGCTAACGAACCAAGTCACGTTGGTGCGAATGCATGCTAGTGCGAATCATTTGATCATTTTCAGTACTCAACCACGCCATCGCCAGTGCTACGCGTGTTAAGTGCGACACCCACCACGAACTGATCAACCAACACTAAAAAGTTATTTGTTTTATATGTATAAAACATAAATTACTATATTAGCGCGAAACCACGCTAGTGAAATCCTCGTTAGTGCGAAACGATATTGGTGCGACCACATTAGCATGAAACGACGTTTGTGCGACCCACGTAAGCACGAAACGACGCTGGTGCGACCCACGTTAGCACGAATCGACGCTGCGCTGGTAAAACCCACGCTAGCACGAGTCTACGCTAACTAGGTCCAATACCTAACCAACTCTAACATAGTGGTATTAGGTATACGTCCGGTTTTAAAGTCAATTATACAATGTAATAATAATTATTTTATTGATGGAAATAAAAATAAATAAGTTACTTACTTAAGTACCTACTTACGGAGAATGGAACACATTACAATTTACATAATTAAAACCGTTCAGCCAGCGTGGTTCTCATTAGTAGGCAAGCGTGGGTGTCGCACTAAAAGGTTTGGCAAACATCCAATAAAATACCCACGTTGATTTTTTTTTTCAGTTCCAACTAAACGCTAAACGGGACGAAGGTGGACGAAGGCCACCAAGAAATAGGGATTGAAACGATAATAAAATAATACATAGTTCGATCTGCCTACCTATACAATACAAACAATAAGAATTAAACCGGTCTGCGTGGCAGTATTGTTTATCTCGCTCGGGTCGGGTATTTGTATTGTATCAGGCAGGCGACGAAGGCCACCAAGAAAGACGGATTTAAACGATATACCTACTTAAATGCGAACAAAAAACCGGTCTGCGTGGCAGTATTCTTTGACTGGGTTACTTGTATGAATCGGGCAGGCGACGACACGATGACAGACGTGACATTGAGGCGACGACAGACTTCGGTCAGCAAAAACGACAGATGATCAAATAGAATAAACACTTGCACTTTAGATTATCAAAGTAACGTAAAATAAAATGGCACGTACTGTACAATAAGTAGTACATACTTACAACGATTTACAAAGCATTTTCCGCACGGTTTGACCTTCACGTCACGTAACATTCTTTGAAAGCGAATTTAAATGATTTTGAGTTACGCATTATGATCAATGCTCGGTGAATAAATTAGAACATGATGAAAAAATTCTTGAACCTGCGACCTTATCATTCCGTGACACGCTCATACGGCAAGAATTTTTTCATCATGTTCTAATTTAAATGATATTTTGGATAAGTAGGTAAGTACCATTTCATTTTCCGTCTAGGTATATAGGTAGGTAGGTTCTTAAATATAATAAGAGAAGATAGAGATTATATTCGTCTATTCTCTATCCTCTTCTTTGCATCCCAGACAGACAAACGTTGCGTTTAATAAATACTTAGAGAAGAAGATAATATCTTATATTCTCTATCTTCTCTTTTACTTCTCTATTATATCTACCGGCTGCTTACCTATCTTTATCTCTAATTTCTTACCTAAGTAGGTATCTAGGTAAGATACATAAGTCAAATCGTAATATATGTATAGGAAGGTAGCTAACGAAAGTACAGTACCTACTTATAGCAATCAATCAGCATTAAGTATACTCCTAGTCTAGCATAAATAATTAAATTAAGTACTACTATTCATTGGATTGGAATAATAGCGAAGTCCAGCCATCGAGCGAGCGAGAACGTAAGTAATAATAATGTAAAACGCAAAGCAAATGGGGTCACGTTTGGCTGCGGCTAACTGAGCGAGCGAGCATCGAACAACGCTAACTTCGCTCGACAATCGGTTATTATTATTATTCAGAACGACGACGACGAGACGCCGACGAAGCAAGGCTCGAGCCAAACGAGCGAGGTCATCCATTCTATACCTACATACAACAACGACCAACCGGTTTTCCGCCCGATAATAATCCGCTCGCTACATAATCGCTGGGGAGTTGTGAGATAGAATGTTGAAACAGCGTTTCCCCAGAACAGAATAAGAGAGATAGCTATATCGATATATCATTCGAGTGTGCGAGTGCGAAAGAGATAGTTTGCGGCGTCATTCTGCTGTCGCGAGCGTGAGCCAATACTGGCACAGAACTGGCACTTGGCATTTTGTGTGTGTGTGTGTGCCTGTGTGTGAAAAGAAACGGAATTTTGTGCGGCTTCGGCCTGTGTGTGGCCGACCACGAACCGATCGAAGTTGAAATCTGTCTACTCGAGTCAAGCAAGGTGGACTTTAGTTAGCCTTGATATAAATTATGCTAATTATTACAGTTGAGTTTAGTAATTATGCTTGTAATATTTCCGAATTCAATACGAAGTGAAGTGCCGATAGGTAATTTTGAGTGAGTGGTGTTTGTCGTAGTGTTCAGTCGGCGTTTTTTGACAGACTCCTTTATTTTGGCCGGCCATTTTGCATTTTTCGTAAGCCGAGAAGAAAGTTTGCGGAAAATCAAGCATTTCTGTGATTTCCTATCTGTTTTGATTAGTTTCTCTGTCGCCAAGGACAGTTGATTGATTATGTGATCAGTTTATGTTGCGGTTCACTTGATTCCGACTGTAAATTAGTGGATTTGACATCGTGTGTGGGATTTGTTGTTGAGTGGTTGGATGCAGTGAAATAAACAAGACTTTTGGTGAAATTGTTTGGTGGAACTATTATTCGTTTAATTTCTACAATTCTGTTATGCGAGTGAGTACTATGCTAATTATTTTTGTAATGTTTTGTTTTTGTTATGTGATGTTTTTGTGAAACACAGCATGACTATCATTGGTAATTTGGTATTATTTTACGAGTTTTGTTGTATTTTCTAGTGGTCTGGTTGACTGTGAGTGTATGGTGAATAGTAGATATTGTGAAAGTCTGTTGTTTAGTTGCTGTTTTACTAATTTTTTCCTTATTTATTTTGATAACAAACATTGTACCCCATAATACCACACATTTAAGTGTATGAAATTGAGACAGTTCATTTTATATAAATGGCCTGTTCCTCCTTTGACTAAAAATTAACTGGCATTTTATATCAAAATTATTTAATTTCAGTTCTTGTTTGTTGCCACTAAAGCTTGTATTAAGCGGGATTCTGGAACGCTAATGACATTCATCTTTTAACAGGTGAACATCGGGCACATTTATGAAACAGGGCTGTTTCATCTATGAGCTATCAACTTGACCATCTATTAGATGAATAAGTTCAGGGTCTGTAGCATGGTGCTTGTTTTCCGATTGTTAACATGCTCAAATCCTGTCATAATAGCCCTTGACCAACCATGAGCTAAGATTTGAGTGGAATAAAAGTGACCTTGTCCTGTGCCCAGTTTTCCAACGACATTAACATGCTTTTCCAATGACAGTCGACCAATAACGGGCCAAGATTTTAGCAGAATAAAAGTGATCATGCTACATGCTCAGTTCCGTAAGAATAAACTCATCCGATGACATAATAAACTCACCTGATGACATAATACACTCACCTGATGACATAATACACTCACCTGATGACATAATACACTCACCTGATGACATAATACACTCACCTGATGACATAATACACTCACCTGATGACATAATACACTCACCTGATGACATAATACACTCACCTGATGACATAAACTCACCTGATGACATAGTAAACTAACATGATGACATAATAAACTAACATGTTGACATAATAAACTCACCTGTTCACATAATAAATAAACTCACCTGATATCATTACAAACTCACCTGATGACATAATAAACTAACATGTTGACATAATAAACTCACCTGATGACATAATAAACTAACCTGTTGACATAAAACTCACCTGATGACATAATAAACTCACCTGATGACATAATAAACTCATCCGATGACATTCATCTGGTAAACGATGAATGTTGAAAAAGTTGTTCCAGAACCCAGCCTTACACAATGTTTTATAACAGTACAATATTGTACACAAATTGGCATATTATGACCGAATGTGACTTGTTCACAGGTATACCATGGCAACAAAGCTTGAATCTGATATCCCATCATCGCCTCCGAACGATGAATCAGGTTTGTTTCTTTTATTTTGTTTTACTAACAAATTCTTGCAAGTAGGTGCTTATCATTAGTAGTAGATGATTATCATTAGGCCACTTTTCCACCTGCAAGAAATGTCCGACAGTCTCTCCGACAGCAGCTTGCAAATGCTAACTCCGTAGCAAGTGCTGCTGCGACAGCTTTTTAGCACTTCCTGCAGGAAAATTACAGCATCAAAGCGTTATTGTAATTAACTTGTGCAAGATTTGCTGGTGTTAACTTGCTGGTGGAAACACAGCCTTTGTGTACATTAGACAATTAACCAAAAAAGTATTATGTAATTTTGTCATAAAACTATGTCATTGCCTACTCATTATTTTGCTTCAGTTTCCATAGTTTAATTGTATACTGAAGCCAGAAATTAACTGTTCCATCCTACTTTCAGCAAATAAATTATTTAATTTGATTGGGTATATAATTAAGTAAAACATTTTTTATATATTAAATATTATCACATAACTAATACGCATACTATTTGGATAAATTACTTATGTGTGACATGTAGCTAAGAGTTTTGCAAATAAATAAAGAAAAAGGAAATAATAATCAGAACATGAATGGCTAAGATGAAGAAGTGGCTAAATGATAAGTGATAACACAAAGTTGTTAAATAAGTACAAGAAGTTGCATGATAATAGCCATTACATAACTTGTGTATTGATTAGCAATGTAATGTAGATGTAATTGAGTAGAAAATTGTAACATTCTAATGATAATTAAATGAACTATTATAATGAAGTATTATAACTTATGGAATGCAATTTATTATATTGAGTATAGATAGATGAATGACACTGTTGGGCAAATTAATTGACCATGTCATACAGAAATGTCATATCGTGCATGACAGGGACAGTGCTATTACGTTGGTATAGCGGCGTCTCTGTTTGGCGCGCCATGACATGGTATGATTTCATCGTTTTGAGTACGATAATAGGGGGGCAGATCAGTAAATCAGATCAAATTATCAGAAAGTCTTGTAGGTATAAGTTAATTAGTGAATAATATAATAGTCATATGAGTTTTACAATAATTATATGACAATGCTCCTTTACAGCAGCTTCTAATATCATTTATATTTAATAGACATATTATTATTATATTTTTGTAATTGACATATTATTATTATATAATTGTATTGTAATCTGACTGTATGCACCGGTCTGCTCTTTGCCAATAGATTGTCCAACATAAGTTCAGAATATAGTTGATTGACGTGATCAAGTGTTCCTAAGATCTGAATAAATGATTTATGAGTTAATAAAATAATGTTATCAATGGCAGATAAGAATGAAATATGTAGGTAGGTATTTCTACCTAATTGAATTTGTTTTCATATCTGCATACAATACATTCATTAAACAATCTTATCATGTGGTCGAGTGTAAATGTTAGTATACAATTACCTGCTTATAAGTAAATGTTTTCGGAGGAGGAGCTCGGTGTCTCAGTGGTTGGGGCAATGGACTTGCGATACGGAGGTCCTAGGCTCGATTCCTAGCCAGGGCAGCCATGTACCAATGAGTTATCCTCGGTTTTTTCGACGGAAAAACTTACGTACATTTACCGAGTGCTTTCAAAACGGTGAAAGAAAAACATCGTGATGAAACCTGCATGCCGTAGAAGAAAAAATTCTAAGGCATGTGAAATCCGCCAATCCGCACTGGGCCCGCGTGGTGGATCATGGCCCCAGCTCCCTCGATGTAAGGGAAGGTCTGTGCCCGAGCAGTGGGGCAATATAAATAGACTGATGATGAAGATATAATTTAGGTACTGTACGCGGAGTCTAAGTCAAACTTAAATAAACTATACCTATAAATAACTTAATAGATAGGTACTGACATAGAGAAGATGCGGAATTGCCCTATTCTAGCTATTTTGTCTTGAGTTACAAGACAAAATATCTATCACTATTACGATTCGAAATCCAAATGTGTTTGATTTTGTTATGATTTTCTGAAATTCTTTTATTTGCTGCTTTTATTAACTGAGTATTTCTCAAAACTGTTGTACAATATGCGAAAAAAATATGTCGCAATATTTTTTCGCAAGTTTTTAAAAAAAATATGCATATTTTTTTCAAGAAATTGGTGTACATGTCAAGTTAAACTATTTCACAGTTGAATTGTAACAACAGATACTGCAAAAGTCTTTTTGTAGTAGTGTAAGGCATCTTTCTGTCCACATTGTTTTTTTCTTTTCATATAAAAACCTAAATGTCACTGCACACAACAACGTTTTTTTTGTGTCAGAAAATATACTAAAAGTAGTCAATATTAATTTTTTGCTTTTCTGTTTAGTACCTTATGCAATGAGGTTTAAGATATAAAGTTACTCTGTTAATGGTTTCATAATAAAAATGCGTATCAATTCCAAAAAACAATTTGACACACGTTTCACACTTTTTAGTTACACACTTTTTCTTGACGCGACTTCTCGTATTTATTCTAATTTCCGAACGCATCCGTAGTATATTGGACTGGCAACACCAAAATCTTTCTGATTGGCTAATAGTCAGTTGTCACTGACATTTTGTTTTCACTGCAAAACGAGTCACAGTATTTTTGGTGAGTGTTATACTTTTTAGTTACAAAAAATCAAATCTCATTTCGTTCAAGGTAAGTACTTTTATTTTGTATTCGTTAACTGTAATGTATGTAGATTAATCAATGTGTTCATTGTATTATATCCGTTGATTGTTTTGACATAACGTTTTTTCACTAAACCATTTTGAAGTTATTTTTCTCTTACTATTTCGTCACGTTTAGTTACGTGAGGAAAAAGTACGAAGTAAAGCTGAGTATACATTGAATTTATAAAAGCTGGGACTATTTGAACCTATCTATTAGCCAGCTGCTGGAATATCCATAATTCAGCTGTTCATAGTATATACTATGGCAGGCATAATATGTTTTTGTATTAAAAAAAAATATTCTTTAATTTACTTATGTAAAAAACTAAAAACTATTACATAATGTTGAAAAAAATTTCCTTTAAAAAATTTTCCCTACAAGTGTACACTTACCCTAACATTAACTTTTTCGTAACGACGTCAACTATTTCGTGACAATATTTCGTGACAACTTTTTCCTGACGTACATTTCTTTTGGGAAATACTCAACTATAGTGCTTCATACATACTTTTTTGCTAGTAGCAGTAGGTAGTTACTGATTAGGTACTTAGTTTAATAAAAAATATTTTTGGGGAGATGTAATTTCAAATAACAGGTTTCGAAGCTTTTTCTTTACTTGTGTTTACAAGATCTAGCTTCTTGTCAAGGTTTTGATATTCTTGCATTTTCATACAAATGTGCGAGATAATGCGACATAAACGGCCATATCTTTTGATAGCGTTGACGTAGAAGTTTGATTATTTCACGGCTGCATGAGGTTGCAGACTTTAGTATTTGGTATTAATTTCAACTTGATACGTCCACGCGTTTCTGAGATATAGGTCTTGACAGACAGACGGACAACACAGTGATCCTATAAGGGTTCCCTTTTTCCTCTTGCTTGAGGCACGCACGGAATTCTAAAAACACTTGAAACTAAAATGTCCGTTGAACCTTCGTCAATCAAATTGTCCCGCCCCTTGTCATACCCGGCGCAATGGTTCTTATAACGCTCGCGCTATATCTGTTTGTATAACTATGGCTATCTATCGCTAACCTTTGTACAGTTTCGACCGAGATAAGTATACAGGGGGCCTCATTAAGGTTGAGATTTTCTCAAAACCTACTGGACCGATTTTAATAATTATTTTACAGTTACCTAGTTTTAACTTTTATCTATCTAACAGTGAAAGAATTATTGTAATAGGTCGGGTAGTTTTTGAGATAATCTCAACCTCAATAACTCTACTGTACACTAGTCTCAGTGTTAGACCGTAACAGGTAGAGTCGCACAACCCCTCTCTCTACGGCATGTTCATTTTGTATTGCGTTAACTGTTTCCATAAACAATATTATTCTTTTTGTTTCAAAATGACTGTTATTTGAAGGAAGTTAGGCCGTGATTCAGAGACGATTTTAAGCATGAGCTGAGTCTGAGCTCGCTCTTACGGCTGTCACATACAATTTTGACAGTTATAACCTAAAATCGCGCTCAAACTGTCTCTGAATCTCGGCCGGCATTAGTGGTTTAAGGGCCGTCCATGAGCCAACTAGCGCCGCCAATCTTAAAAAAATAATATCTTACAAATTATTAACTTTTATTAAAAAAGCTATGTACACAATCTTTATTAGGATAAACACTATTTTTAATATACAATGGCATAATTGCGACAAGCAAAGTTGTAGTTCTCAAATGTGCCAATAACGGCCGTTTTTCGCAATTATGCGATCTACAACTTACCGACATTGAATCACGTTATAAATAATCATTTAAAAAATAGTATTTATCGTAATAAACATTGTGTACATAGCTTTTTTTAATAAAATTTATTAAATTGGAAGATATTATTTTTTCAAGATTGGCGGCGCTAGTTGGCTCTAGGAAGGCCCTTAATGAATATTATGCTTGACAATAAACGACAAATCCCATAATAAAATTGTCTATCTTTTTTTCAGAAGACGAGGATCCTGAAACAGCAGACTCCATTCTGAATCATTCTTCTCCAGACGAAGAAGACAAGAAACCTGTGAATAATAACGTTGCTAATATATTAAAACAGCTCGAGTCTACTGGAGCTCTTTTTAAGAAACCCAAACAGGAGTACAAGTGTTTTACCTGTGACGAGGACTTCACTGATTGGCCGACATTGGAGAATCATCTTATTGGGCACGTTTCACTGCCTTTGATAGTACTCGACAAGCTGCCGTCCGACGACGAAGACGCTCCTTCGGGAGACGAAAACTGGTCAGATGAAGAAGATGATATCCCAGTGCCCGATAAAAACGCTCCAAAAACTCCCCAAAAGATAGATATATCACAAATCATACAGAAAACAGGTATTTCTATTAGAAAACCAGGACAAATTGAATCCAATAACTCTAATACTGCGCTGAATAAATTAAGCGGATTAGGTTTTACAATAAAGAAGAATACAACACCGATAAAAGAAGAAAAAATTGACTCTGAACAAAATTCTGATGACATAATGCAAAGGCTCGGCAAATTAGGCGGTATTAAGCTCAAACTGAAATCTGATGGAAATAACACCAATTCATTTAAAGTAGTCGACAGCCTGAAAGATTTTAAGACGTCTGATGATGAAGGCAGTGACAATGATAATGGTAAGGATGACCAAGTTGCAGATTCTGATGAAGATCATGATAAAGAATCAGGTGGTGAACAATATTCTGGAGACGAACAGATTAAGAATGAAAATCAAAAGGATTCCGATAGTGATGACTCAGAAATACCTTTAGCTAATAGAAAAATAGTTACCGCTATGCAAAACTTACGAAGTAAACAACTACCAAATACAAAACTTGTAAACAGTCCAGTAAAACGAATGGCCGAATCACCTATCAATGAACAACCAGCCTCTAAACCACCTGGGAGGCCGGCTGTGAAACAAACACCTAAAAGAGGTGCAAATATTCAAATTGCTGCTAAACAAACTATTCCAGCGACTACTCCGATCCTAAGCAAAGGTATTACCATGACTTCGACACCAGATAGACGTGAATCACATGAGAGCAGTACAGATAAAATCGTAGTAAAACAAGAGGTTGATACAATCGAACAAGACAAACAATCTGTAAACGTTCCTTTATTCTCAGGGCAGATAAAATCAGAAAGATCATCACCTCCATTAAGCGATAGCATTTCAACGCCAGTTATTGCTAAGATCAAAAGTGAAAGTGAATCTATTATTACACCAACCAATTTGAACTCTCAACCATTATTTCAAAGCTCAAGTTTATCCAGCACAGCCACCACCCCACTTCTACCAGTTACAAAAACAGAAGACTCTAGCATGACAA
Source organism: Tachystola acroxantha (assembly GCA_963506565.1). Taxonomy (NCBI): domain Eukaryota; kingdom Metazoa; phylum Arthropoda; class Insecta; order Lepidoptera; family Oecophoridae; genus Tachystola; species Tachystola acroxantha. Next base: position 5,631,269 of record OY735892.1, on the reverse strand, counting down.
TTATCGAAATAAACGGCGATTCTAATGATGAAGATGACGACTGCTGCGTGGTATCTGCTACACCGGCGCCTGATATCAAACCTATCATACCCAAAACTGAAAATACGCAACCATCCTACCCTCCACCTGCGTATTCTACTTCTCAGCCAAGTTATAATACTTCTTCTGTATTATCATCTCGATTAACAGCCCTGTCCACTGAAAAACAACACGCATTTAATTGGAATGCACCGGATTCAAAACCTCCGCTCGATATGCTTGAAAAAAGCGCTGACGATTTATTCAATAGTCTTCTATCAACGAAAAAAGAGTCTTCGCTATCTGACGCTAACGAATACATATCTCTAGATACTTTAGGCCCACAACATTCATGCGATGTATGTAATACTAGGTTTACTGATATATCACTTTTAGATGAACATAGAAGAATGACTGGTCATTCTCAGTGCCTTGTTGTAGCGCCCTCGTCATCAACTCTTCTTCCATATAACCCGTCGTCAAATATACTCTCTAGCTTACTGCCAGTTAAGCAATTAGCAGAACAAGTAGGAAAATTATCTGGGATGGGTGGCAGTGGTCCAGGTTTCACGCATCAACAAAACGTAATGATCAACATCCAAGCTTATCCTGGATCTGGTGGAGTTATGCCCCCACAATCATATAACGCGTACCCCCCTGCACAAAATATGCACTCCAGTTATACACAACCGCCTAGTAATATGTATGGTGCTCCAGGACAGAGTATGCCGGGGCAATATCCTGGTCAGCATTATATGGGACAGCAAGGCTATGGTCAACAATTTCAACCGCCGATGTCAAAAGCTGGCTTTCCTGGTTCCATGCCCCAGAGTTTTTCAACGGCATCTCCATTGCAAAGCATGCAACAAGCTGTATATGGACAGAGTTCAGGATTATTAAATAACCAAATGGGTTCAATGGGACCTCCGCCTCCAGTATCTTCAGCTAATCATCCGTACGTGCCAACATCGAGCCCCAGCGGGATGATGAGACCACCGACGGGTCCCGGTGGCAATGTTAGAATACAGAATGTGCAAACATTCCCACCTGGGCAGTTAGGTGGTCAAATAATATCAGGAGCAGATATGGGACAAATGTCAGCTCCCGGTCAGCCGGTGGGCGCACAGATGCCTGCACCTGGTCCGATCAGGATGGCGGCGGGAGCGAACATCACTGGTAGTCGGCCGCGAATGCCGAGCGTGCGAGGCGCAAGGCCCTCGATAAGGCCAGGCATACAGGTCCATGGACAAGTCCGCGGTTCCAAGCCCGCAACCCGCATGCCCATGAAAAGACCAGGAGGAATGGCGGGAGGACCTGGTCAAAAGAGGCGGACAGACATGTTGTTGCCAGGAAAACACGATAATGAGGACTGCCAAGTCATGGCGATGCAGAAGCAACGCGAAGGTCTGCCATTGATTCAGAGTGTGCAAGGTGCCAAAGATAAGTTGAACCTCGGTAGTCAAATATCAATAACTAAAAAGACTGTAAACAAAGAAGCTAATGCTATGGCTAACGTGTTAGCATCGCGAGGTATCAGTATAAAACAGAAGCAAAAGAGTCGGTCGCCGTCTCCGGAACGTCCAATTCCCCATATACCGAATTTAGGAGCTGGTGTCAGTATCAAGCACACATCGAAATCTAGTAGTTTCTCTATACCTGAGGCGAAAGTGGGAGGTGGTATGTTAGCATGCAGGGTCTGTAATAAAATGTTCATGAATCACAACTCTTTAGCGGTACATATGTCCAGCGCTCATCCGCAAAACAAACTCCCCGCGTTCAAGTGCGACGAGTGCCCTGCATCATATCCCAAGTCCTTGCAGCTGCAGCATCATAAGAGGATATTCCATAATGTCACAGGTCCGAATAGAGAATTAGGATTGCCTGTGGTAGACCTGTCTCAGGAAGATAACCTGAAACGGTTGAGTAATCTAGGTATTTATAGTTTTATTCCTTTGGCTAATCGGGAGCAGGCGAGCGGTTGCTTCGGAATTCCAGTGATATCTGTGCACAATATGCAGAATGGTATGACGAATAGTTTGCAAGCGCTTGGGGCTGACGGTTTACTAAGTTTAGGTCCACTGAAACCATTACCAAACTCTTAAGATTCGCATTGATATAATAGGATTTCGAAGGAGTAATTTTGTATTTTTTGTATCACATCACAAGACTTTATGTTTTCATATACTTAGGAGTCTTATGACAATGCTATGCATTGTTCATAAAATATTTTGTATACGGTCACAAAATTTCAAATATTTTATAACTTATTGATGGGTATATACGTTTTATGACAAATACGAATTACTTAATTCAGTATTACATTAATCTTGGTCTACCTATTTGAGGATGTGCAATGTGTCTGGGATATGAATGAATTATCACATAATTATGTATGTCTACTATTTTTCTTCCTCAAATATGACAAATAGAACAGTATAACTGTTCCATTTACTTAGATTGTAATCGTTAGCGTCTATTTACACGTAACAGTCGGACCACAACGCCGCGTCAAAACGTATCCGAACACGCGATTGAAGTAGACTTTAAAAGGCGGTCCATATTCATTATAATACAAATTACCGCCCGATCACGTATTGTAGTTGTAGCGTGGTTGCGGTTGTGGTGTATTATGTACTATCTTCATTTGTATGTAGATTTACTTCATGCAAAATTGCAAACATTTGTTACGGAAAATGGATATTGTTTTGTTTTACAAATAACTTTTTAAAGTTAATTATCCAGCAAATTACAACGCCGTTCTTGCGTTGTGATTCCTCCCTTATTATGCTCCTCTATTGCGTTATATGTAACAAAAATTTTGAACTAATTGCACCAACCACGGGCTAAATGTAACTCTAAGTAAATCACAAAATTGAATGTAGTTTCTCTGACTTAATCCTGGGTTAATACACTTAACCTGGGCTGTATTGTTGGTGCAAGTGGCTCTTATGTTACGATATTATATTAATTGACAGAGGCATCTGTCCTAAAATATGCTAATCCTTTCTTATTGAATTAGATTATAAGTGCAATAAGGAGATTAAGAGATCTGTAGTAATAAGAATAGTACTTCGGTGGAACTTTATTGAACATACAACTTGTTCTGTAGTGTTTTTAAAATTTGTATTAAGTATAAATATTACAAAATGTACTTTACCTAGATATATAAACATACTATTTGATACTACATTTGACCATGTGTATGATAAAGGTACTTATACCGAAGCCCAAAACAAGTGTCTTATTTTGTAAACAAATATGATCGTTTGACCAAAAACCGATAAATCCAATTTTAAAATAAATAATATGATGAAATTAACCTACTTATTTTTTTGATCTAAACTATTGGAAAGACCTTATTAGGGACTAATTTTATCATATTTTTAATGTGGCAAGCTACGTAACGATATTTTTTTAAACAATGTTTTGTGTTTACTGAAAATATAAAGTTGATTTATCGGTTTTTGTTCTGGAGCTCCTCACTTGATTTGGGCATTTTTGATGTGTGATTTGTTAACTCCTCGGGTCCCGTCCATTGCCAAACTTCCTTCAGCTCTTGGTAGAAGCATTAATCTCCTAATATGTGGTTTATAATTCACTTCCAGTTGTATGCAACTCTTAGCTTAGTTTGTTCCAAAGATTGTTTATACTCTAATGATGATTTGATTTAGCTTGTGTTTCTATTGTGTCTTCATTATTTATGATATTATTATGTACTTATTTTGATGTTTAGTTTATTTACATGATAGCAAAATGTCTATCCAATTTCATACTGTCCTATAGTGTATTTAATCATGAGTATACTTTGCTTTGAAGTGATACTTTGCAACCTACAAAGTCTATTCACTTGTTGTAACCATGTTGAATCGGAACGAAGTTTTGAATAGTCGAAGACAGAGATACAGGGGGCCTCAATAAGGTTGAGATTTTCTCAAAAACTACATCGGTCGATTTTTTTTTTACAGTTACAGTAAGTTTTATCTATCAAACAGTGAAATAATTTTTACAATAGGTCAAGTAGTTTTTGAGAAAATCTCAACCTTAAAAACTCTCCTGTACACCTTTCTCTGTGTTCCACCGTACCCAGATATTATTCAAATGTGCCGACAACAACTGTATAATAATACTGTGACTGTAATTGAACTATTCAAAATGGTAGTTACAGTTCTGATAATATGACTAACTATATCAATCAGTTTGACTTGAATAGTAGAATATGCATTATCTTGGTATCGCCAGAGAAATTGCAGGAATTAAGCAATAAATCTGTAAAAAATAATTTGGTTTTGTAAACTAGGTACAGTCGACAGAAAAGCTTGAAGTACTAAAGATGTTTTCGATAGTACGAAAAATATCGATAGTGACACTCTAATACCCCATTTGTGTATTAGAGTTTAGTATTTTCCTGAAATTAGAGTTTAATATTTCCTTGTACCCTATTCTGCTAAAATATTTGGATTGAACAGAGTGGAATAATTACGTAACCAGTTACTATGGCGGAAGTTATCTGGGCCGGGGGCGGGCCAGCTTATACTGGTTACGTAATCGTTCGATCCAAATATCTCAGTAGAATGGCTGGTGTAGCTACTTGCTGCTATTAGCTATACTGTCACGGAAATATCTTTCGTTGCTCCAAACCTATATTATTTGCATATACCTACCTAGTATGTGTCATTTACTTATAAATTATCATTTATATCGTAGGTACATAACCTACCTAATGTAAATACGGTTGACAATAGTTAAAAAGTTAGCAATGTAACGTATTGTGGACTGTACAATGTACATACTTAGTTAATAATATTATAATAAGGCAACTGATAGGTACTTACAGTAGTACCTACCTCTTGAAATTGAAAGACTTTTTTGTTTGTATGGATCCATAGTCTGAGAGGTCATCGTAGTGAATGCCATTTTGGGGTTAAGGATATGGTAAAGGTGCGATTCCGATTCACGCGGCAGACAGCAACGGGATTTGCCGCCACGGCATTAGTTTACGTTCCGACTAACGGTCTCATACAAATTAATTCTGTAAGTAATGTCGTCTGTCGTCGCGGTAAATGTAGTCGACGCCGTCTGCCTTTGCTGTTTGCCGCGTGGATCGGAATCGCACCTTTATTAGGATAACATAAGAAAATAATAAATACTTAACCGTGTTCGGTCGGTGCTACCAAGCCAACTCAGTAGGCCGATAGTCCTAACCAATTTACAACTGTCAAAATTACTTATATGAAAATTTACAGGCACGAACTCCGTGTGAGCTCGTACCTACTGTTAAAATTGTACGAAAACTGACAGATATAAGACCGGACTCAAAACTATTTTATGACGATTTTGCCTTAATGGTACTCGATGAAATATGAATTTACGATGAGCACCCAGACTATCATTAAAAGATATTTTTTTAAGTTGAAAAAGTATAGTAAGCATTTAAAGTGATAGTTTTTATAACTTAGTTTAAGATAAAATGTGCATATATTAATAGAAATAACATTCGAAGGAGTTAGGACATTTGCGAATTAAAAAGATCTAATTGGAATTATTATGTTTGTTTTATTTTGATATGCCTTCCTCACCCACAATACTATTGTCGACACCAGTCACCAAGCGATGGAAATTATCATAGTTGACGGACAGCAAAGTGATCATATAAGGGTTCCTTTTGAGGCACGGAACCCTTAAAATGACGCGCATACGACGGAAAATACGCGCGTCTACGAGCGACCGTGCGAATATGTGGAGAGACGAGTGTTAACTTTTAAATTCACATTTGATGCGCTTCGACTTCTGGTGTAGCAGGAATTGACCCTTAGTAATAACAGCAGTGTTTCCTAATGTTTTACAAAAATCATTTTTGTCTCTATACCGTAGCCCAAATCAAGTCTTATTTTGTAAACAAATATCGTCTAATTACCTGTTGTGATGTAACACTGAAGGATTGATCGAACATGTTCGTTATTGTGAAAATAAAGCGACCCGATCTAATCATGTGAAAATAACTATGCAATAATCACAGAACAGCTGAAAATGTTAGTAGGGTAGTTTTTGTTTACAAAATAAGACACTTGATTTGGGCTTCGGTATACAGTATAGTGTGTTGTTCGCGTGGTCAGTCTATTAGATGGTAAAATAAAAGTCTCAAATCGGACAATAAGTTTATTTTATCTTAGAAGTAAATGGTAAAGCTTTTACTGAAACCGTATCCAAATCCATCACAAACCTGACCAATGACTTTGTTCATACATTGCTTATTCCACGAACGAATCCCTGTGTAGATAGAAATTATAAAGGCTATCCAAACGGTAATAATAAAAATAAATAAATAAGTGAAATAAAACAAAATATTGTCTAGAATAAATCGGACATATTTCTGTTAGAGTTTATTTATGTTTGAAAGTCTCGGCTTTTACAATACAACGAAATAATTTCAAGTAGTTACATTTGTTGCGGAGCGAGCGTCAATGACAGACAGATAATTGAAAGATTTATTCGAAATGTTTCGAACTAAATCATTTCAAATTATTCAGTCGATCTGTTGAAATGCATTTTGGAATGTTACAGGGTTTCTGAATATGTATTAAGTTAAGACTGATCAATTATTTTCGTTGAAACAAACTTTCGTCCAACCAAAACTATTAACTAAACACAAAATCACACAATTTAACTGTCCAATAAAATAATGCATCTGTATTCGAATGTCTACATTTTTCTATGATTTCTGTGATAGGTACTTTAAATTCGGAGAGTATTTATGTAATATTTTAGATGTCAGTAAAATTGTGAGGAATTCAATATAAATATATATTGTAAAAAAAGAATGAAACCGAATATCCTCAAGTCAAAAGACATAAATTAGGGCTAATTTTTCTCGTAAATTGGGGCTTAAAATTAGAAAACTAGAATATACCTCTTCCATGTCTTACACATCTTAATATTTTCAATGGCATTACACGATCTTGATCAAACATTGGCACACTCAGACGTTTATAAGATCAGAAGGCTGTCAGTCGACACACTACTCTTACATGACATTAATACGAATGTTATAATGATGAATTAACCTTAAATATTTGTGCAACTGACATTAAGACACTACATGTAATTGGAAACCTCTACAAGTATATAGGGTTAGAAAAGGCTGATTTTTTCACTAGAAAGAGTGAAGTCCACATTAGGAAAAATCTCTACTTTCTCGATCATATTTTTTTAAATTGCATCAACCAATGTAAGCTAAAAACTTGTTTTACAATGGAGGTAAGGTTCGAGTCTGCGACGCTGTTCATAAGATGGCTATAGAGCCACTGGACTTATAATGGCTCTATTTTAATCATTAGTATCGGTAGCCCCATATTCAAGGCAATAAATAAATTCGCGTAGTTATTCGCAATGCGGACTTAGCCTTCCTTTCTGACTATCTAAGGCCGAGATTCAGACACATTTTGAGCGAGAGCCCTGATCTCAAGACTTTCCTTAAGTGTGAACTCAACTGAGTAAGACTCAAGACATGATCAGCATCTCAAGTAGACAGGCACATCGTTAATTAATATACCAATTTTGAGCAAACACTCACTCCAATCACGGTGCGACTGCATTCAGCAAATGCGTTCTCTGTACCCGATTCCTAAACGCGCACTTAGGTTCAGTTTATTAACACGAACGCAATCTTAAGATTGATCTCAGAGTTATTAATTGTCTTAAAATGCTATGCAAGAAAGCGAGCTCAAAATTGTCTCTGGATCTCGTCCCAAAACCAGGAAGCCTCAATTAAAACAGAATATTCGAGAAGAGAACCCATAATCTACGTAAAGGTGGGTGACGGCTCAGTGACTGTTGGTGACTTATTCGAGACGTATGAGTTCAACGTCGAAGATGAGGGTAGAGTTGGGCGGGATGACCCCGGGGTGACCCTGCTGGCCGTACGCGTAGTCAGGGGAACAGGTCAGCTTGGCACGCTCGCCCACTGACATCTGGAAAGAATATAATTGTTTCTATTAATTTAATCAAATACTTAATAAATATTGACGAGAAAGCACATACACATATAAAAAATGTTGAAAAGGAATGTTTAAATTCTGTAGTAACCACTAAGACAAATCCGAAACGCAACTGTCACTGTCGTTCATATGCTACATCGCGTAAGCCTCGCTTAGCGACGACTAATATTAGCGTACGCCATCTGGAATCGCATTTTGTGAATAATAGTTTTTAATATTTAAGGAAGGTACAGTCGACAGCAGATCAATGGTACACTTGCAGTATTTAAAGTCTTACGACGCAAATAATAAGAACTGTCAAAAGTAAAAAGTGTTACCATTGACTGTACCTAAAGTGAAGTAATTACTCAATTACCTTCGCAACACCCTCGTCCCAGCCACGGATGACCTCTCCCTTGCCGATCTTGAACTTGAATGGCTTGCCGCGGTCGCGGGAGGAATCAAACTTCTGTCCATTGGTCAGGGTGCCCGTGTAATGGACTACGACCGTCTGCCCGCGCTTCGGGTAACTGGACTCTGGAAACATTACAGTTACCTAGTTATTAAAAAGCAGCCGGAAAGATTCAAATACACTTTATTGTACATAAAAGACACAAACAATTACAATACAGAAATACAAAACAATATGTACACTTTTGGTGGCCTTATCGCTAAAATTTCTTCCAAGATTTCTACAAAGATGGGCTCAGTCTGTCACAGAATCTGTGCCATTGGACGGTTGCCCATCGGGGAGGACCTCGGCGAAGGTAGAGGACAATCTCATTATATACAGGGATGGTTGGAGGAAGCTCAAAACAGAGTAGGGTGGAAGAGGAAGGCGGAGACTTTTGCCAAGCAGTAGGCAGATTCAGTTTTGAAAGAAAAAGTTACAGATAAAAAATGTAAATGGAGCAAAATATTCCAGTGTAGTATGTCCCAAGAGCAAGAAATGGTCAAAGGGAGGCAGACCACAGAAAAGATGGGATGATGACATAACATTGGACATGTTGCCGGGACAGCATGGGGTAAAGTTGTCAGAGATGGATAAGAATGGAGAAGGTTAATTTAAAATATGCTGTGAGTTTTATGTCACTTTTTCTGGCAAGTTGACATGCAAAGATATATACCCACACAATATATTACTTGAAATAAAGATATGTATAGGTACGATTCATATTGTTACCTCAAATCAAACAATACCTAAGCCTGGACACAATTTAGATTTTAGAGTGACTAGCTCTTATCATTATAAACCAGTGTGGTGATAGCTACAATTATAATAATAAATTACGTAACCATTGTTTGCTAATTTCCGTCTGACGTTATTAGTTAGCGTCCATTGAAGGTTATCCTTGATAACTCGTGGTACAGTCTACAGCACGTCAAATACAAAAAACGTTGCAATTTAGGCCGTATAACTCTCGCATAGAGTTGCTGGTTACATTAAACAAGGTCGACCGCACCTATTTTATAGGCGTTGGGTAGCGTCGGTCGATTTCGAAACTCAATAAGAAGTGCAGAAATAATCAATATAGATATATTTAAATTGGAATATGTAGCTACATACAGTCCTTTCCTATTTTATCGTTAAACTTAGCAGAATTACTGCGAATAAAATGGTAAAATATCCAAATACATCGGTCACTTTTATCGCTATCGGACGCTGAATAAAAAATGTAATGAAATACGGGAATACTTACCATCGCCAGGAGAAATCGTTTCCACATCGACACCCATAGTTGTAGCGTTGCTTTAGTATTTAAGTTGATTGTTTTCACTCAACGAAAGTCTGAAAATTGCTAATTTTACTGCAACAAATGACTACAACCAGTAATGGCGTTTGCCGGCCGCGGCTCGGTAAAGTGGGTCTGGGTTGCCATGCCCATGCCAGCTCCTACCAAAATTACGTTACCTTACCCATTGAGCATGTACGTTACTTACGTTACCCATCGTCTAATTAGATCCGCTAACAGCCTGCCTGTTGATGATGAATTGATGATGAGTATGAACGTAGTTATAGGTATTTATTAGGTAAGTACCAGATTTTCGATAATGTGGTCACTTGTTTTTGCTATGAGTTTTCACTGGTTAACCTATCTTATCTTATATTGCAAATGGGCATTAGTGTTATGTTTTGGATAAAAAATAAAAATTGTATCACAAGTACTAGATTAATAATTAATAAACAATGGAATAATTGATTCCACAGGAACAAAAAATTAAAACACAATTACCTACCTAACTGTAAAATTACAAAATAAACTTTAATTAAGAGAAGCCCTTAACCCAGGAACGACCTAAAGCGAATCTCTCGAATAAACGACTTGCTTGGCCGCGGTCATTGCCTCAAACCGCAGCGGCAGCAATATTTGCATCGAAACTTACCATTTTCTTTCCCGTAAAATACGGACTTTTATTAGAATAGCAACACTAAGTTTTTTTATATATGAAGTTTGTAGGCATTGGTAGCTATTTATATTCAGCCATATTTGATTATGACTGTGTATTCGAGTCATTAGAGGTCTCAGAGAAATAAGGACGGGAGTTGCCTTACCTATCTTTAGCCGTACATATTTTTCTGCCACTTTTTGGGGGAGGTGAGGTAAACACGTACAGCACACATCTGCACATTGCTGCACACTCGCAACAAAATTTGCCACGTCCATATAAATAAACGCACACGAAAATAATATCGTCACACAAAGATAAAACACGCACACAAATAAACATTTCGTCGTAATTACACTAATGTTTACGACAACCACAAACGAAAAATTAGTGATGTGGTATGTACAAAGAACGATTGAATTGAATGGTGAAGGAACGAATGAAATTGATATACCAAGTTCGATTGTTTAGTTTTTTAGTGTGTACTAACTAACTTTTCCCGCGGCTTTACCTTTTTAGATTTTCTATTCAAAATTCATTTTCACTAGGGAATTACATTTTTTCCGAAATGAAAAGTACCCATGTTTTAATCCAGCCTACGTAATCACCAAATAATGTTTTATCCAGCCTATTTAATCACCAACTGAACTGTCTCCTTGTGATTGATTAATTTTGACATCAAAACATACATACTTTCACACTAATTATAATACATATTACAATATAGAACTATTATTTTTAGTGGGATTGAGGGATTTTTTGCGGGTATAAAATTACACATTTTGTATAAAATAATTATGGTTTAATAAGAGTTTATGAACATACAAGCAACAATTGTTATTAGAAACTTATATTTGCAGTTAATGAAATAATTGCGAGTATGTCGATGTACGGGCATTAGTTTCGGAACGGCAAAGATAAGTTTGTCCTTACATCGAGTTTATCTTTTCATTAGAGCAAAATTACGGGGATAAGTTGCGTTGTGCGGAAACCTCGGTGCGCGAGTCCAACAACCGATAAGGGGGAACTGTCTTTATTCGGGCATTTTTGGCGATATATGGATATAAGTCAAAAACTATGACGCGTAAAATAAATATTTTTTAAGTGCAATTAAAGCCCTTTCATGTAACACCGGCTTGGCCAACTTGACCCACTTTCAGATTTCGACGTCCTATTACAGAAATCATTTCAATATAAAAATACTTATTATCTCATTCTGAAAAAAACAATAAAATATTTCCAAAGTTATTTTACATAATGCATGTAACTTCTGCAACTGTGCTAAATTTCAAGTCGATGTCATTAGTAGTTGAGGAAACCAGCTGTGAGCGACAGACAGACGCCAAAGTCTCACCTTTCTTTCAAGTTCCTTCTTTAACGGTTAGGTACATAATTGTAAAAACTAGGTAGGTAGGAAACGTTCATTACGTTTCATTTTAATAATAATGAAACAATAAAAATGCTAAAATATACTGCAAGGTAAACTTCATTCACTTCATTCGTTCAATTATTTTCCCACCACTACTCTAAGCAACCTCGTACCACGAGATTTTGTATCGCTAATTTATCGTTTTTTGGCCGTTAGACTTGTAAAATAAAATGCAGTTTTTGATGTTATAGTTGCATAAATTGATAAATAAATTACTTACGTATAATAAGAAACACCGTGTGTTGTAAAATTTGATGTTTCTGATCGCCTTTTACAGGAAACCACTGCACAGCCAACCATTTTCGGGAGATGTGTTCAGCGATACGTACGGACGCAAAATGACGGCCGGTCGCGGCAACTAGTTTTTATAAAGGGCGATGAACGATTCGTGCATGTACCTCGGCAGAGGGGAACGCCAGCGCTTGCGTACTCCCGTCATTATTTCTCTGAGTTAGAGGTATTCGAGCTATTTTTATAGTTATGTTCTCTTCTTTTATGAACATGGGTTCACGTGAGAACTTATAAATTGCCTGCAACCCAGCAAGGACATGTATTATTTTTACATGCAAAACACGACACGACTAGGCCTACCGTGAAACTACCGTTTACGCAACTAAAGCACGAGTATCATAGAGTAACTTACTATGGTAGGTATACTAACTGCTGCCCGCGACTTCGTCTGCGCAGAATTATAGCCTATGTGTTATTCTTACGTATGAGCTTTCAGCTCTATATTATTGTAAAGTTTCATTAAAATCCATAGTTTTTGCGTGAAAGAGCAACAAACATCCATCCGTACAAACTTTCGCGTTTATATTATTATTATTATTATAGTAGGAAGGAAGGATTAGGTAAGTACGTAGGTATGATAGGTTTTAAGAAAACAAATCACAATTACAAATATAAATAATATTGTAACAAATATCGTCATTCTCAACATGTAGTGCAATAAGAATCTTATTCAAACTTAGCAGTAACTTAGTCAAATTAATCTAACATTTACTAAATCATTAAACACCAAGCTATTTTAATGTGAATTTGCATGTTGGCGAAAATAGAATGATAAGAATCAGAATTATTTTAGCATTAACTTGTTATAAAAAATATCGGTAAGAACATCTTACCTCCGTAGGTAGTGATCGTTTGTAAGATGTTACATCCGTATGTAAGTATATTTTATTGTACACAGGTATAATCGCAATTTGTAATAAATGTTGCTATGACTAGGTACTCAGGTACATTACTGACTTTAGTTATATTTTTCTTTGTAAGCAGGTATCACATACAGTTTTTTTCTTTTTAAATTAGTAGTCCTTCCTTTGAACATGTACAGTCGAGATAATAATGTTAACGTGGTGTTTGACTCGCTTAGTAAGATTTCGAAGGTTGAGTGGTATTGACTGTACCTACCTACGTAGATTTAAACATAGGAGTAGGTTAATAATTTATAATGTTGCTTAAAAACCACAATAAATAATTATGAATACTGTTTTAGCTAATTTCAATATATGTTGCTTAAATATCTATTTAAAAATCATCACATTTAATTCTTATAAATAAATTTTGCTTAAGTAATTATATTATATTAAATCCATTCATTATTTTCATAACACATGTTACAGGAATACCTAAACAAATAAACATTCAGATTTATTTAATTCATATCAGAACCACTCCCCTTCCTTTCCTCCGTATTTTATGTCACAGAATAAATATTCCGTGTCTTATGTGGTCACGTCAGCAAGATGTCAATTTGTGAATTAGTGCTTAACGCTAACGGCCACGTTTAAAAGTTATACTGAAATGATAGCCTTATTTGTATTATGATATTACCAGCTATTACTTTCAGTAATATATTCTTCAATTATGTAGAATGAAATGCCCAAAAAAACAATCGTCCCTTTATTTAATTGACATTTTTTTTTCTAACGAAACGCGCTCGTCTGTAACTAAGGTAGGCATGTCCAATAGCTCGTATTAATAAACGCGAATTTAAAAGTTACGCATCGGTTTATTCCACGATTTAAAGGAATTCGATATAAAATATCCTTTAATTCGGTGGTTCGAAGATTTTTAAATTAATCAATTTTAGGCAATTTTTATTAACTCAATACCTATACTTAGGTTAAGGCCCCAGCCCATAAAGTTCTTTACTTATATGAGTTGCTTATACGTAAGTAAGTACTTGAAAAAGTACAGAGGAAAGGGAGAAAATAGATAAACAAATAACAATTATAGTTTAACATTTTTGTGCATTTCTACTATCTTTAATACTTACACACCCATTTTGAAGCAAAGACATTCAATAATTAAATTTTACAGCTAGTAACATCGATTTCATAATTTAACATTGAGAACTAAGTAGTAAGGACAAAGATAAAGTATTTAATTTTTTGACGAATAAATCTTTTACATTCACTGATTTTTTAGGACAATGCATTGTCGCTTTAATTTTCTTTATTGACAAAAATATGTGATTTAGAAAATGTTGTTAGTCATATATGGGTTAGTATATGAAGAGATATGTAGGTATTTTCTATGTTGATAAAGATTTAAACTACTAGATTTAAGACTTACTACAATATGAAAATACTTAGATTCGCTGTTTCTGAGAGGAGTTTTAACTGGTTGGTTTAGGCGTTTTAAGTATCTTTAGGTATTTAGATACCTAAATATATTTACATGATTTTGGATAATATTATGATAGATTAAAATTGCACAGGAACTAGGGTCTCGATTGGCAATGAGATTCTGATAAATAATAACAACTTAAAAATCCTTTCAGAAACCGCACAAAATGCGTTACACATAGCTAACATTTAAAAAATATTTTGGCATTTAGGTTTTGGCTTATAGATAGATAATTTCAAATAGATTTCAATATTTTTAAAATTCACTACGAATGGGTAGTTAAAGACGAGTACGTATGATTGCTTATGTTACTCTCTTTTGCCTACATCGTATTAATTGAAGAAATGTCGCGCATTTAATATGTAATATTTGTGTCTTTAAAAAAGTGCTAAACATTCATTGTGACTTAAGAACACTTTATTAACCATAGGCATCAAATAAAGCTCATAGAATCAGTAAACTGAAGTGGCAGTGGGCTGGTCACATCTGTCGTAGAACCGATAACCGATGGGGTAGACGAGTTCTCGAATGGAGGCCACGAACGGGTAAACGTAGTGTGGGACGCCCCCCGACCAGATGGAGGGATGATCTTCGCAAAATGGCTGGCAGGGACTGGATGCAGAGGGCCGAGAGTAGGGTTGATTGGCGCGCTTTGGGAGAGGCCTACGTCCAGCAGTGGACTGATACGGGCTGATGATGATGATGATGATGATCAAATAATGCTTAAGCTGTATTCACAATACAAAGCTATGTTTTGAACTTAGGGCTGGCTATTTTGCAGAAACTGGGTATATTCTCGTAACTTTTTTACGATAGCAACTGATATGTTACGGCAACCCTCGCTTTCTCTTAAAGCGACAAAATTGCAGCTTATTTTCAATGTGAATACAGTCTTACTCATACTTACATAATACAACATACCTACTTAAATCTTGAAAATTATATTTTCCGTAATGTTCAGAGTTCAGACCAACCAAACGGGAAAATGTTCGCGCACTTTTAAGATGTCATTGAATAACTGTATAAAATATTTATGTTAAAAATAATACCACTTCTATTATGTTACGTAAACATTTCTGTTAATTAAATATGTATTTATTTATATAAAAAATAAACTTTCTTCGACTACTTAAATATTTTATTTACTTATGCATCGGTTTTACATGAATGAGATCGTGTAGTTGGTTTAGCTAACTACAGATTTAGTTTAGCCTAAAATCAGAATATCGTTTATGTTCTGACAAACTATGTACCTATTAAAAAGTATGCGTTAACCCTGTTTAGATTGGCATCTTTTAACGGTTTTTTTGTGAAGTTCCTCCCGTAAAAATGACGGTTATTACGACATTTAATTTATTCATCTGCAGGATACAACCCAACATAACTTGTTTTATAAAATTTTGCATTTTTAATACAAATATGAGCGTGATTGACCGACCGCGAAATTCTATTCGTAATCATTTTTATTTTTACACATAAGTAGATAATGTACATTAGGTACTGGTATTTTTAACCGTTTATTAAAACTTGCGAAAATATTGCAGTACGTACCTACTTAATTTGTCGCGTCCACTTGATGTCGAAACGATAATGAATACGATGTTACTTCGCGGTCAGTCGGTACCTACAAGAGAAAAGTACCTATACGGGGTCTCATTAATGTTGAGATTTTATCAAAAACCGCTTGACCGATTGTATAAATTCATTCTCATTTAGATAGCTTAGAGCGCGGACTTAAATTTTTAAAAGAAATTTAAAAATCGTTCGAGTATTTTCAGAGATAATCTAAACCTAAATCATATACCTATCTCATTAGGACATCTGTAGTGGCGCAACCAGTCGCGACACCAATAATATGTACTTATACATACAGTCAGATGTAGTGTAGGTACGGAGAGTACCTCATTTGAGCGGTGGTGACCCATGCATTACTGCAACATTTTTGCAAGTTTTAACAAACGACAACGAAACGCAGCAATTTATATCGTCCAAGTGTCAAAATAACAACGATAACGAAAACCATTGAAGTCGCGGTCACCCCCAGCCTATTGTGTGTGACAGTAACGGCAAGCTCATTCCCATTTCTATACTCCATTGCTGGCTTTCAATAGTAACATAAAATTATTGTCACAGCAACCAAGCAATGGAGTAGGTATAGAAATGGGAATGGGCTTGCTGTTACACATTACGGAACCAATTTGGTGACGAGTACCGATTACCTGCTACTGAACCATGGTGTCGTAGTGAAATAATGCCTTAATGCATTCAACTTCTCGTGCAAACTATAAAACTCTATTGGACATGGGACGGAGTGACGGCAGAGCGACCGGTGTCGCTCAGGGTGAGACCAGCTCCTCCTCCTGGTTGTGCTTGGCCAGAGCCAGCAGTATCATGGTGAGCTGTTTACGGTTGATCTTGCCGTCGCTGTTGTACTCCACGCCTTGAAGGATCGTCTCTTCGAACTCCAACAGGTCTTGGGCGTCGTAATCCTGGAGTTATAAAATACATGTCGCTTAGATAACGATACTATGGGCTTGAAATGTAATGAAACATTTTATTTGCATGACAGTCATTAGGGTGCGATATATAACGATATAAGGTGTGCCATTTTTATAATCGCTATAAGTTGTTGTAAGCGATTTCCATATTTAGGTATACCTAGTTATGATTATCCAAAAACCATAAGCAAGTCATTAATCGTCTTCCGTGACACAATAGTTTTCGTTTGTAACCATGTAAATGTTCTAGCTAAGACAATAAAATCAATCGAATAAAATATTAACCAAATAAGGTACCTACTTACATGTTACGAAAACCATTGGGGATTCGCGGTATGATTTTCTTTCATAAATTGCTGTGGGCCGGCCGCGAAAACAATGGTTTTCGTATTTATTATAATTTATCCAAGATAAGTTCTCTATGGAACATTTTTATCTACAAACTATGGTCGCCTCCGAGAAATCGATGAGCGATTAATTTTAATGAATGTTAATGATTTATTGAAAACGAAAACGATTAAGTACGATATAAGTTTTAAATATTTTAGTCTGTAATTAGTTTTTAATTTATGTTTAAAGAGTTGCAATCACACGTCGAAACAAAACGAATCGATTTGTAAATTGTAAAAAAAACCTTGATGGTCATTTGTTTTAAATACTAACCTTTTTAACTAATTCTAGTAAATCCTTCAGGAATCCTCGTAGTTCTTCGTTTTCAATCGAACCATTGTTGTCCTGAAATTACAGTTGTCGCATTATTTTATGGCCTTTTACTAATTTCACTTAACTGAAAATTGTTTTGTCTTACCCTATCGTACAGAGAAAACACCCTCTCGATATCGTCTTTCGTTAATTTCGTTGCTCCCTAGAACACAATAAGTGATATTAAATTAACTACTTATTAATAACTTTTACACTCAAAATCCTGGTCTTGGCATATCAAATTGTATACCCCACTATGACTATATACCTACTTTCTTTTTTTCCTTTCATTTCAGCATCGCTTCATTCATGCACGCTTGTCGGTTTGTTCTACAGTCAGACTATTTTAGTGAAATACGAAATTCTTTTTCTTTTAGTGCAAGAGATGAAAATTAAAAGTGTAAGTAATAAAATACCTATGGACCACTTGTTGGAAAATTCCAAATTACTACAACAAATCCTCAATACGAGTAAGTACCTAGGTACGTCGAAGACAGAGATAAGTATACAGGGGGACGCAATAAAGTTCAGGTTTTCTCAAAAACTACCGGACCGATTTTAATAATTCCTTTACAGTTACATTGCTTTAACTTTTATAGATTTGTTGCCCTAGGTCAAGTACTTTATGAGAAAATCATATCCTTTAAACTCTCCTGTACACTTTTCTCTGCATTAGACCGTACCTATCTACATTCTGAAAAAAAATATTTTAATCGACTTTTCACTAATTTTGATAGGAACCAATTTGGAAAGTATTTTTATAATTATTGTAACTTTGTTAGCTATCATAAATATTATAAATAATAAGTCATTATTGAGCTCAATTATTAGAGGTAGATAGGTACATCCTCCTGTTATATTTCATGCCTACAACGCAACGCCGAGAAAACGTATATTTGTACAAGTAAAATTATATTTTCTTAGAATTATTCAAGGTGGAACAGAGAGCTAGAGCTCTCAAGAACATGTTCTATATTTTGACAACATTGTTTTTGTTTAATTTACGAACAATTGAACACAAACGATGCTCTCTAAATAAGGTGCTCACTTCAAACGTAGTCTGTTGGAAACTTGATCAAGATTGGGTTATTTACTAAGTAGATACTTAAGTATTTACATTTTCTTTATTTACCTACATTTTATTGGTGCTTTTAGTGAATTAAATTTACTAATATTTATTAGTAGTGTCAAAAAATGATGCATTTAAATTAGCAAGATACTTGTAGCATAAAAGTACGATATAAGTACTTATTTTAATGCAAACATCAATAATAATTGCTTTAAATATAAGTTGAGTGCGAAAAATATCCGGAATAAGTTAATAACTATTTACGAAAGTACTTAGTTACTTACGCAATAAAAATCGACTTTACAGACAAAATACTGATAGTCTGGTAGCTAATTAGGGGCACTACTATAGTAGATGATGTGCCCCATATTACTAATTAGTATTTCTACTTAATTGGGAAGATTCTCAAGTTACTTCTGTTACACAAATTATTCTTTTCCAGGTTCTTGACCCCAACTTAGTACATTTCTTAGACAAATATTTTAAATGATACTGACACTTGCATTGTGCAACAAGTTTGTATGCATCATTTTCAGTCACAAAGTGTGAGGACTCACCTCCATGCCCTCCTAGTGTGCAGTGCGGGACACAAGCGTAGTGTTAGGACAGACAGACAGACAGAAAGAGACAGGCAAACAGACAGCCGCATGCTACAAGATTTTATTTTGTGAATTTTTGCGTCAGCTTGTATTGAATAAAAATCGCTTCGGCGCCAATGTGAATAGAGCCTAATTACCAAGTATTTTCTTACATAAGTATTTCTTTTTGATACAAGTCATATATTCGCATTTTCTTCGAGTAGATATAGGTAACGTAATTGTAGCATAATAGAAGCAAATGTAGAGTCATTATATTGATCGTCAAACTGTCTAATGGACTTAGGATTACGACACATTTTTTGTTTTTGTAAAAGTAATAAAACAACATACCATTTATAATAATTACCTTTGAAATTGTATAAAAGCAGGAAAATCCCTTAATCGCTCCTATGAATCTAAATTAGCTACCTACTGTATAATTGTTCTTCAAATGTAATGTTTTAAAGTACCTAGGTAAATGGTAACAAATATGATAACAGTCGATGTAGTTGTGTTATTATGAAATGACTTAATTATATATAGGTATGTATAGTAGATATCTAATTAACATGAGATACTTGGTAATGAAAAGTGGTGTAGAGATGTGTACAAGGTTTATAAATTAAATGACCTTTAAAGGCAGGGAGCGACGAATGTGTGAAAAAAATATTAAAGCGAAAGGAAATTGGAAATGTAAACTAATTGACAATGGCTATTCAGAGGGGAAATGCCGCCAGCTTTTTGGGCACGCTGCCGGACAGCGGGGATCGGTTGAACTATCTGTAATGCAAGCCATTCAGATAGTTCAACCGACCTATTTTGTACATATAGTTTTATTTTAGTTTAATTATATTGACAATATATTTTTCATATAATATACCTACAAGGTGTAACGTAAAGGGTATATGAAGCCGAAGGGAGGGTCTTCAGTATCGGTAAATATACAACTTTGGTTCTACGATATTTCGAATAAAAAATAAAAATAAATTAATATCTCATACAAATCGATCAGCTGACTGGGACGAAATGTATGAAAAGTCAAAAAAATAAATTCGAGAATATCGAATAGTCGTAGAACAAAAGTTGTTCAGTTATCGATACTGAACACCCTCCCTTCGGCTTCATATACTCTTTCCGTTACACCCTGTACTTATATAAAAATATATTTATATATTATATGTATTGTATATTTTCGATGGTTTCACTATACAGCGTGCAACAAAGTTACAATGAAAATAAAAATGTAAGTAACTACATAAGTATGAAAATGAAAGTACCTATCTACTTATAAGTATTTTTATGTTGTACATAAATGTTAAAAGTTGAGGTGATTAACTACAATTTATTATTGCAAACATTATTATAAAGATGAAACGGGAGTGACTTCAATATTACAACTTTATTAAAAAATTATTGCTTGATTTTAAAACGGCGTCCCGCTTTATCTTTACAATAAGTTTATTTATTACCTTTTGTGTTTTAAAAATAAAAGTGAACATGCATTGCATATCTCAAGTGATTGAATTTAATGGCGGCACCTCACTTGGCTATTCATATTTGCTATTGGATGTTTGTTGTATTTGTCAAATACTTGACGTACATACAAATAAGACGAATATTTTGTCAAGAATACCAACCACACGTGGCAATTATGACAAATACGCACATGCGAATAGCCAAGTGAAGTGCCACCATAATAAATTGAATATTTATCGCAAACACACATTGTTTATGCTACCGTTTTTAGTTCCATAACCTCCCGTAAATGACGACTGATTGATATTCTCATAAAAATTGTACTATAGCTCGTGTCGATCGATCGATAGGTAATTACTATGGTGTTTCATGGTAGCCCTTTTTCAAGATACTCCTAAATATTTTTTTAATTGAAGCATACCTACACTCGAAAACAGATAAAAGTATACAGGGACCTCATTAGGGTGAGATTTTCTCAAGAACTACTTGGCCAATTGTAAACAAATCTTGTATTAGTAGATAGTTTAGAGAACACAATAGTATGTCGTAACGATTTTTTTTCCGTTGAACGACTGTCGTTTTTAGCTATTTACATTATCACAACATCTTTGTTTCTGTCGTCGTGTCGTGGACGACAGTTATCGTGTCGTTGTATGTAAATATCGCCATTTAAATATACAAGCCACGATACACGACTATCTGTCGTTACGACATAGTTGAACGCGCCAATTTGTAATTATTTTTCAAAAATTTATTCAAGTACTTTTTGATGTAATCTCGACCTTAAAAACTCTTCTGTACACCTTTATCTGTGTTAGACTTTAATGTACACCGTGTATAATACCGAATTCAAATGAGACTGCATATAAATTGAAATTTTTATGAGGATATCTCGTAGATCGGAAAAGTTATTTGCGAAAATCCATAATACGAGTATGATTTATTCCCACCACGTAGGTTTCGCAAAGGCCTCAATCGAGTCGCGATGTGTGATGAATGATTGCCAAGATACCTATCTATCATATATTTACTCAAAACTGTATATAACTTTCAGCCTAAAGCTTGATCTATATCTACAGACATTGAACGTGCCGTGGCAGACGAAATATTCTTCTTCTATACAATGTGTATGAAACTGAGGTATGAAATATCGACCGTAGAGGGCCGCGCAGACGCGGACAGACACATTGTCTAAAATAATATGAATTTGTCTGCCACGCCACGTGCCGGACACGCTTAATATCTGTAGATGTAAATGAAGCTTAAAGCGTAGTACGGTTTAACTCAGAGAAAGTGTATTATTTATTTATTTTATTAATGGACTCGACAGTTCGTCATTTGCCAATGTCATGTTACAGAAAATTCAATATATTCAATAGTCTTCTATCTTCCTCCAGGGGAGTCGCAGTAGCGTCTTCACCCTGGGTAGCCGCGTCTTCATGTCTTCATCCAGAGGAGACGCCGTAGCGTCATCACTCTGGACGAAGCAGCTCGACAGTCACGTTCACTCCCGAGCTTGTAGCGGGAACTCTTGATAAAAGCTTCAAACTTCAGATCTTGCATAAATAATCAAATAACTTCACCGTACTGTCATTCGCGAACATTTTCTGATTAATTTAACGTGATATTAAACACAAAATAGTCCCTGTAGACATTAAAAGGAAAATTATCAAATAATTTCGCAACCGTCGTTTCCCGCCATTTTCAAGAGAACCCCAGAGAAAGTGTACTGGGGGCGCGCTGCGTCGAATTTTACTAGATGTCAATGTCAGATTTTTGGCGAAAATTAGTACAAAAATTTCGTCCGCGCAGGCTTTGACAGGACTTGAGCGCCTAAAAAAGAGAGTTTTTAAGGTTGAGATTATCTAAAAAACTACTTGAGCTATTGCAATAATTTTTTAACTGTTAGATAAAAAAGTAAAGTTGTAAAGTTAAAACTGTACAAGAATTATTAAATTCGATCCAGTGGTTTTTGAGAAAATCTCAACTTTATTAAGGCCAAGTATACATGGGGCATCAATTAGGTTATGATTTCTCAAGAACTACTTGACAGATTGCAAAAAATACTTTTACTGGTAATAGTTTAGAGTACCTACACCCTATGTAATTGTAAAGAATTTTCAAAAATCAGTCAAGTATTTTTTATATGTGAAAATCACAACCTTAAAAACTCTTCTGTACCTATACCACAGCCCAATCTATCTAATAATGTGAAAATAACTGTGCAATAAACACAGAACAGCTTGTAGCTTGACACATACAGCCGCGACCTAGCCGCGATCAATTGAAATGCATTAGTAGTAGTTAGTAGGGTAGGGTAGTTTTTGTTTACAAAATAAGATACTTGATTTGGGCTGCGGTATACACCCTTCATTGTCTTCGACCGTACATAATGACAGCAAATCGAGTCTGGACAATAATGTATGTCATGAGCACACAGATCACTTACCCCATAGACCTGTAACAGGAGGGCGCCCGTTTCTGCCCGCACATGAGCGCAAAATTGCTTCGCGGCACGCGTAACTTTGAGATATCGAAACGTGTTTAATATGGCGCCACTGCCCCCCGCTTCGTCTAATAAGCGCCTATCACTTGACAGAATTTTTCGCTTGCAATTTCATGTCTATAGAGTAAGTGGTCTGTGCATGAGCATGACAAAGTGTCGAGGCGACGCGACGCTGTGTTATGACTCGCGTATGTTATGACGTCGAGGAAATGAGGTGCCACTCACCTTGAACACTTGTCTGCAGAGGAAGTTCTCTTTGACGGGGAGAAGCCTGCAACATTGCAAACATTACACTACACGGAACAAAAAGAATTATTACACCAAGAGTAACTAGTCAAGTCTTATTAAAAAAATATTAAACATTCATTTATTATTTTAATTATAATACCAATAACAATAAAATCTTAAAAATAACAATTTTAAATAATACTAACCTAAAAAAATATAAACTAAACTAAAAACTATAATGATAAGAATTAAACGTTTTGTATCTACAATTAAAATAGTTAGTAATATCTTCTCATCACTAGTAAACCGGTGCGGCGACGATAAACGCTTTTTGATGACATTGTCCCATCCCTAGGGACCCCGTTTAAAAAAAAAAGGGAAGACTGACAGCCACAGAGGGGTTTTGTCTTGTCTGTGACGTTGTTGGTTGAATGATTATGGTGAAGGAGGTTAGAAAATATCTGAATAGGAATTGGAGGCGAGATCCTGTAACTAAATAGTTAAAAGTTCAGAAGTGGGATACGTTACCCATATTGTGTATAAGACGCAGTGTCGGCCGATCGCTCGGAAAAGGGGTAAGTTGAACAAAGCTGTTATGTAGCGGGCGGGGCATGGAATCCATACCGGTTCCATCAGTATTCGCGGTTAAAATCAGCGAATTAGTTTGCAAACCGGTACAAAGTATCAGTGGATAGCGTACTGCCGCCACAATGCTTGTGTTTTGTTCGTGGGTTCATGCGTAGGAGGAATACATCGAACGAAACCATGCCGGTTTCGGCAACGAACGGTGAATTAATCAAGAATTGTCGTCTATGGGGTAGCCTATCCATCATATTTCTATGATTTAAGCCTATCGGTGGTAGATTCTATGAGAACGAGATCTGCGTTGGTATTCATAAATGGAAATACATATATTCTTGGGGTGTGTGACTCGCTTCATACCTATCGACGCCATTTTCGTATATCATCGCTTAAAGAAAGAAGGTATATCTATCGCATGGTTTCAGCGCCATCTAGGTCAGGTTTTATGTAACAAAACGGTTATGTCATTGTCATAATTTGTTTTTGTTTTAAGAAAAGAAGCAGCAATACATGTGCATTTGGCTGTAGGTTTAAAGGCCCCTTTGCCAAAACAAAGGAGCGACCATAGATAACCGTTTTTAATTTTTTTGGCCTAGGTCTATGTACCTCGAACTAGAAATAGAGATGTGCTATGTATCCGTACTGATCGATTAATCGAAGTAAGATTGTGCTTTCGAGCGAATAGTTTGGAAATACGAACGGATTGAGAAGCTTAACTGGAATTCGGCTTTGTTGTGTTAACGTATGAGAATATTGCGTAATTACATCTAAAGTATTATTTCAGCAATCTGTGCACCGCTGTGATTCCCCTTGGTGGCATAGCGCTTGGAACTACGCATTTACTCAGAGACAAATGTAATGCCGCCCCCAGAGGATGTATGGCCCCCAAGCCGCCACCGGCGGCATGATAGTTTACCCACATTATCGTGGAGTCACCGACGGCGCGACGGATTGCCGAATTTGACGCGGCATGGCTTACAACACGAGCCGCGCCATGATAGCTTACCGGCGCCTCCGAGCCGCCATCGCTTCCATACTGAATTGCCAAGTCACCCGTCGCTTCGCTATCAGTCGCGCGAGGGTTCATGTAGAAGATCTCGATCTCCAATATGGCGCCATGAGCGCCGACGTAGCTCGCGGAATATCACCCGCTCACCGTCTGGTTTGCAGCAAACTGAAAATTCGCGGCCTCAGTCGCAGCACCGCGAAGAACGAAAAATTTCATCGGCTTCCCCACAACGTCCCGACTTATCGTATGCTCCATTCTCGATGTCGAGCGGTTGTCGGAGGTCCCTGAGGACAAGGTCGCGCACCCCGCCGGATCGGGAAAGAGGTCATGAGCGCCAGTCTCCACCGGATAGAATGATAGCTAATAGATGCGAGGACCATCGCTCGCCCTCACCGTGGCGGCAAACTAATCGCGAAAAGGAACATCCAGATGCAAGATCTACGGAGAGACACTGCGATGACGTCACGGTTAATCAGACAACCACCGTGGAGGCTACTCTTCTGGAGAAATTAGTTAATGTTCTAAGCGAGCGCAACAGCACCGGATCCCCAGGATCTGGAATGCACAGTGCTCATAACGTTATACCGGATTTCGACCCCCAAGCCAGATCACAGTCCATGAAAGAGTGGTTGACGAAGGTTAACGAAACAGCACATATTTATGGGTGGTCGGAGCGCCAGATCGTATTTTATGTTATGCCCAAATTAAAAGGGCTCGCTAAGCGATGGTACGAAGGGTTAACAAGCATCAAACATTCTTGGAATGAATGGCAAAATAAACTTTTGGTTGCGTTCCCGTGTGAGCAGAATTACGCTGACTTGTTGACTGAAATGTTGGCTAGGAAAACTCGTCGCAATGAGATGCTAGAAGAATATTTCTATGACAAAATCATGCTCATTAATAGATGCAGATTGAAAGGCAAACAAGCGGTAGACTGCCTCACACAAGGTATCTACGATTCGAATGTAAAAATGAACGTGCAGGGGGCCAACCTTCAAGAACCCGAAGACGTACTCCTGTATTTTAGGAGTATTACGATTAGAAGTGTTGAGGCGCCGAAGAAGTTTACGGCACCAAGTCGTATGGGCGGAGACCAGGAAACCCCAAAGAGAACAACTCAGCCACGAAGCGGAAGACCAGCGACCTGCTACAATTGCGGTGAGTCAGGTCACATTGTGATGAACTGCAAGAAACAGATACTACGATGCCAGAAATGTAAGCGATTTGGACACGTCGAGAAGGACTGCGCAGATTTAGCTGGAAAAGGGACACCAAGGAGTCCAGCCCGTGGAACTTTGGCTCCTGCGACGGGTACGAAAAGGATTTTCAATATCATGGCAAACGGCAATGGAAACGACAAGTACTTCAAACAAGCAATTGTCAACGGTCAAACGATGAGCTCGTTTATTGATCTAGGCAGCCAGTGCACGTTACTACGGGAGGACTTTGGAGTGAGACTAGGATTACCAGTCGACGAAACAAATTTACCAACGCTGACAGGATTTGCTAGTGGGGTTACTATACCGCGGGGCAGAGTCAGAATCCGAATCAAACTAGACGGAATTGACGAGGAAGTCGCAGCATATCTAGTAGATTCGACCCTATTACCAGCGGATATACTCATTGGACAATCACTGACAGAATTACCTAATATTCGGGCGTACAAGACGGAAGATATGTTGATCTTTTACAAAGAAATAGGAACAACAACCGAGAAAATCGCCATAACCAGCACAGAAGATGCGAATGTATCGGGCGTCATCACGGTGAGCGTCGCCACCACGACCGAATTAGATGGCTCAGTTTACATAGCGACGGAAGCATGCTTAAAGAAAAATAAAGAATATATGATCTTACCTGGAGTTTACACTATTGCCAACGGGGTCGGCTCCGTCACCGTAATAAGTCTAAGCCTGCACCCGTTTCACCTGCCCAAAGGCACGCTATTGGCGCGAGCGACATTAATATCCACAGAGCAGCTACCGTTAGTCCCATACCCCGAGTCGCTAATCATGAATATTAATTCAATTGCTGTCGAGGGCACCAATTCTATGATCACTGCCGAACAACTGAACATTGACATCGACCTTGACCCTAGCACGAAGGAACGGTTGACCGGAATCCTAACATCGCGAAGAGACCGTTTCGCATTCACGACCGAAGAATTAGGAGGAACCACGCTCGCGGAAATGCACATCAAGCTCAAGGATAATGAACCCGTTACATACAGGCCCTATAGGCTTTCCTTCTTCGAGCGTAAAAAGGTAAACAAAATAGTGAGTGACATGCTAGCAAACGGAATTATACGTGAATCCAGGTCAGAGTACTCGAGCCCGATCATATTAGTCGCGAAGAAAAATGGAGATATGAGGTTGTGCGTCGATTATCGAGCCCTGAACAGGAAGACTATAAAGGAGAAATATCCCATGCCTCTGATCGATGACCAGATAGACGGTCTCTCAGGACAAGTATTTTTTACAACACTCGATCTGACGTCGGGTTACCATCAAGTTCCTGTGGCGGAAGAATCGAAATACTTGACTGCGTTTGTGACACCCGACGGGCAGTACGAATTCAATCGGATGCCCTTCGGGCTAACAAACGCACCGGCGGTATTTCAGAGACTCATTTTAACACTGTTGAGACGGCGCGATATTCCAGGGGTCCTAGCATATATGGACGATATTATCATTGCGTCACAGACAATCGATGCGGGAATGGAAAGGTTACAGGCGGTGCTTGAACTACTCAAGGAGGCCAATCTGACGCTAAACCTAGCCAAGTGCCATTTCTTCAAAAAGTCTATCGAATACCTAGGTTTTGAAATCTCCCAAGTTGGGGTAAGACCTGGTCAACGGAAAATCGAAGCAGTCCGTGAGTTCAGAATACCACGAAATGTTCGTGAAGTTAGGCAGTTCATCGGTTTGTGCAGTTTCTTCCGTAGATTTGTGCAAGATTTCGCGTCAATCGCGCGACCATTGACCATGCTCACGAAGGCAAATGCTCCATGGTCCTGGGGCGAGGATCAAGAGAAGGCTCTTGCGCAACTCAAAGAATCGTTGACAACACGTCCCGTATTGGCTATATACAATCCGAATTATGAGACCGAGCTGCACACGGACGCAAGCTCCACGGGATTGGGTGGGATTCTCCTGCAGCGACCGAACGATAAATCCCCATTTCGTGCAGTCGCCTATTTCAGTCGCCAAACCACTACCGACGAGCAACGATTCCATTCCTATGAACTTGAAACCCTGGCGGTCGTCGCATCCCTGAGCCGATTCCGGGTGTACCTCCTTGGACTTGAATTCAAGATTGTCACAGACTGCAATGCCCTGCGCACAACCTTGACAAAAAGAGACCTGATACCGAGGATTGCCCGATGGTGGTTGCTGGTCCAAGAATTTACATTCTCCATCGAATATCGACCGGGAACGAAGTTAGCCCATGCAGACGCTCTAAGTCGAAACTCAATTGCATATGAAGAAGAATCCGACCCGGTTAATAATCTAATAGTAATGCAAATAGGCGAAGTTCACTGGTTGCAATCGGTGCAAATGACAGACCCAAGATTGTGTCATATCAAGGCGGTATTAGATACCAAAAGCCAAGAAGCGAAGGATATCCAAATGAACTACGTTCTTAAAGACGGGAAAATTTACAGGAAGGTGAATGGAGAGTTACGATGGGCGGTTCCTAAGGAAGCGAGATGGAAAATATGTCAACAGTGCCATGACGAAGCTGGACATTTCTCCTATGAGAAGACCCTAGAGAAAGCGAAGCGAGAATACTGGTTCCCCAAGATGGCACAATTCATGAAGAAATATGTGCGTGCATGTATCCCGTGTGCGTATGCAAAACAGCCCGGGGGGAAAAAACAAGGAGTATTGCACCCGATACCAAAGCCAAACGTTCCTTTTCAGTGTTTCCATATTGATCATGTGGGTCCATTTGTGAAGAGCAAACGGGGAAATATGTTCATTTTGGGCATAATTGACAGTTTCACTAAGTTCATAATTTTGCGAGCGGTCAAGAATACGAAGAGCAAGACCTCAATATCCGTACTTAGAGAGATTTTCGGTCTATTTGGCATACCAAAGGTCCTAATATCGGATCGGGGCACGAGCTTCACGTCGAGGGAATTCAAAGCGTACATGGAATCAACTGGCGTCAAACACACTCTAAATGCTGTGGCTACACCGCGCGCAAATGGCCAGATTGAGCGTTACAATCGTTCTGTACTCGCATCACTTACAGCCTTGTGCCACGGGGACAACGACAGGCACTGGGATGACTATCTCAACCAAGTACAATGGAGCTTGAACAATACCGTGAACCAGAGCACCAAAAAGAGTCCAACTGAAATTATATTCGGCAAAACTACGGTTAATGTGACTGAAGGATACCTGCATGACATAACGAATGTAGAACCCATTTCGGGAGACACCGTTCAGAAAATTCGGGATGAGGCAGTCGAAAATTTGAAGAAACAAGGAGAGAAAATGAAAACCGTACACGATCGGAAGAGGTGCAAGGCCAAAGTATACAAAGTTGGAGACCTGGTAATGGCTCAGAAGAGCACCAAGACACCCGGTGAGAGTCAAAAACTAGTACCTGCTTTTAGTGGCCCCTATCGTGTGACGGCCGTATTAGACTACGATCGTTACGAAATTAGTAGTGTGGATGGGTACTCCAAGAGGAGATATAAAAACATTTTTGCAGTGGACAAAATCAAACCGTGGGTCAAGTTTATTGACTCCGAATCAGAAAGTGAGTATGGGGAGAGTGAATGATTACACTAAATGTGGTTATTGGAACCCGACAGTCAAGACCATAATATCTAGCATCCGTCGCTTCAACCAAGTGAGACTGCAGTAGCGGATAATTTCTACATTTCAGTCGTGAGGTAGAGGCCGTAGCACCTTGTGTGTGCAAGCGGTGCCCGACTGAATGAAGGGTTTGAGGCCGTAGCACCTTGTGTGTGCAAGCGGTGCCCGACTGAATGAAGGGTTTGAGGCCGTAGCACCTTGTGTGTGCAAGCGGTGCCCGCCTGAATGAAGGGTTTGAGGCCGTAGCACCTTGTGTGTGCAAGCGGTGGCCTATTAAATAAACGGGTCGAGGCCGTAGCACATTGTGCGTGCAAGCGGTGCCCAAGTAAATAAGCGGGTTGAGGCCGCCGTTATTATTATATATTAAGATGTATGGCTATTGTGAGTACTAGAACAAATGTCACTGTTTTGAAATTGGAAGTATAACGAAGTCGCAATAATACATACAGATTTCAGCTCCAATTTAGCGATTATATTTAGGTGACTGTCGGTTCCATCCCACCAGTATTGTGATTTTTTTTTGTTTTGTTTGTTTGTATAAGTACCAGTACCTACCTAATTATTAAAAAAAACGGACTGTCCATGTTGAATAAGCAAATAGTAGATTTGGCACTGTAATGCTTTTGTTATGTTGGTATTAAATTAAGTTAACAATGTTTTCGTTATTGTTCATGTGTTACAAAATGTTAAGATTTTACGTACAGTAGTTTAGCGAATGAGGACATTCGATAACGTGTAGGGTGGCCGATGCAGTGATCCCATGTCGGGCTGTAATATTAAAATGTTGTTGGTTCTACTCAATCTGATTGTGTTAAACTACTGCTACTCAGTTTAGTTGTCATTGTTTCCATGACGTACCCGTGTGTTATAATATTTGATAATAATAATAATATAAGATATATTAAATTTTTAGGTGATTTTATTTTCCCGTATTACTTAAAATCGCGTCACATGATCAGAAGTTGGTAGGTCAGAGTCTTCAATCAACCCATCAGGAACATTGCGGAAGATGGCGCTGGGAAGAATATAGAAGACAGCGTCGCCGAGCAACCATTGTAAGAGGAATCTCAGGTAGATAAGGTTTGCTACGGAAGACACGAGGTGGGTACATTTGAAACTCTCTCCTAACGTTAGTTAATCTATTACTACTGGTGTCTGAGACAGACACCCTGTCAGGATGGTCGAATGATAAGAATTAAACGTTTTGTATCTACAATTAAAATAGTTAGTAATATCTTCTCATCACTAGTAAACCGGTGCGGCGACGATAAACGCTTTTTGATGACATTGTCCCATCCCTAGGGACCCCGTTTAAAAAAAAAAGGGAAGACTGACAGCCACAGAGGGGTTTTGTCTTGTCTGTGACGTTGTTGGTTGAATGATTATGGTGAAGGAGGTTAGAAAATATCTGAATAGGAATTGGAGGCGAGATCCTGTAACTAAATAGTTAAAAATATGTACCGCGACTTCCAATCGTTATCGCTTTCAATTTGAAACACGGATGTTATACATTGCTGCTATGTTTTTGCAAGTTTTAACAAACGACAACGAAACGCAGCAATGTATATCGTTCAAGTGTCAAAATGAAAACTATAACCATAACGATTGAAGTCGCGGTCACCCCCCTGAATGGCTTGCATTACAGCAGGGGAGTGCCAGAGCCTTCAGCCAATGAGATGGCTAGTGGGGCCGGCATCAAAGATCCTTTTAGAAAAAAAACTGTCATATATTTGACAAACACGAGACCGTATTTAATTATGAATGCATGTTAATTTTTAATTCAGAATCTCAGCCCAAACCCACTTTTTTCACCGCAATTTCGACGCCAGCCAGTTAACCAATGGTATTTCAACGTGTTTACAACAATATTGCAGCAATTTCTAAGATTCATAATGAAACGCCCTAAATTGACAACATTGTGTGCTAGCAACACAGCAAACTGCAAAGCCATATAAAAAAAAAATTAAATATGGCGACGGCGGCGTTTGTTTTCCAACTGAATACTGTTTGTTTTTATTTTCAAAGATGCTTAACGCGGTGTGCGTGGGGACTGCTAGTCCATTTTTTCTACGAGGAAACTTTACAAACGGCCACATAGTCAAAATGTCAGTGAAGGGTGGTTAAAAGTTCTAACAAAGTCTAACCCTACTTTGTTGTACCTCCCACAACAGAACTGGACAAAAGGTAAGAAATACTATTTAGATTGGTTCGTTCGCAACCCGTATGCAGAAATATATTTGAATTTTATGATGTATATCTTCTAGTTATAAAAATAGGGTCGGACGCTGACAAAAATACTATCTTATCTACATAACCTCTCCTTTTTATGATACCATCGGAAGGGGCACTTTGGGGATGAATTGTTGTTAGGTACTTTTTTATTTTAATTTTTTTTTCCAAAAAAGACTTAAGAAAATTTTTCATCAAAAAAATACTTAGAAAAATTTCGACCAGTTCCGATGTCATGATGACCCCCCCCCCTTTTTATCATCGCAATGGACCAAGGACCTGAAGGGCAACAACTTTTGTCTGAAACTTTTTTTTGTGCGGGTCCGTTTTGTGACCCCCCGAGCCACCACCTGGAAGTTGCAGGTGACCCCCACCAATTTTATTGGTGCAACGGAAGGAGGGCACAAAGGGTGACAACTTTTGCCTGAAACACTTTTCTCTGCGACCGTTATTTTCAGAGAAAATCACGTTACTGAAAGCGGTGGTTGTAACGCTAAGGGTGCGTGGGACTTAGAAAATTTTCGAAATATGTTTTTTCATTTTTATTTTTTTTCTCTGAAAATAACGGTCGCAGAGAAAAGTGTTTCAGGCAAAAGTTGTCACCCTTTGTGCCCTCCTTCCGTTGCACCAATAAAATTGGTGGGGGTCACCTGCAACTTCCAGGTGGTGGCACGGGGGGGTCACAAAACGGAGCCGCACAAAAAAAAGTTTCAGACAAAAGTTGTTGCCCTTCAGGTCCTTGGTCCATTGCGATGATAAAAAGGGGGGGTCATCATGACATCGGAACCAGTCGAAAATTTTCCAAGTCTCTGAAAGCGGTGGTTGTAACGCTAAGGGTGCGTGGGACTTAGAAAATTTTCGAAATATGTTTTTTCATTTTTATTTTTTTGTCTGAAAATAACGGTCGCAGAGAAAAGTGTTTCAGGCAAAAGTTGTCACCCTTTGTGCCCTCCTTCCGTTGCACCAATAAAATTGGTGGGGGTCCTCTGTCAAATTAGGAGGTGAAACTTCTTTAATCCCAGTAGCCCAATGGAACACCAGTTTACACATAAAACTTATTTTCCAACTATTGAGTAACATATTTTTTACCAGACGTAAAGAAGTAGAGTTCTGTAAGAGAAGTATAATGTATTTTGAGTGCATTCTATGTATGTATGTTGGTAATATAGGCACCTACATAATATTATGAAATATCTGATCATTAGGCTGACTTTCATTTCAATATTTAAATTATAATAAAGCTGGCCTGTTTTATATATTATACAAATTATTATTCATATTTTAATTTTTTGTTTTAGCCGTGATGCCTGAACAAAGTCTAAGGATGTCAGCAACTCAGCATAGCAATCCCGATCATCGCGTAAAAAGAGAATAGTGATAGAATTGGTATGTATACTTACAGTACATCACATAGTATGTACATAATTATTAGTTCCAATATATTTTCTAACGAAATCTGCAGCAACCGCAATCTTGTCAAGTGCACATGTGTACTTTCATTTGAAATGATGTACCTACACTTTGTGTACAGTTGGAAGATTTTTTTTTTCATATTCTTAATGTACGGTTGAATGCACGTAAAGTACTTATGTAGGTACATATTTATATTATGATCACGGCACATTTTACCGCTTGCGCCGGAGACTGTGGCCGTGAGAGCGAGCTTTTGGGGAGAGGCTGTGGCCTATATTAATAGGCCACAGCCTAAGTTGCATGCGTTAATACCCATAGTTGGGTTAATACCCATAAATTAACCTCACTTGCAATAAAAGATGACCCTAGAGTCAAAAGAGTTAACCCGAGCAAAATATATGGAGCTTTTACGGGTTAAGTCGGCAACTCTAGGGTTATCTTTTATTGCAAGTCACCTTAAGTAGGATTTGTTTAATAAATGTTTCAGGAAACCGTTCAACGTTAACGTCACCAGATGGTTCAGGGAATCTCTCAACGGCGCCAGATGAATCATTCAATGCCACCAGTTTGTATCGCAATTGTTCTCCATTGAAGGGGCTGAAGACACAGCATTGGCTCAGTACTCTTGTGAAGAATTTTTTTTAATTTCATTCAGTAGGTATATTGTCAAGTAATAAAAGTTTGTATAATTGTAATTTTTTTTTAATGGATTCCTAAGAAAACATTTAATATTATGGTTTTAAATATGCAGAGGCATCGATATATATTTTTATCGTGGGACACCCCTAGTGAAAAACATCGAACTCGGTTTATCGACATGTCCCCGTCTCTAATTCTTGACGTCATCGGCGCCACTGACTTAGGGCCATGTGGACGATGCCGGAACTAACCAATCCAGTAGTGATCCAGTAACGCCATCTCCAGGCAAGGCTAGAGTCCCATCTATTCGTAGAATATCCTCTTAGTAATTTGTGCATTACAGATAGTTCAACCGATACCCGTTGTCCGGCAACGTGTCCAAAATGCTGGTGGCATTTCCCCTCTGGATCGCTAGGCTGATCCTTTGGGCGAAATACAAGCCAGCATTTCGGTCACGTGTGGACTCCACGAGCCGCCCCGACAAATCTTTAAAAATTTACATGGAATCATGAGAAAAACCATGGAATAAAGTAATTTACTGTTTCGCGACGCCCAGTACCTATATAGTTAAACCTAGCTTCTCTAAACCATGTTTATGTCATTTTCACACTTCGTCAAAAACGTTAAATTAGACAGAGACGGAAGATTTAAACCGTTAAATAATTGAATGGCTAACTGCGCAATCATTTTACGATGTTAAAACGAAGACACAGTTGGATGTTATATCTAAATTGAATAAAATGACGGCGCCCCATTCGGCAGTAAAAACTTTTCAGGCGCACTTTGCTTAGATAATGAAATAAGTAGGTAGTAAAGTATTTTGGAATCGCTGGAAAAAGCTTTATTGTAGGTAATTGATTTAAGACAATTAGGGCTTCGTTCTTAAATATTGTTTCGCAGTAGCCTAAACGCATTTAAATCCTTAAACATGTTTAATGTCTTGAACATCAAAATTTACGTTCTATCGAACTGTTCAAAGTACTTACATAATATTGTAATAGTGTTTAGGATAAACATGTTTAGCGACATAAACGAATTTAAAAATAATTTAAATGTAATCTCACGTACCTAAGCCGATTAATATAAAAGAAGATAAATATTAAAATGGTCAAATATTTACGTCACGTAACAATGGTACATACCTATCAACTTCTAAGCGATAGTACCTACCTACATTATTAGCATTTTTAAAATTTAAGTAGCCCAAATCAAATGTCTTATTTTGTAAACAAATATGATCCGTCTAATTACCTGTTGTGATAGCACTTCAGTGCTTTCGTGCGTTCCTTCAGGAACTGATTGATTGAACCTGTTCATCATTGTGAAAATAACTATGCAATAATCACAGAACAGTTAAAATGGTAGTTTTTGTTTACAAAATAAGACACTTGATTTGAGCTTCGGTTTAGAGACCTCATGTTTTTTTTAAATTAGAAAATCACGTATATGTCTATACTGCGTTTGTTATTAGCACGGCAGATTGTACAGTCGAAGACAGAGTATACAGGGGCCTCAATAAGGTTGAGTATTTCTCAAAAACTACTGGACCGAATTTAATAATTCTTAAAACATTGAAATAATTTTTGCAATAGGCCAAGTTTAAAATCGCAACTTTAAAAACTCTCCTGTACACCTTTCTCTGTGTTCCACCGTACACTTACCACAATATTCAAAATACCTAGGCAGGTAGGTACACAATACAATGTATATCCAGTAAAATGGATGACCCGGAGATTCTCGTCGAGATTAAATTTAATTAATCTCCGAGCCTCTCGTCTGACGGGATTAAAATGGTAAATCCGATATCGACCCGACCTTTCCGCGAATATCTGCTCGGGATTTCAGCTAACGTAAATATGAATACCACTCGTGCCTACTGAGTACCTATGTAACTACATACGTAATATACTTATGTAAGGTTAGTAATTATGAGGCCTTAGGCAGTTTACCTATGCGATATATAACTAGGTAAGTATATACGGAGAGAAAAGTTTACAGGAGAGTTTTTTAGATTGAGATTATTTCTAAAACTGCTTGACTTATTGCAAGAATTATTTCACTGTTAGATAGATAAAAGTTAAAACTATGTAACTGTAAAAGAATTATTAAATTCGATCCAGTGGTTTTTGAGAAAATCTCAACCTTATTAGGCTTCACCTCCTGTATACCTTTATCTGTCTAGTGCGTAGAGGGAGATACTCCCTCTACGTAGTGCGTAGAGGGAGATACTCCCTCAACGTAGTGCGTAGAGGGAGATACTCCCTCAACGGTCTAGTGTCGTCGTATGTTCTAATTCAATCATCATCATCAGCTTGTATCAGTCCACTGATGGACGTAGACTTTTTGTTGTTGCCCAGGAGAAATACATAATGTATACCACCCTTCCGGGGAACGGGCGATTATGTTGGACTCGCACCAACTAAAACTCCTGGGGTGTTCCGCCTCCGCCACCATGGACAGGATCACGGGTACATCTTTCAAAATCTACCGTGGCCTCCCAAGGCACGCCATTCAACCTTATTCTCGGCCTTCTGCACAGTCTCTCCCAGGCATCTTGCGAAGGTCCTCCTGGTCGGGGGGCGTCCCACACTACATTTACCCGTTCTAATTCAAAAACGGTTTGATAACGTAGCATCTGCTACAATATTACATACCTAAGTATATGCAATAAAGACTGTATTATTGTGTAATATTATATTAAACTCACTTTGCCATTTCGGAGAGCTGTAATCTGCCATCTTTATTTGAATCGAATACTTGAAGCTGAAAAACATGGTAACAAATTGAAAGTATTTCATCAATATATTTCAATTAACAAATTATCTATTATTTTAACTATAGCGTTCATAAAATACCTATATATATAAATACATTAATACTTCCTTGTGCAGATCGTATATATATGAAATAGGTATTATTATGAAATAGGTACTACATACTGAAAAACAGGAATAATGTAATATTGATAGTTTTAATTATACTTTAGTTAAGTTGTGTGTACAATAAAGACTTATTATTTTTCTGATTAATTTAACGTGGTATTAAACACAAAATAACCAGTGTACAACATATCTATTTACCATAGTGTCTGTGTATTCGATAAGTTTGTCCTCGGATACGTCGTTGATTTTCTTAGCCTCCTTCAGTAAGTCTCTGAGGAAATTCTGGAAAACAGATTCAACTTTAATTATTTGCTAATTATAGACAATGATAATAATGGTAACAAGCAGAAATTATTTCAAAAAACAAAAATCCGACTGCAAAAGGCTGACCCCTTTTGAAAAAATTTTTATACCCTATTTTTTACACTCCTGTAATCAATACGAATCTAACGACACCTCATACAGCAAAATCCATCAAGCCGTTTAGACTACAGGTTAGCAGGAAGGAATGGACATACATACATACACCCGAAAAACATTACCTTCCTTCTGGGGCAGTCGGGTAAAAACAGAAAATTAGTTGAAAATCGTAATAGCTACAGAATAGCGAAGCACAAGGGCTCAGACAGACAAGCGACAGTGCGTCGCGCGATAGCTCGCGACACCTTTCGCGGAGGGTTGTAAGCTGTCGCGCGAAGTCGCGACCCTCTGCGATACCCCGCGACACCCTGCGACACTCCGCGACGTCGCGCGACAGCTAGTCACCCTCCGCGAAAGGTGTCTATCGCGCGACGCACTGTCGCTCGTCTGTCTGAGCCCTAAGACGCCATCTTCCTATAACGCCATATAAAATTTGATTTGAATTTTATGTAGATGATCTTGCCCCTCTACCAAAATATAACTGAGTCTACCTTTAATTCATCAGCCTCTATGTATCCGCTACCATCCGTATCATACTCGCGCCATATCTGAAAATTTAGTTTTAAATTAGAGAATACAAGCCAGAATCGCTACCAGAACGACCCTGAAATCCCCGCGGTGTCGCATTTTTGTCGCACTTTCGTGCTGTCGCGTGCTGATATAAGTTATTCCAACTTTCGTAGCGCACTCGTATTCTTAAGGCAGTTGTTTCACCGCCGGCGACGAACGAGTAGAGCTATCAACTATAAAACGAGTGGGCGAGCAGCGAGTGGCGAGTAAAGTTTTGTAGGTCGGCTATAAGCCGCCGGCGAGTAAGCGAGTCTCCATGGGCTATTATTTCGCGCAAGAAACGTACAATAGATAGTAAATTCCGTGTAAACAAAAGAGATGCAGCGATACTCGCTCGGCGACATAATATTTATAGTTCATCGCTGAGCGATGGGATGTAAGTACTCGCTCGGCGACAATATAGTATATATGACTAGAACACACACTCTCTCTCTCACACATCACACGCACCCTAATACACCCTCACACACCCTCTCACATACTCTCATGCACACTCTCACACACCATGCATGCGTATTATTAAAAAATTATTAAAAAATTGTATACCATTTATAACCATGTACATTATGTTATTTAATTTAAAAGTAAGGTAAGTAAGACCATTGGAAGACACTGTCTCTTACAGCACAGGCTATCCTAGTGTAAGAGTCAGGGTTCACATTGAATGTAGTCTCTGTAATTTTATGAAATATACAATTTTTCATTTCATTTCAATATAGCCGAGCGAGTACTCGCCGGCGGTGTGAACAGTCGGCGATGAAATATTAATATATGCGTCTCTTTTGTTTACACGGTATATACTATCTTTTATACGTTTCTTGGGCGAGAAAATAGCCGAGAGTTACTCGCTTACTCGCCGGCAGTGAGACAACTGCCTTGAGGGTTCGTTCACACAGACCGGCTCGGCAAGGAGAGCAGATTTTGATCGCGTTTAAGATAGAGTTTTGGATCATTGAAATAAGGTTTATTTTTCGATTCCCCTTCTTTTGTTACATGATAATTCTTGACGCCACAGACCACTTACCCCATAGACCTGTAACAGGAGGGCGCCCGTTTCTGCTCGCACATGAGTGCAAAATTGCTTCGCGACACGCGTAACCTTGAGATATCGACACGGATTTAATATGGCGCCCCTGCCCCCCGCTTCGCCTATTGCACTCATCGTGTGACAGAATTTTTCGCTTGCAAATTTGTACCGATTTCATGTCTATGGGGTGGTCTGTGCTTGACGCTAACGATTCGCGGTCGGAATTCAGATCAAAAGTCTGCAGACTCATGTTGAACATACTTTCATGAACTCCACGCTTGATTCCAGCGGATTGTCGAATCTGAACAACAGCAGGAAATTTTCTTCCATCGGTAAAAGCTGGGCCAACTGTAACAATAGACATTATTAGAGAGGTGTAGGGTTCGATTACCATCGCCGGGCAGTATTTTCTCGGCTTGTTTCATTGTTTAAAAAATGTGAGAACAACATGTCATAAAATATTATCTCTGTTTGAGTTCAAAATCAAGTACATGAAAAATTCGAAAGTTTAAATATACAGGAGTAGGTACACACGAAGACAGAGATAAATATACAGGGGGCCTCAATAAGGTTGAGATTTTCTCAAAAACCACTGGAGCGATTTAATGAATTCTTATACAGTACATAGTTTTGCCAGTGCGTCCTGCCAGTGATGACCTACGGAGCCGAAACGTGGACATTGACGGTGAGACTGGCCCACAGGTTCAAGGTCGCTCAGCGAGCTATGGAAAGAGCTATGCTTGGAATTTCTCTGTTAGATAGAATAAGAAACGAGTATATCCGCCAGAAGACAAAAGTGGTTGACATTGTTCATAGAATCAGTAAACTGAAGTGGCAGTGGGCTGGTCACATCTGTCGTAGAACCGATAACCGATGGGGTAGACGAGTTCTCGAATGGAGGCCACGAACGGGTAAACGTAGTGTGGGACGCCCCCCGACCAGATGGAGGGATGACCTTCGCAAAATGGCTGGCAGGGACTGGATGCAGAGGGCCGAGAGTAGTGTTGATTGGCGCGCTTTGGGAGAGGCCTACGTCCAGCAGTGGACTGATACGGGCTGATGATGATGATGACATAGTTTTAACTGTTCTATCTAACAGTGAAATAATTATTGCAATAGTTTTTGAGAAAATATTATCCTTAAAAACTCTACTGTACACCTTTCTCTGTCTTCGACCGTACACGTGTCTTGAAAAATGTTATTATAGGTAGATAGTATTTTGAAAAAAATAAGTTACCTCTCGTATGTCAATTTTTCCGTCCTGGTTGTCATCGTATGCCTCCATGAAGCAAGCCTTCAGCTCGACCAGCATCGAATCAGACACGGCCTGCGAACAAACAAACATACGTTCATCATCTGTCTGTCAAACTCGAGCGTGAGACAGAAGATATACCGCAGCGGCGGAGTAAAGAGCACGGCACAGTGCCTCCATATTTGTATTTTTATGAATTTTGGATGGGGCTTTTGAAAATGGCGGGAAACGAAGGTTGCGAAATTGTTTGATAATTTTCAGTGTAACTACAGTGGGTGTTTTGTGTCTAATATCACGTTAAATTAATCAGAAAATGTTCGCGAATGACAGTATGGTGAAGTTATTGGAGGATTCACGCAGGATCTGAAGTTTGGCGCTGTGGTCAAGAGTTCCACTACGAGCTCGGGAGTGAACGTGACTGTCGAGCTGCTTCGTCCACAGTGATGACGCTACGGCGACTCCTCTGGATGAAGACAAGAAGATGCGGATACCCAGGGTGACGACGCTACGGCGAGTCTCCTGGATGAAGAGAAGACGACATGATATTTTGAATATTCTATGTAACATGACATTGGCAAATGACGAACTGACGAGTTCATTAATAAAATAAATAAATGAATTTTGGATGAATTTTGTCAGGGAAATAAAAATAACAAATATTACATAGAAAACACTCATACACATCTATGTTCAAATAATCCAAAGCTTTCCACTTTGATCACTCAATCAAAGACAGGAAATAGCTTTGCAAGCCCGTGTAATAGAAATCCAGATCGTAATCTAGTTACGAAGTGATTCAACGGAGACGGGGCGGCACGAAATGGATCATATCCGTTGAGAAGTCCGCTTTTATCAATGCCATAAATGTCAGATATTATTGTAATAATTGTTTGAAATGTAGCCTAGCGTATCGGTGTTACATAATTATCGACGACATGCCGTATTAAAGAGATGCGTCCATGTCGATAATATCTCTAGGTTACACGTGTCGCGAAACAATTTTGCGCTCATGTGCGGGCAGACACGGGTGCCCTCCTGGTACAGGTCTATGGGGTAAGTGGTCTGTGGTTAGGGAACTTAACTTTTTTGCAACTTCTAGTATTTCTGTGTCATTATCGTTTTATTTCACTTTCACATGTATATAACTTTCATCCTATAATGTAAGCACATTTTTTGTACAAATAGATAACGTCATCAGTTTCGCCTGAGAAAACTTGTAATTACATCTCTCCATCGAGAACAATTTGAAATATTAGGGGCGTCGCAATTTCGAGTCAAAGGCATTGTCTTAACGTTGCCTAATATTAAATGAGTTTTATAACGAGTTTTTCTCAGAAACTCCTTATCTTCTGTCCTTGCGTCTCAAAATAAAAATACATTTTACTCATTTTTATTCGCAAGTTTCCCGGAAATATGGACTCTATTGTCCGGGGTTGTCTGAAAGGGAAGTAATTTTAAACTTGCTCTATCTGCGGACAGCCGACGGC
Organism: Tachystola acroxantha; assembly: GCA_963506565.1. Taxonomy (NCBI): domain Eukaryota; kingdom Metazoa; phylum Arthropoda; class Insecta; order Lepidoptera; family Oecophoridae; genus Tachystola; species Tachystola acroxantha. The sequence goes on along the minus strand of OY735892.1, from coordinate 5,589,434 downwards.
ATATCAAGTACATACTGGCATTGTACGCGATGGTAATACGGCCTATTTTACAATGGCCTTATATAGGTTGTTGGATCGACTGTACTGATGTTCTCGGTTTGAAATTCAACTCTCTGAAGTTAGATAGTGAATAGTTGGCGATGTGACTTTAATAAGACTTGTCATATGGTGGGAAATGGAAAATTATTAATGCTGACATTTTTTATGAATTCTTGGTTAAATTCTTATTGGACCAACTGCTAATCGCTTTTTCTCCTTAGCACTGGCAGCTTTTCCTTGCAAAGTGGTGTAAATATATATTTAAAAAAAAATTACGTGCGAAAATATATCCAATGTTGGTTCTCATGAAACTGGCGGGAAACGACGGTTGCAAAATTATTTGACAATATTTATTTTAATGTCTACAGTGGTTATTTTGTGTTTAAATCACAATATTGGCGAATCAGTATGGTGAATTTATTGGATAATTGTAGCAAGATCTGAAGTTTCAAGTTTTTATCAAGAGTCCCGCTACAAGCTCGGGAGTGAACGTGACTGTCGAGTTGCTTCGTCCAGAGTGATGACACTACGGGGCGTCTCCTCTGGATGAAGACATGAAGACGCGGCTACCCAGGGTGACGACGAAGAAGAGAAGACGATATGATATTTTGATTATTCTGTAACATGACATTGGCAAATGAAGAACTGTCGAGTCCATTAAAAATAAATAAATAAATGGACGTGCGAAAATATATCCAATGTGAACAACATTAAATAGACAGTGTATGAATCTAAAAATCTAGTTTTTTTTTATAAACGGTCAATTAGTTTTCAAAAGATAATCCTAACTATAATAAAGCCTCCTAAAGTAGGTTTACTTTTCTTATTAAGTGAGACTGAAGTATAATAATAAGAAAATGGCCGAGGTAATAAATTTTCTTTGTCATTGTTTGATTTATGTGGGATTGCCACTTAATTGGGGCTTAGGGAATTCAATAAAGCGCGTGGGTAAATTTAATTTTGTCGAGAAAGCTTTTGTCATATTTTGAGGGCAGACTTCAAATATTAATTCTAAAGAGCCTAGAGCGACGAAACGTATAATTATTCCAGCCTACGTACGGTCGAAGACGAAGAAAGGTGTGCAGGAGAACTTTTAAGGTTTAGATTTTCTCAAAAACTACTTGAACTATTGCAGGAATTCTTGCACTGTTAGATAGATAAAAGTTAAAACTATGTAACTGTAAAAGAATTATTAAAATCGGTCCAGTAGTTCTTAAGAAAATATCAACCTAATTGAGGCCCCCTGTATACTTATCTCTGTCTTCGACTGTAGGTCAGATGCTAATAATTAGGTATTAGTGACATAAAATAAGGTTCCGTTTTTAAGTTTTTTAATAGGCATATGAGATATAAAAGCTATATATTTGATTCCGTAGTGGCGCTACATCCAAGTCTATAAACGTAAACAAAACGCAACAGTCACACAATGTGGTATATTGAGTAAGAGTAAGAAGGATGACTCTACGGTCTAACACAGACAAAGATGTACACTGTACAGAGAGTTTTTCAGGTTGAGATTATTTAAGAAAATACTTCACTGTTTTTGAGAATAATTTACAATACAATTTATTTATTTATTCATTAAAAAGTATAGCATTACAATTTTATCACCTATGCACTATACATTTCATTTAATTATTAATTATATTATTAGAATATTAATTCAATTATATGTAAGTATTACAGTTATAATATTGTTATCATGCCTCATTATTCCATTAAATAGGTAATTATTTAAAGTCATTTAAATTAAATTATATAAGTACAATAAATAATAACAAGTACAACATAATAATAAAATGTCAATTATTCGTCATTCATCCATCCTCTCGCAAAACAACAAACATTCCCGGAGTACTGAGTACAGCGGGTCGGCGAACAGTTAAGTCCCAGACTGCTTACCAAATGCGAATTGGACCTTTCGCGAAATAGACCATTCGCGAATTGGACCTTTTGCGAGTTGGGACATTTGACCAAATTCGACGAATTGTTATTGAGCCCCTTGTATATACTTTTCTATGTTTTCGATGGTACAATTAACATTAACAAACCTACATGTTATTTACTGGTAACATAACATCCAAACCAGTAAACATTGGAAAAAAAAATATACTTATAAATCTCTCTTTACAGCAAAATATTCGCAAGACAACAGCCAAAATACAACGTCCATTTTGTCATTTTCAGTCCACACCGTCAGATTTATCATGTAGCTTACACAATAGCTTGCGATCCAATAAAGTTAAATTGCCGCGAGGTGGTCTCCTACGTGACTGCGGCCACTGGCGTGCCGCCAATTTGCAGTGTTGCCATATTAGTAATATAAATACCTAAGGCGGTGGCGAAAATCCCACATTTGGGGAATGAAAAATAGACAAAGTTGTAATATAATACGTTGGCAATGACATCTGCTAATTGGTTGCCTTGAAAGTTGTGGCGATAAATCGCGTTGTTGTTTGTAATTGTGAATTTAGCTTTCAGCATTTCCTGTATTGTTATCCTCATGATCATAAACTCACGCCTGTTTCCCGTAGGGGTAGGCAGAGACGATGGACTTCCATCTGCTGCGCTCCTGGCATACAACTCTCGCATTCATCTTTCTCTCTGTTTCTCTTTGTTGTCGCTACGATTATCACGCGCATTAACCGTAGTCTCTGATTGACAGGCGTAAATAAATATTGGCATAAAATTGCAGCTACGTTTTACTAAAACCCAAAATGTTATTAATAGCGAGCATCGAAAATTCCTCTAGAAAAAAAAGAAAACAATCTGCCCCGCATTTATTGTCAATTCTTGAAAATCCTCTCATTTTCCTCACATCAGCTTCAAATTACCCGTAGTTTGGGGAATTGTCTACAGATTGGCAATGCTGCCATCTCGCCAAGTTTCCGCGCCACGTGCCAAGTTGCGGACTTGCGGGGTGTGCGCGGGCCTTTATGAAATTGGCGGATGAGAAATTGACACAATTGTCTACCATATGTTCCGGATACGCAACAAAGTTTAACGCTATTGGTTTTCCGGTTTTTTGTTCGATTGTTTATCGCAAAATTGTATTGCACATTAAAGCAATCGATACGTTCTTCTTGTCTCATGTGGTTTAGGAATTAAACCTATACCTACATTCATACACACACTTACACACCCTCTCTCTCACCCCCCCCCCCCACACACCCTCTCACACACCACGCACACCCTCTCACACACCCTCACACTCTCACACATACTCAGACAAGCAAGCCATACGGTTTCACTCACTGCTTAATAATATAATGTATAACCTATAATGAATTAATTCATGATTTGATTCCTTCATAGCATTATACCTAATTTTAGTCCATTACCTATGAGATGGGAGCCTGGTGATCTGTATCACAGGTATTCTGCCCAGTTCAGACACCGACTCTCACATTAAATAATGTAATCTACCTACCAACTAATTTATGTCCTAACCATAAGAAATCGATGTTCTTTATGTGAGATGAAATAAAGACTTTATTATTATTATACAACCGTTTATCTACCATTAGGCCACAAAGAAGCCGATAAACAGACACTCGAAAGACATCACCCTCCTTACGACAGTCGGGTAAAAAGATTTGTTATCGCTCATACACAAAGTTAGTTTATTCAACCCATTTATTACTCATTAAACAATGCACTCTAGTCACGCGGTTGCACATTACAATATTATATCTAGCCATTATGTTGAAAATTTAAATAATAATGACATGCGGGAGATATTGTTCTTAGGCCCACTTGTGATAAAAGATAACTCTGTTAGCGACCCGTGAAAAATTCAATTTTTTAAAGTAAATATATTCTATTGGAAGATAGATCACATAATATACAATTAAAGAGGCATTAGAGGAGAAAGATTTATCATAATGACATGTTTGACATTTTACCTTATTTCATCGTAGTTTGTAATTACTTAATTTAATTATTTTTGACAACGCCCTTATACAGCCGCAATCATTTATGTAAGTTAAATGTTCTTATATTTTGAATTTTATTTGTGACAATGCCCCTATACAGCAGCTATTTTCTTATTTTATCTTTCGAATTATTGGGACATTTAATAAATACATGGATTTTTTTAATAGATATATAACTAAATTGGATCAAGTGTAGACTACCTACACTTATCAAAGATTTAAATCTCTGATGTGAGTCATATTCTTCGCCTAAATAAATCTGGCGCCAGGTTTCATTGTACGATACCAAATTGTTGTTGACATAACCAAGTGCTCTGTAATGTTCCGTATGGTTAGAAATAAAGTATATGAATATGAATATGAATAACTTTCGGTTACTTAATAATAAATAAACGCTGATTACAAATCACTACCTGTTAAGTTGTGGTTAACTCTAGGGTTATGTGTTATTGCAAGTAGGTCTCAGTAAGGCCCTTTAAGCAACATGCAGAAATTATTCCAAAAACAAAAACACGACTGCAAAAAAACTATCCCCTTTTGATTAATTTTTTATACCCTATTACACTCTCGTAATCAAGACGAATCTAACGACACCTCATACACCAAAATCCATCAACCCGTTTAGGCTACAGGATGGCAGGAAGGTATGGACAAAGACATACATACACACACACGCCCCCGCCCTGTCTCTCCTCTCTCACACACACGCACCCTCAAACAGCACACATATACACCCTATCTGTCTCTCACACACATACCCGAAAAACATTACCCTCCTTCTGGGGCAGTCGGGTAAAACATACTACAGATACTCATCGATATAATGGTTATAGGTTTACTCGGTATTTATTTGGTTCCTGCAACATTGGTTGGGCTAACAAAAAAGTGAAGAGAGCTAAGTTTTATAAGTCTGTACAAACAAAATGAGGTTGGCTGGTGACAAATTCAAATTGTGTCGAATTGGAAACTGGACGAATTGAGAATAAACCAAACCTAGAATTAACTCTATTTAATTTCGACTAGAATACGGGGTACAAGACGAAGAGTGCGAGGGATTGAATATGAAGATGGAGCTGGTATGTCTGTGTGATTGTAATGTGTGCATTAGGTTTTTATTATTACTAGAGTTTATATGGTATTTAATTATTGCCCTGTAGAGGGGAGCTGGACCACGACGTGTACCTTTTATAATATATATATTATATATATATTTCACACAAATAATTATTATATTTATATTTAAGTACCTGTTTAATATTTACAATAAATAAAGTAAAAATTAAAAAAAATAGAATTATGTCTATTATTTTATAAGTTTCTGTTATTGTCAGGTTATTGTACATATTTTAAATAAATGCCTTATTATTTTTCAGAACTAACTCGAGATTAACAAACCCTAATTTTTGCAAGTAGGCCTTCGTGTCAAGTACCTTGTATCTCACATATGCTTTCTATGTACTATGAGTCACGTAGATAGTAGAATCTTATCGGGGAGATATGTCATATAAATAATGTTCTCGAGATGGCCAGTAATCGTCTCAGTTTGTTGGCAAGTAGTGAATAACTTAGCCAGGTTTATTTACTAAGTTTTGAAGGTAAGTCTTATTTAGTGGGTCATTTTTCTGACGGTAATTGTTGGAGTTGGGAGTTCTAGAATTTGTGAGAGCGGTGTTGGGTTTCGATTTACTTACTGTAAAGCACATTTTTCAGGTTTGGTTTCGCGTACACAGAATGATGTTAATATTTTCTTAAAAAACCGACCGATTGTAAAATTTCTTTCACCTAGTAGATAGATTAGAGTGCAGACCAATAAATGTAAAACAATTTTTATAATCGGTTAAGTAGATACGCTGAATTCTCTAACCAAAGGTTGTCTGGAAGAGATAGCTTTGAGCGATAAGACCACCAATTGTAATACTAACGGTATTATCCTATTTCTTTTGTGTAATTCTTTTTTTGCAAAAAATAATATTTATCTTAGTTTTTGAGAAATTCGGTACCTAATGAAATATAATTTAACTATGTAGAGTTAGTTCAGTTGTAAACAGAGAAAAGTATTCAGGATAAGGTTGAGAATATCTCAAGAAGTACTTGACTGATTGTAGAAAATATTTTACTAGTAAGTAGATAGTTTAAGAGTAGGTAAACACTGGGTATGCAATTGTAAAGGATTTCCAAAAATCGGCCAAATACTTTTTTAGAAAATTTCAACCTGTACCTACTACCTATACCTTCCTCTGTGTTAGACCTACACGGCAACTCAACAACTATTAGAGCATTCGAGCAGATTTGACACCACGAATATTCGAGTCTACGAATTTCGACTGAACCTGAACTCAACAAATGTTCGACCCCACGAAACTAGATTCGGCGCTTATTTGTCGATAGACTGAATTTCGATCCCATGGGGTACAACACCCTCAGGTAATTCGAACCAAACCTGATAATAGTCTTAAAATAATATTGTGTGTTTATTCTAGATGAAGGCCACCCTGTTTCTGGCCACCCTGGCTGTGCTGGTCACCATCGATAGTGCCGCAGTGGTCAAGGGTACCGCTCGCTCCAATCTCAACGTTGGCTACGTCGCTTATGGGGACAGGCTTCTACACAGGTCAGACTATTTTTTATTTTATTTCCACTAGATGGTGCTAGCTTTGAAAATCCATTGTCTCAACCATGTAGCAAGGTCAGGGTCGGTCGTTGCTTCGTCGTTGATCCTTGTTTCGTGGTCTTAAGAACGTTTTTTACCCTAGCCGTTCGTATGATAAAGCATGAAGAAAAAACATTAAACGATTCTGCGGTGCGTCTGCGGCTAGTCTTGAAACTCATGTACTTTCGGTATACCGTTCATCGGTATTTTGAACATCGATATTCCGTAGTACAGTTAGTTGACTCATATCGAAATTCAATAAAACAATGTTTTGATCGAGGTTGGAAAGTTGCATTTTAAATTAAAGTTTTTGGTGTTTTAAAGGTCTCAAAAAATTCTGTAATTTTTTGTACGGTGTAATAGATATTAACTATTTAAGACCAAAAAATTTATTGGGTCATCTAAAGCCTATTGACAGTTGTAAATATAGTGCCATTTTTTATAATTTTGGTGTAGGGAGGGGAGGTAACTTTTTTAAGGCTGTCATTTAGTTAAAAAAACCTGATATATGACTTAGTTAAGTAGGTATTGATGGTAAATAGCGCTACAACCTAATCTCTTATATCTTATAGCACTATACTTTAGGGATCCGTTTCTCTCCGTTTCTTCTTGAGATTAGATAATACCAGTACTTATATTGTTTGAAGATCTTTGCCTATCTGAAGATGTGCGATATCCCCATCCCATTGAAATCTAACAGTTCATTGATCAATATCAGCAGTTATAACATGTTACTATTATTTTTAGCAATTTATCCTCTTACAGACAATATCTGTACCAGCCGCCATTGGCGAACACCATGCAGTACCAAGACCTGATCTATAGAGGGAACCTTTCCACCATAATCACCGCTGTCCAGGCCACAGAGGTCGGCTACACCCAGTTCGCATCAGCGTGGATCAGCGCCGGTGGACTGGGGTGGAACAACGTGACAGTCCGGGCGCAGTCAGCGAGGGGTTACGGGTTTTATTATCTGGTTGATATTTGGGGACGTTAAACGATGAATTAATAATGATTTATGGGACGCATAAATGCTATATTAGTACCTTTTATTATTGACATTAAATATTTATGTTATACAATAATTAACGACTTTCTTTAAAACAAATAGCTTAAGGCTGTTGAAGAGGCTGATGGCGTCATAATAACGTTTTCAAATTCAAACGATTTATTGCAGTTACAAAGACCATAAATGTTAGTTTGTTAGTTCTATAACAAGATTAAAAATATTGGTAAAAAATACTGTAAATTAATTAATAGTTTTTGCAAAAATACACCAACCAGAAAATAGTTATGGCATTGGTGAATACCATGCATTCCGTAAACCGACCTACCAAGGGATCACCCAGTTCGGATCAGTGCCGATCAGCGCCGGGTGGATTGGGGCGGAGCAACGTCACAGTCTGGACGCAGTCAGCCAGGTTTTATTATCTGGTGGCTATTTGGGGACCTTGAATACTTCACATAAAAGTGTTATATTTACCTTTTGTTTTTGATGTTAAATATTTATGTTGTATGTCTACAATTAGTTAACTAGGTACGCAACTAGGCGGATTTGCGTCCGTGCGATGCGGCCCGCCCCGCCGCGCTGCGCCCCGATACAGTGTGCAAGCGGATTGGAGTGCACGCGCGCCAGTGTTCATTTTACTATATCTGGCAGTACACTGTACTCAAAATCCGTCAATGCGCTGTTACCCGGCCCGTCACTAATGTGCTAAGTAAGCATTTTGCGCTGCGCTGCGGCCCGGCTAAATGTGCGCGAAGCATTAACGTGCACACTCTGTTATCGCTACAATTGAACAAGAACCTATCTAACTACATAAAAATGAGATTTTTTTTGGTAGGAATATTTTTGGTAGTCAGTCAACAACACAGCACTTCATCATATTTGTTTGTAAGCGAAGTTAATCATTACTTTTATTACTGGCATTATTTTAACGACCTATTCAGTTTATATTTACCTAAATATATAATTTTACATTGAGCATGTCAGTAATGATTGATGACAATGTTCGAGATACGTTTTAGAGTTCGCTGCTTCGAAAGCAATAACAGTAAATCATAGACATACAAAGTCGCAAGTTATTGCAAAATCTTTTGGGCAATAAAATTGAACTGTCCTACTAAAATATTTGGCTTCGTTTCTATACAATTTAGCGAATAATCGTCTACTTATACCTACCTTTTTTTGTGGGGAAATGCTTGTGCATACCCGCCATTTCAGGGGTAGCGACGGGTTATGTCGGACTCGCACCGACTAAACCCCACGGTGGCCTACGGTACTGGCTCTACACCGAAAGAAAAGATTAGCTGTGGTTGTTAAGTATTCGCAACTGCAGCCAAAACCGTAACAAACTATAGGGATAGCCAAGTGTTTTGTTGTTTTTGCTATTTGTTTTCCTAGCTAGTTTGATTGGTTATTGTTTACAATTCTATTCTTCGTATGGTCACGGCGACGTGACAGGAGATCAGACCGTGAGTGGGAGGCTGTCCAGCCACTCAATCACGTCCTCGTCAGCCTTATGGATCTTGACAAGACCACCCTCAATTGACCATTGCGGACAGTTATCGGTGACATGTGACATGCTCTGGATTTCGCCACAGGAGCAGTGGGGGTCCGACCCGAAGTGCCATCTGTTAATTGCTCTAACTGAAAAGTTGTTTTAGCTGTGGCTAAGTAAAAGCTGCAACAGACAACCCCGTTTTTTTCTTCAAGTAGAACAAAACTGCGTTTGCTTTTAGCGTATAGTCTAGTTCCCAAGAGGATTACAATGTACCGCCCAAAGCACCTCAAGTGTAACACTTTGAACCGTTCTTATTATCTGCGCCGCAAGAGTTGAAATTGTACTGCACCGTTGGTCTGCTGTCGTTTGTACTCAACAGAATACCGACTCGGACCACTCGTATCCGAAGTCTTGCTAGCTTTTTTATACAGCATTCTTTATTCCGTTTGAGCCGGTGGAGGCAAAGGGCATTTGTCGACGCGGCCACTTGGCTCTACGCCAAATCCTCATATGCGATACATTATGTACCTATCCGCGACTTTCCACGTTAGTGGGCCGTTGACTGACGAGCACGGCCTTGGCCGTGAGTTCGAGTACCAGAAAAAACGTTTTATGGAAATATACAGCTCTATTGCAAAAAAATGGAATGGTCTTTTAAGCTTTTTGCCTTTGTCAAAGAGACAAAAGCAAGCTTTAAAAAAATGTGTGTTCAAACTTAATATAGACCTCTAGAGCCATTATTTATAGGTTATATTAATAGTTAAAATATACATGGAAGTGCTAAAATTGTGACGAAATACAAAGGCTCTTTGAAAATGTTTAAGTCCCTACTTAGGTTATCACTAGTTGTAGGTATAAAAAACGCTAAGATTGATTTCGCGATGTTGACGAACCGATTTAAACTACCTATCTTTGTATGATGAAATCGCGAATTTTAAAACTCCGTAGATTGATACTAGTCTAAAGCTTGCGTTAATAACCACGGTGTAAAAGCTACACTATGCTTTAGGAAGTAAGTATATATTGTATAGGATAGTTTCTACGTTTCCAACGTTCGTTGCCTAAGTCAAGAAAAGCAACCAACCAACTGCAAACTGCCTGCCCCTATTTGCACAGGACATGCTGGGACCCACGCTAATGATGCGAGGTCACGCGGAGTATCTATACATTTCTACATGGATGCAAAGAATTCTTAAAGACGATCCTTGTTACTTGTATAAGGAAAACCATTAGCAATTCACGACGTTTAAGTTTCTAGTGGGAACTTTATGTTTTCCTGTGGTCAAAGGTAGTATTTTTGTTATTCGGGGATAGTACGGTGGAACACAGAGAAAGGTGTACAGGAGAGTTTTTAAGGTTGACATTTTCTCAAAAACTGTATAAACAGTGGCACTTTACTTGGCTATTCGTATTTGCGTATTTGTCATAATTGCCATGTGTGGTTGGTATTCTTGACAAACTATTCGTCTTATTTGTATGCACGGTCGAAGACAAAGAAAGGTGTACAGTAGAGTTTTAAGGTTGAGATTATCTCAAAAACTACTTGACCTATTGCAAAAATTCAATCACTGTTTGATAGATAAAAGTTATAACTATGTAACTGTAAAAGAATTATTAATTCGGTCCAGCAGTTTTTGAGAAAATCTCAACCCTATTGAGGCCCCCTGTATACTTTATCTCTGTCTTCGACTTCCCTCGACAGCCCGAAGCATAACAAGTGTAATACTTTGGACCGTTCTTATTATCTGCGTCGTAAGAGTTGGAATCGTACTGCAAGTGTTATCATTGATCTGCTGTCGTTCGTGCCTATGAACGAAAAATTAGTGCTCATTTAAAGCGTTAAGCAGATATTTTATTGGCGAAATGAGTTGATTTCTTACTGGAAGTACAATTTCAACTATTATGGAGACACTAAGAACTAAATAAAGTCCAAAGTGGAACTGTTGGAGATTGCGGGAACGGAGAGTTATTTAATTATTTGATACTTATCTCAAATTAAAAGTTGTGTACAATGGTGGATTTGTGTATAATGTCTCGTTAATTAATCGGAAAATGTTCGCAAAAAAGGTACTTACCTATCCATATGCTGGACAGTTCGAATAATTATAATGTAAACAGCTACTTCCACTTCTCTATCGCGGGCCACTGCTGTAGAGAAGCCTGGAAGAAGATGGAGGAGGCCTATGTCGAAGGACAGCTTGACAATCCGATGCCGATGTCATAATTTTATTTATTTATAAACTACGTTACCAACTTATAAGCTCATATTGTGAGAGAAATAAAGACTGTTTTTATTTTACTTATTTATTTTTAAGTAGGTAAGTACATACTTAATTAGTTTCGAGCTATAAATTCAAGAGTCTTTAGAAGTGAGTCTTGAGAACTGCTGAGCTGCTTCGTCCAGGGTAGCAGTCGCTTCACCTCTTCACCTCAGGGGAATACTTATTATTATTATCCCTAAACTTGACAAATAGGGAATATGAAAATTTCGAGAAAAAACTCAATAACTAAGCTGTCTCAGACCAGGGACTGTATACCGGTAGTCGAAAGTCTTAGTGTAAGACTAAAAGCGACTTGGGTCCTGTCGATTATACCTATCTATTCCTAAGAAAATATATAGAACAATTACTATAGGTAAGTCGAACTAAAAGTCGGGATATTTTCGGTTATTTTTTCAGCTAAGTTGAAATACGTGATCGGGGCTAGGAGTCAATGTGGGAAGGCTATAAATCGCCTGACGGGTCGACGTCGCTTCCAATAACCTATGGAATGAAAAACTAGCTGTCAAGATATGTTTTTAGCGAGCCACCCTTATAAGAGCACGAAATTTCACAAACAGCACGTATATGTACCTACTGAAGTTTATTCATATAAATAGAAACAATCGCGGGCATTTCCTACCACTAAAAATTAAATAATTTTTTTTAGATAATTCGTTTCGCGCCTTTTTCAAGAGTCACTCGCCATTTTATTCGCCATTGATCAAAATTATACAGCCACTATTCCAAGGAGGTTTTACACGCGGGTGCCAGTGATTTTGCGAGGGGACACGGCTAGAGGCACTGAACATGTAATCGAGCTAGTAAATATTATTTAGCCCTACACTTCCATTGGAAGGCCCTGTATTGTAGAAACAAAGTCTGAAAGTGTGTCGGTGGATAAATATAATTAAGTTTTCTTTTTTCCCTATTTTTATAATAACTAACTTTGCCAGTGCCAATTTGGGGAAACGTCATAACTTCCCCAGATTGGCACTGGCAAAGTTTCTAGTCCCCAAAAAGAAATAAAGAATAGCAACTTTGTATTGTGTTTGCTCTTTTCTAATCATTAATTTAATTACTTGATTGCCCTATTATTTTATTTGTTAATAAATCGACATTCAATACAAGTAAATTAAATGCATATTTTGGAGTAAGTTGTGAACTTAATGGCTTAATAATTACCTACTGCTAGATAATTACCAAAATAATTACATACCCCATTAATAGTTTTATATCATTAGAAATGTACTATCTAACTTTTTAACGATGCCCGAGTTAATTTAGTCAACAGAAGTCTCCTTGGCGAGTGCAACTGTAAAATGAGAACCAGTATTCTCATTTTATTTTCGACATTTCTACAAATCATCATTGCTGTTCCGCTGAAAAACGAACAAGTATTTGAATTTGAAAAACTAGAAGAATTGGAAACAGTTGCTATGAAGAAAAGGCAATTAGATGTAAGGCAACCACAAAATATATATTCTAGAACGACTAATGACGATGGTGACGTTGAAATAGCGAAAAAATCTGCTTTTAGTGGCAGTAGTTGTGCTACAGGGCTGTTGAAGTTTGGCGGCATGTGTGTGGATATTGATTACTGAAGTGATAATTATGGTGTAACTGTGGTATAAATAGAATTATTTATTAAAAAAATGTTTTTAGACAATACGTATCCTAGAGTAAATAAAAACGAAATAAAGTTATCTGTAATTTTTTTTACTATCATTCAACGCTTATTTATCTTTTTATTATATTCTATTTTTATTTGAACGGCTTCTACTCTTATTCTAGAGATAATTTCGCCAATGTCAAGTTATTTAGAGTATTCATGTAAATAGAAAATTAAACAAATTAAAAATCAGACCGCCATTCCAAAATGATGGCGGATTCAATTTATCTTTTTAAATGACTTCCCAAAAGGTGGAGGTTCTCAAATCCGATGTATGTTTTTTTTGAAAATAAGTTACACATGACCTCTTACAAAATTCATATTAATAAACAAAATCGATGGTTAAATTCCATTTTAAATTAGTTATTTGTGTGTGTTAGCAACTTAACATGCAGTTGATCAAGTAAATTCGCTCGCTATCGAGTACGTAAATACCGTAGCTAAAGGTTCAACATTGGTGGTAATTTTGGTGTGCTTTTAGCGGCTAGTAGCGGAAATAAAGTCCCACCAATCCCAAACGCTGTAGCTAAGGCATTTACGCATCTGATCTATAGCAACTTGATACGATATATTCTTATGTTTAGTTAGTAGACGTTTCAAACTGTGATGGACCATTTCCATAGTAAAACCATTATAAATATTAATCCATTAAGGTTAATGGTTAATAATCGATGGCTTTTATGTTGACATTAATTTTTCATATGTTCGTTGCGTTAAGCGGTGTTTTATCGTGTATTTTACCTGCCAGATATTTTTTATAAAATGCTTGAAATATAGGCCATTGCTTTTAATTAAACGTTACCAATTATGAAGCCCACAAATGTTTTGTTTTAAATTACGTAAACCTTCTTCAACCTAAAAAAATCTAAGGTATGTGAAATCCGCCAATCCGCACTGGGCCCGCGTGGTGGATTATGGCCCGAGCTCCCTCGATGTAAGGGAAGGTCTGTGCCCGAGCAGTGGGGCAATATAAATAGACTGATGATGATGATGAAACCTTCTTCAATTGGTAAAATACCTTATAAAATATATTTCGAACTAGATTCAAAAGTCCCATTACAGAGTTCGGGAGTGAACGTGACTGCGAGCTTCTTAGTCCAGGGTTGGACTCTTATGGGACTCCTCTAGAGGAAGAAACGAAGACGATGAGATCTTTCGTCCAGGGTGACTCCTCTGGAGCAAGAAAGAAAACGAGATAGATTCACAGTCCCCGTATAAAAAATGACACATACTTTTTTCATCGTACCACAATGTGGGGCACGGATTTGTGAAGATAGTTCGTCGTGCTCCATACATGGGGTACTGGACTGTGAACGTGTTACGATACGACATACTCTGTAACATGTAACGGCAAATGACAAACTGTCGAGTCCGTTTAATAAAACTAACAATAATGGTTAAATTCGTCTTGATTACAGCCAAGTGGCATTAACTTTCTATTCTACTAGCGTTCGAAAGTAAAGTATTTCTTTTGTGCTATAGGGGGCAGGACTTACGACATTGCATTTAAGCAGTCGGTTTTGTTTTATGTTTGGAATAATAAGGTTTTATTTTATAAGGTATTTTAAAAATCAGTTGGTAAAATAACAGCCAATTTAAGTACATAAGTTTCTGAGAATAAAATAATGATTATTTTGTCGTATCGACTCTGTTATTAGTATGTTTATGACAGCGTGGGAGTATAAAAATATTTGTGAGATAGGTGAAATGGAATATTCCTTTGCCAGACTTTATTTATTGAAGTATAATGGAATCCTGGAATCAATTACGGAGGCCGCCAAGTCAAGACGCAGGATAATTTATTTCGATCGTTCAGGGTTGGATTTTAATGAGAATATAATATACCCACCTAATTATAATAAGGGTACTTTATTACTTAAAAAGTAAAGACAATAAATACACAAATAAATGTCTAAAACTAAACATATTATACAGGGTGGCCTTGAATTCATTCGACAAAATGAAGTGGATGGTTGAGCTTGTGACATACATTAATTCTGCACAGTGTTTAAGTAATTTAATTTAAACAATTTGGGGAAAAATTCAAAATAAAATATTTACTTATAATAAATTCAACTGTCAATTTTTTTGTTATTAATTTGATGTGCATCGTTACTGTGCTTTGGAGTTTTTTATATTTTAAGGTAGTTTTAATTTATGGCAAAGATTTTTTTCACTGGAATTATAATATATTCTAACGGTAATAATATCATTTCTAAGGATGTGTACTTAGTTAATTTTTTGGTCAATTTTGATTTACTAAAAAACCTTACCAATTTAATATTTACATGAGCATGTAAGGCCCTTAAGGGTACGTTTCCGGATGTCGGGTGTCGGTTGAACTATCTGTAATGTACCTTATAAAGTAAGCTATACATGGTAGCCTTGAATTCATTTGACAAATTGAAATTGGGAGTTGTACTCATGATAAATATTAAATTGCTAAGGTGTTTTGGTAAAACAAAATTGCCAAAAAAATTAACTAAGTACGTCACATCCTTAGATATTAATTACTATGTATTGCTAATTATTATGTAGCTAACTTTATAAGCTATATTACAGATAGTTCAACCGACTCCCGACATTCGGAAACGTACCCTTAATGTTGGCTTTCAACGTGTTATGATACATACAATGACAACTTGTATGAGGCTACTATGCGATCCCTTTTTACTGCGGGAAATAAAGTTACAATTTCGCAGCCGACCGCCATACGGTACCTTTTGTGTAGGCGTCAAATCTCCGTCAATTTCATGATTTTTCTCACAAAGTGCGACATACGCTGTCCCGCTACGGCGTAGCACACTCGTAGCCATTGTTTACGTGCTATAAATCGTAGCACTTCTATCTATAGACGTTTTTCGAAACTGTGTACTTACTTGAGAAAAATAAGATGCTCTGATTGGTTGAAGGACGATGCGAAGACGATTGGGCGTTTTTTGGGACCTTATGGACCAAATGCGACGAATCGGTATAATCCTACCGTACGTTCGTTACGAGCAATGTCAATTACTTTTGTTTTCTGGTGGATAAACTCGTATTCTATGCACCAGAAAAACGCCAAGGATAGCTATAAGCGTTCCATCGCATCTGGTCCAATTCACATTTGGGTCACAGAAAAAAAATCTCCAATTCGCCGCCCAATTCACGAATGGTCCAATTCACGACGAAACGGCTATATGTACGAAGTTGCAACTCACCTCTGGACTGATGTCCGTGAAGTTAGCGCTGGAGACAAACTCCCGGAGGAAGCCGTCGAGCTCAGTGCCTTCGATGTACCCGTTACCTGCAGAATAAATGATTGCTTCAATGAAGTTATACGAACTCGCGACGGAAGTCAGCGGCAAGGTACTTGCCAGTTCTCGAAAACGTGATAAAATATCGCGATACTTATATATCATGTTTTTTTTACCACAACCTGTATAAGATAAGATAAATATTCTTTATTGCAAAAAGAAGAAAGAATTACACAAACGAAATAGGCTAATACAGTTAGTATTACAATTGGCGGTCTTATCGCTCAAAGCGATCTCTTCCAGACAACCTTTGGGTAGAGAATTCGGCGTATGAATAGGTAGCTTGTTGAGCAATATTAAATACCTATCATTAACTGGTGCTTAAGATAAGTACCTACCTACATAAATAAAAAGCTTATTTACCTACTAATAATAAATAAACTGATCCATTACATACTAATAAATACTTAACATAAAAAGAAATATACTACTTACTACTGTATATTGGGGAACTGTCCCTTACATCAAGGGAGTTGGGATTCCTTGAGAAGCGCGCGAAACGCCATTAGCTACATTTTTGTGAAAATTCTAATTAAATAGTTTCCGTGGTATTTAGTGATTAATGATCGCCTTAAGTTAATCAGGAGATGTCCGCGAACGTTTCTATTAATAGGAGTGCTCGAAAGAAGTCGTGTTTGTGAAGTTTTGTGTTCTTATCAAGGATTCCTTGCAAAGACTCAAAGATGGCGTGGATTGGTGAGTTTCTTCTTTTAGGGGTTTGTTGGGAGGGTTGTGCGTAGGTTTAGGTTAGGTTATCTTCGTATATATGTATATATTTATAAGAATTCAGACATTCTATTCACATCAGACCAGGCTGTATGCCCTAGTTGGTCTTGCCTTTCCCTCTGGGAAGAATTTAAAAACAACTCAAGGGAGTTGGAACATGAGTCATGAACAAACAACCACCTGTACGTGTTATTGAATTACCTTCGATTTGTTTGTTACTTCTTTTTCAGGCATGCAGCAATATTCTATTTCGCATTTGGTTAATGTAAGTAATTTGTCGTTCGATACAAAAAGAGGATTTATATTTCGGTAAAGGGCCAACCTAGAGTTTGAACCCGGGCCTCCGTTTACTTCGACAATTTTCATAATTTCCTAGTCAAAGTCAAATCTCTTTATTGCAAGTAAGCACGTTGTGTATATTTGCACGTTAGCAATTTTTGTGAATTTACACCACTTTGCCAGTTTTTACTCAACTGTCGTGTCGAGGGTAATTTTTTGATATGTTGCAGACAATCTTAACTCATGAATGAGATATCAATTTACGGTGAATATCTCCGGACTATTAGGAGTTTTATAGATGACATACGAATCACTCTTGATCGATATAACTTGAGCCTTATTGTTAGGAGCTTTACGATACGTTTATGTCTCAATAAAACTGACTAACTGGATCGTAACCCACGAGTGTGACGATACAGTCAAACTCGGAGAAACGTATACAGTGCCAATACCATGGCAGCTGAGAACCAAGTAACCAGAGAGGAAGAGCTACCGCTCAGTAGGTACAGTCGAAGACAGAGATAAGTATACAGGGGGCCTCAATAAGGTTGAGATTTTCTCAAAAACTACTGGACCGAATTTAATAATTCTATTACAGTACATAGTTTTAACTTTTATCTATCACACAGTGAAATAATTTTTGCAATAGGTCCAGTAGTTTTTGAGAAAATTTCAACCTTAAAAACTCTCCTGTACACCTTTCTCTGTGTTCCACCGTACATTGAAAGTACCTTGTCTTATTTAAACCACTTTGACAAAATATTTTTACCCCCGCTTCGTCTATTGCGCTCGTCGTTTGACAGAATTTTTCGCTTGCAAATGACATTGCCACATTTCAATGGATATCTGCACCACCTACAAAACTAAGTGACCATTTAAGCTGTACCTATCATTTTGTTGGGGACTTATTACAGGTTTCATATTGCATAATCATAATCAGTATCATTTTCTACTACTCTCGCAACTCCTATAGAAGAATAACAAAAAACAATGAATAATTCGCTTCAATTTCTTACTATTTTCTTAATTCTTAATTAAGCTGTTTTTTCTACTCGCTTGATGTACAAAGCTTTGTTTTAAACCAATAATTTTAATAAAAAACGAAGATATTTTTACATTTATTCGTTATTTTGTACATCATGCGGTTGATGGTGGGCCAGAATCTGGCATTGTCATTTGTACCGATTTCATGTCTATGGGGTCTGTGGCTGTAACCGTCCAAAGCTTGATAATTTTATCTAAGCCTTCTACTGTTCCCCTGAAAGCAACTGGCCTAAGAGCCCCTTTTATGGTAAGTTCCTAATATGACTGTACCCGCATCGTTACGATCGAGTTTCCCGTAAATACCATGTCCTTAGTATTGATTGGTCGTAACTACTCGCATTACATTGGGGAGACGTTCGGTACCTCTATTATTGAGGACCTCACGTGTTTGACCTACATTGTAAAGGTGCATACATGGTGTTTGCGTCCTTATAATAAACCGACAGATTGATAGACTTCGTTTTAACCGGGTTTTACCAATAGAAGGAGGTTCTTAGATTATTTGGAAAAGTTTGTTAAACCATCCCGGAAAAAAATGATGAAAGAAATGTCTTTCTTTACCCTGTCAAAGAGAACTTCCTCTGCAGACAAGTTTTCAAGGTAAGTGTCACCTCATATTTTGTCACCGTCGTAACACGACAACATGTGAAAGTATGAGTAAGTACAGGGGCCTACTCTAATCCCAAGCAAGACAATAAATATAAAATTTTCACCCAAAATATGTGCCGTCATTCAAACAGCCATGTATCCTTGTTAAGGATAATCTTGGGTTTGTTTTATTGCTACGGACTTTTGATAAAGCATAAACCGGTTGTATTATATTATGTACTAGCTGTACCCCGCAACTTCGTTTGCGTAGAGGAGGAGGATGGAGGAGATCAGGAGGTAGATCTTCCTCTCTCACATACCGCCATGGCTTATAGCCTATGAGCTGTCCGGATATATAGGAGATCAATGATCGATGGCTTTAAAACATTGGATAAAGTTAATCCACATTTATGGTTAAGGGTAACAAGGCAAATGTTTCAATTGGTTGTATGTAATGTACAGCTAACAGCAGATCAAGTGTCACACTTTGGACCGTTCTTATTATCTGCGTCATAAGAGTTGAATTCGTGCTGCAAGTGTTACCATTGATCAGCTGTTGTCCGGACTACAAAGTAACTAATATCTCAATATCTCAAATTACGATGTCATTTGATAATAAAGAAATAGTAACTCATGATTTTGATAACAAGGAAATGTGAAGTTAGAAAGATGCCGTCATTTATACCTTGGAATAACATTTGTTTCGGGTTCTCTTGAAAATGGCGGGAAACGACGGTTGCGAAATTATTTGATAATTTCCCTTTTAATGTTTACAGGGACTTTGTGTTTAATATCACGTTAAATTAATCAGAAAAGGTTCGCGAATGACAGTACGGTGAAGTTATTGGATTATTTGTGCAAAATCTGAGGTTTCAAGCTTTTATCAAGAGTTCCCGCTACAAGCTCGGGAGTGAACGTGACTGCTTCGAGCTGATTCGTCCAGAATGACGACGCTACGGCGTCTCCTCTGGATGAAGACATGAAGACGCGGCTACCCAGGGTGAATACGCTACTGCGACTCCCCTGGAGGAAGATAGAGGACTGTTGAGTATATTGAATTTTCTGTAACATGACATTGGCAAATGACGAACTGTCGAGTCCATTAATAAAATAAATAAATAACATTTGTTTCGCGTTTATGACTACGGGCCTTACTGTTATTAGGTTTGAGGAACCTGTCACTTTGTATCCGGTTAATATTAAATCGACAACTGCCTGAGTCCTGCCTGACCCTATTTACTCGTAAAGCTATTAAAGTTTGGAATTGCTAAGTTCATCGTAAACTCTCAGCCGACGATATACATACATACAGGGTGGCCTTGTATTCATGCGATAAAATTAAGTAGATGGTTAGGCTTGTGACATACATTAATTCTGCACAGCGTTTAAGTAGAATAGAATAACATTTATTGCCTATTAAGTACTTATATACATATAAGAAATAAAAACAGTCTTAATAAATTACAATAGCAATTAACAAACATATAACTTAGGCAAAAGGTTTAGGCTTCAGCTGATGCTGACACAGAGTGCGTCAGCGCTGGTTTTCAGCCCACACCTTGACTCCACATTGGTTATAGAGGAGCATCGTACCGTACGTACGTAAGGTAAGCTCACAGCTTCCAATGGCAACCAATGGTTACTTATTGTGTGATTGTATGTATGTGTGTTATATAAGTAAATTAAACTGTGGGGAAAATGTTTGATATGCACAATGAATATCATATTAAAAACTACTGTTCTTTAGAGTTTTTACATTTTAAGGTATTTTTAATCTTTTGCAACGATTCCTCTCATTGGAATTTGGCCTAATGGCCATTTCTAAGGTCATTGTGTGCCTTGTGACGTAATTAGTTAAAAAAATTGTAGTTTTGATTTACTAAAAAAACCTTACCAATTTAATATTTATCATGAGTACAACCCACAGTTTCAATTTGTCGAATGAATTCAAGGACACCCTATACAATACATTTCACAAGGAGTGATTTTGATCAGAGACGCCCAACTCAGGATGAAAGTCTAGATTATCTTAGTTCCTAAAATTATGTTTTAATAAGAGCATACTAATATAAAAAACTTAAAATAATACAAATAATAAAAGTAATATTTTCAAAATATTTACATAATTAGCATATCGCCTACGTCGCCCCCATGCGGCAGGGTTCCCAGGATGCTGGCGGCATTACCTCGCTGAACGGCTAAACTCAGCCGTTGAGCGAAGTAAGCGCCAGCCCTGAGATCCCCTGTAGCGAGTTTTAATTATTTTAAATATTATGTACTATTAGAGTAAGTAAGTGAGCGAATGAGTCAGTAAGTTAGTAAGTAAATAATCCGTTCATTTAGCAACAGCCAGACATAGGTACATTGTAGAGGCTAACAAAACAACACACTAAAATAAACAGAGTGGTTGTGCTGCCGTTGCGAAAAGGGCCTCCTATTAACAAAATCTCTGCTAAAATGATCATGAAATTATCGCAGCGCATGGGCGATCAAAACTGTTTATGCGTATCGGCGAAAGACTTTGAAATCTCCGCCATAAATTATCTATAATAACATAAAAACCCTCCAAAATAATGTTAGGGCGAAATCGCCCGCCCTAAAAGCCTTTTAGCTAAAAATATCGCAACGTCTTCACGCGGAAGTTGCCTCGCAGGAGTCAAGAGCGCACGATTGATTTTTATCGGTTGTATCAGTTTTATCGTTCTTTATCGTATATTTTATCGTTCATCCAGTACCGCAATCGTTCCTGGAGGAAATCGAAATTGCTTTCGAGTTTCTCTTGCAGTTTAATGTTGCAAAAGGGACCACCTGTGTAATTTTTGTTGTAACTCGGTGCTTGTAACTTTTGATTACTGGCGGCCACATACGCTACGGTCTACCGGAGAGGTGTGCACAGGTATGCCTGCGCAGGTAGACCGGAACGTGTGTGGGAATAGACCTGCGCAGTTTTTTGAACCTGCGCAGGCGACCGGCGCAAGATCGAAAATCAATTCTTTCGAGTGACACCGTACGTATAAAGGAACTGAAAACCGCTCCGGTACACTGGAATTATGGTAACAATGAGAGGTTTTTAAAGTGACAGTTCTAAGGAAAAAAACAAGCTTTTGAAGTTGATAATAGATGGTGTTGCACCGAAGTGCGATATCATCGTAAAAAACACAGCACCATGAAAATAAAATAAAAAAGAATAAATAGAAAGTAAAAGCCGAAGGGAGGGTCGATTTCAATCGATAATTGAAAGGTTTTCGACAACCTTTCGAATGAGAAATAAAAATATTTTGATAATAAACAAGTAGGTATTTAGGATTTATTTAGGTTTGGAATGGAATTCCAACCCAGAGTGTTAACATAATACGTGAAAATAGCCGGTTAAAGGTTTCTTATGACTCCAGGGTCACGATTCCGATAGAATACAGACAGATAGACCGACGGATTTAGTTCAAAAGATATATAAACATAAACATAATTATTAACCGCGTGGCGGAGCTGTCGGCTCTCGCATCTGGACACACTCATCGAAGCTTGTTTTTACACAGATCCTACAATCGGATACGATTTTAAGAGAAATAAACATCTTGTACAGTCGACAGCACATCAAACTACGGAACACATTTGCAAATCAAACATTAAGGTATATTTTTAATTCCTCTCTTCCGTACAAAAATCGTGGAAAAATGTCGAGGGCATCATTTTGTAAGTAGCAAGAACTTGACAAGCGATTCTATTCTGTCGACGCATTTTTTAATTATAGCTAGGATTATTTAATTAAACATGGATATGACATTAAATTTCAGTTACATTTTAGACATTAAATTCATATACGTAATATACTCTACATTTGCATGCCATATAAGTGGTAGAATGTATTAGGGGCTTATTATTATATCATGACAACTGATTATACCTACATGTACCTACATTCACGCAAATAAATGATTTGACTTTGACTTTGAAAAGGTATTATTCTAAATGGACTTATTTTATCATGTTCGTGTGATTATATGTATAGTGAACTCTTATTGCAAGTAATTATCTTTTTAATTCTTAAGTTATGGATTTCCAAAACCAAAAACAGCACTGCATTCCTATCTCTCCTTTCTGTATATCTTTTGTGTATTGTGCTCTGTGTGTGTGCCAAATAATATATTCTATTCTAAAATGAACCTGTTAAAGACCAGTCTTAGCTATAAACGTGACTTAAAGTAAGGCGGTGCTTTAACCACGATTTAAGGATTTTCGCTGGTTTTCATAAGTCACCATTTAGCAATCTTTTAGCCATAATGTTTAAACGTACACGTTTCGATAATATAATCTGTATGAGGCGACTCGGTCTCTCTTAAGTAGAGAATTCATTCTCTATATAAATAGCTCTACTTCGCTTGTCGGTGTTAGCTCTCCACTTGTCGCTCAAGGCTGCTACACAATAGATTCTTGCGAGTCGCGAGATTACGTGTTTGACGCTTTCGCTACACGACGCTACTTAGTGGAAAGCTTTCGTAATAGCACTCACTCACCCAACACCACACACAACTAGCCCGAATTAATAGTCTGAGCTCAAAGCCGCCATCAAGATCGAATTCAGTTGATACACTCTCCAGACGTGATCACCATCTCAAGTATGTCATTTATTAATAAACCAATCTTGAGGGCGTATCACGTGATGTCTTTCTCAAGTGGAAGAACTCAAGTAAACGTCGTTTCGTTTTTGCTATTAAGGAGATCTCAATTTAAATTTATAAAAGTAATATAGTGATCAACATTGCCGAAATGATCAATATCTTCCAAAATATTATATAAATACATTTTAGCAAAACATAAGCAACCACCAAACAACTATAAAAACATACACTCAAGGCACGGTTCGCCTGCAATCAGCAAATAAGTTCTCAAGTGTGAGTTTGACAGTTATCTTGATTGACAATTCCTAAACGCGCACCTAAGTTACGTTTATTAAGAGGAACGCCGTGAGGTAGTTCTCAAGATTGACTTTCGGGATTTTAAACTTTCGGCCAAATGAACATTCGGGATTTTAACCTTCGCCATTTCAAACTTTCGGCCAAACGTCCATACGGGATTTTATTCTTTCGGCCAAATGAACATTCGACATTTTGATATTCGGCCTTTCGTGCATAGGTCTTAAGAAATTCGGTCTTATGATTTTTCGGCTTTAATATGCGTAACCCAATTAACAGGTTAGCATTTTTTACTAGAACTAGAGGATATTTCTGATATTTGAAAGCATGTTTCACGTCATGTAATGTAGCGAAAGTCAGTAACAGCGAGGAACAGATATGAGCCAGACAAGCCTCACACCCTCGTCACGTAAACGTCACGTCAGCGTCATGTCAGCGTCACGTGTCGACACGTGCGTCATGGATTACCCAGGGGAGATATATATTTTGTACAGTCGAATGCAAATCAATTGTAACACTTTGGACTTCGTACCATTTTGTTAGACTTACTGGTTATGCTCTTACGACTGTCAAAACTGTGTGAAAATTGACGGTCATTGTAAAACCGAATTCAAACTTAGCTAGCACTCAAAACTGTATGAATCGACCTAATTGTGTGCGTAATAGGTGTTAAAATCATACTTTAAGTAAATGTAATGATATGCTGTCGAATGTACAGTCGAAGACAGTGATAAGTATACAGGGGGCCTCAATAAGGTTGAGATTTTCTCAAAAACTACTAGTTCGAATTTAATAATTCTTTTACAGTAACATAGTTTTAACTTGTATCTATCAAATAGTGAAAGAATTTTTGCAATAGGTCAAGTAGCTTTTGAGAAAATCTCAACCCTAAAAACTCTCCTGTACTCCTGTTCTCTGTGTTCCACCGTACCTACTAGAGTCTAAATTATTTCGAAACTTTTAACATTTCTTTCTTCTTCTCGAAGTTTTAGTCGAAATTCATGGGCACAAAACTCTTGGGGTCGAATTCCAATAGGCTCGATTCATTCACGTTTATGTATGTACACAGTAGACTTTAACCACTCACGTTCAGCGAGCTTAGTGATCTTTCAATTTCGCTGCTCACCTGATATCGGGTGCATTAAGTACACTACATAAGTGGACTTAATTCACTAAGTTATTTTACGAATTACGTATCGAATTACGTCTACTGGGGACACTTGTTAAGTACAAGTGTCCCCAGTAGATTGCCCGGAAATGACCTGGGTGAATCAAGTCTGCTAATAGTGTGCTTAATGCACCCGGGGAATTACCCCATGTGAAATAAGTATACCGCCTGCTAAATAAATGTAGCTGCTATAAGCAGCCCTGTTTTTTTCAGGTGTACAATCGCTTCGTAGCAATAGATATTTCCAGACTATTCCTTCAAGCACTCAAGTCGGGACGGCCTCCGTGTGATATTGCTATAGAAACGAAATTGACGTCCAAGGTGAGAGCTACCTCCTATTCCTTCCAAAGATAAAATGTAGAACAGTGCGAGGCTTTTATTTTATTTTGTATTCCCGAAGGAATATCTCGATACTTGTTTTTTTAGCAATGATAAGTAGTTAACAGAGAAATCGTATTAAGCCAGGTCCGATGCGACGTGTTACAAAACACCGTAACATGTTTTGGTAACCGATTTAACAAAGAAAAATTCTTACGCCACTTACGCCCGCCCCTAAATCCGATGTTAGTTTTGTAACATTGAAGACAGAGAAATGTTTACGGTCTTAAGGTTGAGATTATCTCAAAAACTGCTTGATGGTACGTCAAACTCCTTTCACTAATAGATAGTATAAAATATATACTTATGTAATTGTAAAAGAGATTTAAAAATAGGACCCATAAGGTTAAGTTTTACTCAAAAACTTACAATTACAAACAATTTTGGCGTTAAATTTCTGTTTGTGACATACACTGTACATCCAAGAAACATCCCAACCAGCAAAAAATGGTCTATTATGGTTATATAACCTTCCTTTTCTTTCATATACCTAACAAAGCAAAGGTGTTAGAATATTTTCTTCCACTATTTGAGGGAAAGAAAACTCGAAATCTCTTACGCCCCACAGACGTATAAAATGCAGGAGAATTCCCCAAAGGCGGTCTAAAGAATGCAAAGTAAGTAGTGTTGTGAACAGCGACAAACCTAATGCCTCTCAGGAGACAGACCCGGTAATACATATTTCCTGTTTCGTAAAACAAAGGTAGGGCCTCGCCAAAATACGTGCGGATGTAGGTAGTAAAATAATAAACCTCTGCTGGTCACACACTAAGGCCCTTAGGGATAAAAACTGCCTAAACAGTGGCATAAGCCATAGCTTCGTTAAATACAGTCTAGCTACTTATTAAGTCTCGTAGCAATAAAGTCGCCTTTATTCCACGTAGCCTCTTATAAATAGCCGCTTAGGCAACCTAGAATTATTTTCCCTAAAAAGTTGGCAGTCGCATTGACTCGCAATTTCTTCGTATTTTATTATTCCCACCCACGCGTTGTCTAGTGGGCGTGAGAATTGTAACAATTTGGTGCCTTATACATTCGGCATCACATCAGGTAGTTAGAAGGTTGTACTTGGTCACGAAGACAGAGATAAGTAGGTATAAGTACAATAAGGTTGAAATTTTTTTTTAAACTACTGGACCGATTTTAACAATTCTTTACAGAGACATCTTTGTAATGATGCAACCGTTTTTTTTTAAATTAGATAACAGGACAGCACAAGGAAACAAAAACTTGATAGTGAAATGACTTGAATTTATAAAGACCTGTAGAGTCCACACGTGACCAAAATGCTGGCCTGTATTTCGCCCAAAGGATCAGCCTAGCGATCCAGAGGGGAAATGCCGCCAGCATTTTGGGCACGTTGCCGGACAACGGGGATCGGTTGAACTATCTGTAATGCTAAAGTCATTCAGATAGTTCAACCGACCTATAGTACATATAGTTTTTAGTTTAGTTTTTATATTTTTTTAGGTTAATATTATAATAGTTATTTCTAATTTTTATTATTGTTATATGAATAAGTTGTACCATAGTGAAATATTGTAGCCCGTCTCAGCTCAATTTCCTAATATATAGGGGTCATTATTTGACCGGAGTAGTACACAAAACGTTATAAAATGTACTAAACCTGGGAGGTGACTGGGACGTTTATTAATAATTACAAAAACATAGCAGCAATGTATAGCGTATTCAAATTCATTTTGGCCGATGGAATTGGGCGATGCTATAAGAAATTTAAAAAATCGTTTTTTTTGACACATCAATAGAATTTGACGTTAGCTAACGCCATCTATTTGTACTAAAAAAAGCTTGTCATTTTTTTAACGCCTCTTTCAGGCTATAGTTGGCAATTATAACTCACCATCTTTGTCGTAATGGCTCCATACTTCCATGAACTGGTTGGCTGACAGTTTCTTCAGCTCCCTGGAGTCAGGGTCCCGGAACTGCCTCATGAAGTTGGTCGCCCGCTCTATGTTCAGCCTCTTGGCAGACGATGTAGAGTCGATGCTCATCTTTACTTTGTATTAGAACTTTGTGCGTGGTTTTATAATCTGTATTTTTATTATGCGATTATTTTAATTAAGACCGTTAGAAAATATTTTAACTGTATATAAATATGAAAAATTACAATTTAATATATTTTAATTTGTTGTTTCGATAAATAAATTTGGCTTGCTTTTATTGTCTCTGTGTATAATTTGTGGTCTTATTTAGGTACGTATTTTCGTATAAATTCGATTCTATGTTATTTTAGAGCTTTCATGTCATCTGTAACAATAGAAAGTACAATTATAATAAATCTGGTAAAGTAAATGGAATGGTAAAGTAGCCACTGTGATCAGAAAGCCTAAAACGAAGAATTTCTAAATGACATGTCTAAAACAGAGTCCGCTGCGCCGTGTTTCAGTGTTACAAAACACTTTTACATGTTTTGGTAACCGATTTAACAAAGAAAATTGTTACGCCACACCCCTAAATACACGTCGCATTGGACCCAGCTTAAGAAGCAAAATTTCTAAAATTTAAAATGCCAAGAAATATTTCACGATTTTGCAAGAAATAAGTGCCACAGCGCTGAGGAGTAAAACTGGCAAATAAACTCTCAGGAGCACACCCT
Source organism: Tachystola acroxantha (assembly GCA_963506565.1). Lineage (NCBI taxonomy): Eukaryota > Metazoa > Arthropoda > Insecta > Lepidoptera > Oecophoridae > Tachystola > Tachystola acroxantha. The sequence goes on along the minus strand of OY735892.1, from coordinate 5,561,367 downwards.
TTAGATATCTTGTAGGCGTTTCACAACAAACATATTCTCTTCTAACATACTCTCTAATATTCCTGAATATATCCTACACATACTCGTGCACATATCTCGTAAGTTTCTAATATAGCCACCTACATTCCACCTGAAATACGTGACATAATCGTGTTATCACAGAGTCTTGTGACAGGTACTTCGTCCTTATTTGTCACCGGGACGGAACGACACGTGCCGGAAACTTTGCCATAAACTTGCAAAAACACCAAAAATCTCTTCCGCTAACGTCGGATAAAACATTTTTTATTGTTCCGGGAAAACTGGAGAGCTTTCCTTTGTTTTGTAACTATTTTGTCCTTTCAGCTTTTTTCGACCTTGGAGAAAAGTGGTAAAAGTTTTAATTGGTATAGGGTTGGCAAAAGTTCTTTGTTTTGGTTTACGCTTAGGCCGACAGTTAGACAGAGATTCATAGACGATTTCAAGTGCCAGCTTTAGTCTGAGACCCGTCTTACAAGAGTGAGAGCGAATTCAAACTAATCTCGCTGTCAAAATCGTCTATAAATCTCTGTGTCAGAGAATTTTTTTTGTCAGGTGCTTAGTGTAAGATCGGTCTTACAACTGTAAATAAACATAGATTTTTGACAGTTACAAGCTCGAACTTGTCTTTGAAATTCGGTCTTAGACTATCAAATTGGTATCAATTTTGACAGTTGTAAAGGCGAACTCACATTAAGCACAAAAACTCGGCCTTTTCATTGATTTCGTATCCGGATCCGGTAATTTCCATTATTCTACTTCTGTAACATATTTGTATATCTACATATTAATAGATATCTGTTATAAATGTGACGAGGAATAGTCTTTATGAAATCATAAATTACGTCAGGTTTTTGGTAACTAAAAGATATATTATATCTATGTTTATGTTGGACGGATGAATAATTAAACTGAATAATAAATCAAAGTTTCAACGTAAAAGGACATGTACGTTAGATATCTACCATTGTTTGTTTAAAACAAAGGATAGTGGAACCCTTTGTTAAACTGGCCGAATTCAAATTCAGTCGAGGCATTATAATTCTAACTAACCGCGTCACAAATCCGGGGCTTTATTAATTATGACTACCATCAATCTCTGTGAATTACGGCTACGCACGGAATGGATACGATTACAATCTCTACCACACTATCAACATTATTCACTGTCCGCTAATAGCAATATCCATCATACATAGAATAGTAAATTGATTTAAAGTACTCGCTCATCGAAGTTATTATAAGATTATAAATAAAGTACTCTATACACTACAGAAATCAATAATTATCTGGGTGCATGTTTTAATAATGAAAAAAATGCTCAGTACTTTTATCAATCCTGAACTAGACTGATAGTCTCAGACAGTTTTGGTCACAAACTCAGCGTAAGCACTCACGACTGTTTTACTACACTGTCAATCATCTATGCACTTTAATACTTATGTGACGGCCTTAGGCCAGTATTAATAGTCTGACCTCAAACTCGAGCGAATTCTGCTGATACACTCTCAAGACGTAATCACCATCTCAAGTATTTCATTTATTATTAAACCAATCATGAAGGCGTATCACGTAATGTTTTTCTCAAGTCGCCGTTCGCCTGCAATCAACAAATACGTTCTCAAGTGTGAGTTTGACAGTTCTCTTGAGAACTGATTTTTGTTTATTAATACGGCGTTACTCACGTGATACCCGATTCCTAAACGCACCTAAGTTACGTTTATTAATAGGAACGCAATCTTGAGGTCGTTCTCAAGATTGACTTTTGAGCTGAGAGTGATTTATTAATACTGGCCCTTATAGTTGTAAGACGAAACTCAACTCGCACTCAAAACTCTGCTTGTATCTCGACTGGACAGAGAAGTAAAGTAAGACTGATGGCTGCCAATTGCAGTCTTGTCTCTGCGTCAAAACTCGGTAAGAGCTGGATTTATGGGCTTCGCGCCGAGATAAAAACTTTTCGCTTTACCCGCAACTCAGGCCATTTATTATACAAGAAAGTCTTTAAGGTTTCACTTATCTGAGGCTAACTAATAAATCAAGGTTAATTTAAGTTAAAGGACATTCTCCACTCTATAACACTTACATATTATAATATTAATCTATATATACATATAATAAGACTGTAAAAAAGTTGTGTCTGTACATTGGATATTTTTTGAAAAGAATAATTTTAATGTGTTTTAGGATCGATACTGATGCCAAAACACAAATTTTTAGAATTTTTGTCTGTTTGTCTGTGACTTTGTGCAAGTATCACGCCATAATTACTGAAGGGATTTTGATGGGAGTTTCACTAGGAGATCACTTGGGAAAGAGTAGATAGATACTGTTCCATGAGGAGCTTAGAAAGAGATCACGAACGTGCTTTTTAAAGCTGTAACGGCTTTCAGATCTCCTAATTTCCTCCGGGAGATTGTTCCACAGACGTGCTGAAAGTTCTGTTAATCTAGAATAATGTAAGTAATTTTCTCTATATTCATTCATATTCATTTATTATACTCAAAAAATATTATTCTCCTTCATCCGACAGTCGGTAAAAATACAGAGAAAACTGCTGCAAATGCGAATAGTCTCAGATTGTGTATTAGCGTAAATAAATTCCCCTTACATTATGCCATGAAAACAAGCTAATATTTTTGTTAACAACGCAAACAGACCGATTATATTTTGCTTCCAGTCTTACGAAAACAATTTTCTATGTCTGAGTCACAGACTAAAGTAAAAAGTAGATAGAGCACGTAACACCAGTGCGTAATAATTTCAGTTTATAATTCTATACCTACTTAAAGGTGCTACCATCTGTCAAACTCAAGCGTGAGACAGAAGATGTCCGGCGGAGTGAGCATAGCGACTGCATGTATGTATTTTTATGATTTATGGCAGATAAATAAAAATACTAAAGTCAGATTTTTTAAAACAAGCTCTCGTATTTATAGTACCCTACATTTTGATATATATTTTGTATGAATAACTATATCAGTTTATTATTTTAAGTTAATTTTCATTTTAAAAGGCATGGAAAGGATGTTTGTGATTTTTTTTCTATCGAGCGAAGTTTGTCCAATCGTGTATCGGTATTCATCAGTCTCTAAATAGACACCCCAAGATTGCTGTATTTTTATCAGACGTTAAATTTTAGTAGTTAGTGCCGTAGCCTTCATAGAAAAACTGAAAATCCACACACGGAGCGGAGAGGTGCACAATTGACCAATTACAATGCTCGAAATATCTACATCTGTCGTGCGTGTCACGGGTGTAATGATTGGTCAATTCATGCATAGCACCACACTGCTCAATAGAAACGCAGTGTGAGTGATAAGCTTTCAATACATAATTATTATACAATTTTGTACCCATTCATTTTGGTTACGTGTTTCATGCATTCAAGCCAATTAAATAAAGCGATATCAGTAGGGGAATATTTCATTTCACTCTTCAACTTCGATGCTTTAGAACTTTATCCGCAGCTTTCTTGATTACAAGATTTATCAGTAGCCTCTTAAAGGTTTTCGATAACAGACTGCGAAGATAGTATTGTTCACGAACCGCGAATAACTTTCCACGAACTAACAAACCTTTCGCGCTCTCTGCACCTTTTTGCAAATAGTCACACATTTAAAAGTGACTTCACATTGACGTACCGTACGCTACGTCTATACAGTTCTTTAGTCTTAATCCCGATCGTAGCATAAACATACCAATTGGAAATTAGGGGTATTCCTGACATTGGTGTTTAATGTTCTGATTAGAATAACATACTTACACACATTATTACCTAGCAACTTATGTAATGTTATTTAAAAAAGAAGAACCGATTGCTGACCTAGAAACACGTGTAACGAAAGATAAGCAAAGAGATGAATGTATTGCTTCGGTATATTTATATTCGATATATAAATATTATACCTATTTAATGGAATAATGAGACATGATAACAATATTATAACTGTAATACATATAGGTAATTGAATTAATATTCTAATAATCTAATTAATAATTAAATGAAATGTATAGTGCATAGGTGATAAATTGTAATGCTATATTTTTTAATGAATAACTAAATAAATATTTATAGACATTTAAATTCAATCATCTGGGTGAAATTAAGGACGATATCTTTTTCAGTGAGCGGCGGTCGTTACAGCCGGTTACGGCGGAGGAACAACGCCACGGCGGCGCGGCGTTCGCCGGCGCACGTCAGCGCCCGTGTACCGTGCCTGTGCACGGCGCCGTCCGTCGGCACGACGCTGTCCGCCTGTAAGTGCTCCCGCACACGGGCCACCGGCCACCGGCCACAAAACGCCGCCACTGGCATATTTCCTGTAATTTTCATACATTTTATATGGACTCGCCGCACACGGTTGTCGCCAGTGGCGGCCAAACGCTACAAGCTTCTTGCTTCTCGTGGCGGCGTTTGTGGCTGTCGCGTGTGGCCCGTGTGCGGCGACACTTATAGGCGCCGTCCGACATCGTGCACCGGTAGACGGTGCCGGCAGACGCCGTGACACGCCGCACCATGCGACGGCACGGCGCCGCGCCGTAGCGTTGTACGTTGCCTTTAGCCAAAGGGCTTTAACTTTATTAACGCTAGTAGAACATTATAAAAAGAAAACCGTATGGGACGTTTGCTAACAATCCCATTCCATCGATCAATCCCATGCAAATTGTCTACCACTTTCAACCTTATCTAAAGTTTTAAACCTGCGATATCTAACTTAGCGTTTTTAAACGAAGTGTGAAAATGACAAACCACCGATTTAAGAGAAGTTGGATTAAGCTAGGTTTATGGCTAACGGCCGTAATGTTTAATACTACCTAGGTCTCATCTCATAAACGGTGAACATTCAATCCCGAAAGTGCCTCGTATACCTACCTAAATGCTTTTTCGACATTTGTATAAACAGTGGCACTTCACTTGGCTATTTGTATTTGCGTATTTGTCATAATTGCCATGTGTGGTTGGTATTCTTGACAAAATATTCGGCTTATTAGTATGTACGGTCGAAGACAAAGAAAGGTGTACAGTAGAGTTTTTAGGGTTGAGATTATCTCAAAAACTACTTGACCTATTGCAACAACTCATTCAGTGTTATTGTAGATAGATAAAAGTTGAAACTATGTAACTGTAAAAAATTATTAAATTCGGTCTTGTAGTTTTTGAGAAAATCTCAACCTTATTGAGGTCCCCTGTATACTTATCTCTGTCTTCGACTGTACGTCAAGTATTTGACAAATACCACAAACATCCAATAAATACGAATATCCAAGTGAAGTGCCACCATAAGACATGCGTAAAAGTTACAAATTAAACCGCAACGACATTTTTTTTCGTTTTTATATGCCATTGAGAGTAGCTCTTTGTATAAACTAGTAAGCAGTTTCAATGAGTAATTCAGGGCCTTCAAAATACATTATTCCTGCCAAACGCTTTGGGCCGGCCATTTTTTTCATTTACATTGTACTAAAGGAAATAAAACTGCCATTACAATCTTTCCTGAAGGCACATAAAGATAATCCGGCGAGCACCTTCGAGATGCTGAATAAAACAGTTTCTCGCTAAATTACCCTCGTGCGTAAATACGAGCCATTTTGTACTGTCTACAGCACAACGTCGTCACACAGCAATTTATAGCGTATTACCATCGCGTAAAGCCCTTATCTACTGCCGGCTTCACTTTCAATAATGGTAATGATTCGATCATCAGAACAAAATGTATGAAAAGTAAAAAAAAAACGAAAAGTCTCGTACTTATAACAAATGTTGGTCATCTCCTCTATTCCCACTAGTTCAATAAGCTAGTTGCATTTTAAATTAAAGTTTTTGGTGTTTTGGTCACAAAAAATTCTGTAATTTTATTTTGTAACTATTTAAGACCAAACTTTTTTTTTGGCTATAGCCTATTCGATGTTTCACAGTGGTCAGACTAGTCTAGCCAACAAGATGCTAGTGAAAACATCTAAAACCACACAAAACATCCAAAAACACAAAAACATCCCAAACCACACAAAAGTTTAAAAACATCCCCAAAAATTGGCTAGTTAGTTGATTGGACTGAACTAGTCAGGTTTTATTCTTGTTTATTTAGTTGATTGATAGATACACTAACACTTTTCTTGCATATGCGAAAAAAATTAAAAAAAAAAATCTCCATTTATCATTCAAAGATCAGGTTAGCTACCGTAATATTACGCTCAGCGTTGGCACCATTTCCTTGCAGAGTGGTGTAATTTTTTTTTAAACGTGTGAAGGTGATGAAAGCAGCCTTCTAGGCTTTGTCAAATTATCCCGCATCAGTATTTTGCGACCTTTATAGCTCGGGAAGTAGTTCATCTTGAGTGCACGAGCTTGTGTAAAATAATATAAAATACTAAGGTCTGCAACCTCGTGCAGCCGTGAAAAAATCAAAATTCTACGTCAACGCAATAAAAAGATATGACCGTATATGTCGCATTTTCTCGACTAACAGCAGATCAAGTGTAACACTTTGGAACGTTCTTATTATCTGCGTCATAAGAGTTGAATTCGTACTGCAAGTGTTACCATTGATCTGCTGTTGTCCGTACCTAAATGTAAATTCAAATATTGACGTGCAATTGCAATAAAGAGATTTGACTTTGAGTATTGTCTTATAAATTACCAATACCTCAGTGAGTCCTTGTCAGCTTAATGAAAACCGTTTTCGATCCCAAGCGGTTGATTTACCCGCTCATATTGTGTGCAGAGAAAGCTTCCCGCCGCACTATACATTAGTTTAATTAACGGTGTAACGGCACAATATCGGTAGCAGGCGACAGGTTAACCGTTTAAATTGATTTAGAGTTTCATCGCGCTCTCGGTTAGTTACAAAGCTGTTCTGTTACATAGAGTATGTAATAAACGTACAGTGTAGTGATTTCTATACAATAAATGGGTAATCTAGCTTTACTAAAACTATAATAATGAAAATTAGTTCAAGGCTTCCCAAACTGTGCGTCGCGAACGCCCTGGGGCGCCGCGGCACTATGCCGCAAGACGATCTACATAGATTGGCTGTCTGTATCAATGACAATTTCCAAACTTGAGCCCCATTCTGAGCAGCTATGCTCAGAAAAGCAAGCACATCCTTCTAATTAATAGCCGTCAACAAAGTATAATAAGTTTTTTTTTCTTATTTTATGAAAATTATTTATATAGGTTATTTGGAGTTTTTCTGATAACTTGTTATACTAGGCTTGAACTACAACTTGCCACTTTTTCTCCTCAGCATTGGCACCTTTTCCTTGCAAAGTGGTGTAAATGTAAATTCAAAAAATATATTGACGTGCAAAAATGTACTCAACGTGCTTACTTGCAATAAAGAAATTAGACTTTTTTTATTGACTTTGGTAAGTACTTTTTGATTTCTCGATATTATTATATATTTCTTTATTGCAAGTAAGCACGTAAGATTATTGTTATCGATCCGTTTTATCTAATTAATATGTATACGAACCGTGTAAGTTTAAAAAGTGATATACTAAAAAAGTGAGTACTTTTTGGCCTAAGGGCGGGGGCGTCGCGAAAAAAAATGGCAAATTCCCAGGGGCGTCATAGTAAAAATAAGTTTGGGAAGCTCTGTATTAATTTATTATGGTACCGTCTAATACACACAAAAGTACCGATACAGGGCCATTTGAAATTCCGAAACTACAAGGTTTTTTTTTACAATAAGTCAATTATATTTTAAGATAATCTCAACCTTAATCAGGCCTACTTATATAGAAGGTTTTTCTTTAAGTTAGTCTTCGGTACAATAAAATCTTAATAAATAACTTATAATATATATTATCTAAAAATTTCACAAAATTAAGACTTTGTGGTTAATGCCCCAGACGTTATCACATGCATCGCCTCGCTCAGCGACGATTATATTTAGAGTGCGCACTCTGAAATCGCCATAAGTCGAGATTTTTTTTTCATAATGTTCTAGGGTGGCAACTCGCCCTCCAAAAATGTCACCTATGGGTGAGATGCCACCTTTTAAAAGTGGTCGATTCACCCAGCACCTGGGTGAGTTGACTATTTCCAAAATGTGAGGTGGTCAACTCATCCTGTACCAAAGGTTACGTTTATTTTAGCGATTTTGAAGAGTCCTTACTGTACTATCCCCTTATACTATACGATACACACCTCTCGGTAAATTAAAATGTAATAGCACGATCGTTAAAAAATATATTGAAAGACATTATTTTTATGGAAGTTAAACAAAAACACATAAAGGTACTAATATTTTTATGTCGGGCAACATAAACCCCCGTCAAGCGAACGGGCAGAGGTGTCACTTTAGAAAATTACTTTTTCGGAGCGAAAGGTTTTCTCATTTTAGGGAAAGGACGTTTCTCCCTAATAAACATCGCAAAGGGACTTATTGACTTTCCTTCCAAGCGGCTTTGGCTTTGGGATTAGATGGTAGATATCATGAGATGTGGGTTTCAGGGGCTCTACAATTTTTTCTGAGAAGCAGCGACCACAGATCAGAAAATGTTTAATTTGAATGAATAGAAGAAAATATTCACAATAGTTATAAAGTAATATGAGCTCTACTCTTCTGAACAGAGAATCGTGTGTTAATCTACCTAAGTAGGTAGGTAAATCCGATTAGTTCTACTTTACTTTTAGTTTATTTTTTGTCCAGAGGAAGAGGGATTTTTATCCAAGTACAAAATGTATACCAATGTATACCAAAGCGCAAATCAAGTGCCTTTAAAAATAAATATGATCGTCCAATTACCTGTTGTGATGTAACACTGAAGAAACTGATTGATTGAACCTGTTCATCATTGTGAAGATAAAGTGATCCGATCTAATAATGTGAAATTAACTGCAATAATATAGAAAAGCTTAAAATGTTAGTTTTTTTGTTTCCAAAATAAGACACTTGGTTTTTTGGGCTTCGGTATAGAAAAATGATAGAACAAGGCGTTTTGTTTAAATCTGTGCTACGGTAGCAATTACTCGAAAACAGATATTATTTTAACATCTGACCTTTATTATTATAAAAAAAATGTCGGTTCGGTAGGTATATCGATCGGTGACTATTCCATAATTTTCTTCAGTACTACAATGTATAATGTTATGGACCTTCTGGTGTACCACGGGGAAAAAATTCTTCCCGTGGACCACCGAGGTGAACAGCCGAGGTGGACCACGGGCAATAACCCAGAAAATAAGACACTTGCTGTCGCCTTAGTTACATATCTATTTTCTCCAAATTTCTATGATCAGATCAATGATGCCAAGACCGATACGAGGATAAGCAACTGGTGGATCGAATGGCCGAATTTACGAGTAGGGGTCGACGATGCGAAGGATTCACTCGAAACTTTGTCAATATTGCTTTCTACTTTACTTTTCATTTTATTTAAATAATAAAAGGACTTGGGGATGGAAAAAAAACCTTTTTTAATTTTGTTTGGCGAAGATGGAGAGATGATCTCATTAGACACAAGGATGGATGGAGGAAGCTCAGGACAGAGATGGGTGGAGGAGGGGGGGGGGGGGGGAGGGGGGGGGGGACGTTGCCCAGAAATTGGACGTAAGTATTTTTTTAAATAATTAACTTTGATGGGAATTGGGAATAAATACACGACTTTTCTTACATGGGAAAGCTTTTTATGCTCTACAACTGCTTTGTATGGAAAACACGCAGAAAATACTTCATAATCAATTTCTTAATTATTTTTCATTGTATAAATGTAATAATAACTGTATTTTTATAAATATTTGTGTATAATGTCAAAAACTTTATAAGTTAGGTATATAAATATGATTCTTATTAAATCAAGATAATATAGCTTTCTATAAGTCTATAGTCTTTCTATAAGTTTCCTTTATAGATTGCATAATAGGTAATACATGATTGATCGAAGAATTTTTTTCCATGTCCTTTCATGATGTCGGGTTTGGTTTACCAACATTTTCCCGTGGTAACAATCCAAATAACATTCGCATACAAGTACAATTGACAGCACATCCTACAACAACCATTGCAATTTAGGTCGTATCACCGTTCCGCAAAGAGACCCTTGTTAAGAAGGCGTATTACAGGATAGATGACTATTTAAACGATGAACATGCATGGTGTGTGTCGCCGGTTCCGCATGAGGGATAAACTTACTAACAATAGTAATAGTTACGTACTGTATAGTTATTAAGTAATCATTGTATTATCATTGTTTTAAAAGATGTGTTGCTGAGAGTTTTATGCCACTTTTTCTCCTCAGCGTTGGCACCTTTTCCTTGCAAAGTGGTGTAAATGTAAATTCAAAAAAATATATTGACGTGCAAAAATGTACTCAACGTGCTTACTTGCAATAAAGAAATTTGATTTTGACTTTGACCGTATTTTACATTTGCTGCGCTGTAGACTCTACCTACATAGTTCGAATATGATAGTGTTACCTATTTTAAACTAATTTTGTAGGTGACGAGGACAAAAGCAAACCATAATTAAACAAAAGTCATTAAAGTCAGTCGTTAATTAGACGTAACTAGTCGTAATTAACTAATTATTATGTCGTACCATAGTGTTAATTAAATAATAGGTTTTGGCCAACACACTCAGTCAGATATCAATTAAATATTTAAAAGATAATAACGAAATACTAAAGATTGTTACGTGAAATCGAAAAACAAGTCACATCTGGCTTGAAGGACCCAAACTTGATTGTTTCATAAATAAATAAAGGCACAGTTCGACTGCGGACTCAGGGTCGTTTTAAGGGCACGGGTTGAAGGTGCCGCTAATCTTGGGCATCCAACGATCAACGATACCGAACCTGTACCGTTTGCGTAGACGCTCATGTCGTCTCAGTTTGGTATCCCCCACACTCACTCACTTAGGAGAGTTACAACTTGGTACCGCAAATTAAAATAAGATCTAATTTCCGCAAAAAAACCTTATTTGAGAAGTTACAGATGTTATAACACTTATATAAAATTTTGTGTTACGGAATATAACATAACTTTTAAAATGTGTTTTAAGCGGTAATAATGAGATTGTGTTTGTATGTTTTCAATGTATGCTGCAAAAAAAAATTACATGTGAACTTCAATACCGACGACCATTCATGAAGATATTGATTACTAAGTACTTTCATCAATCCACATTCATCAATTTGCCTCGATGGGAGCAGATGACAATGCATACCTACGTCGTCCCTGCCAATGACGTTCAGGGATAGTTTATGTCTGTGGCTTCGTAAAGGGACGCTAAAACGGCACCAAAATAATTGCTGCATTGCGCACCTTAATTGCACCTGAAGCCTGCCCTGTACAGGCCCAATAATTTCCAAATATAGCCCGTTTTCCCATCGATTTTCCGAATCGCTACCAACTAATTGAGTAACCTTGTCTCTGCCCGCCTAGCTGAATTATTGAGTGAACCAAACTTCCAGTCTTCCTCCAATTTTCAATTGGATAATTTGCTCGTTAGTTATTTATTGCTTTAAATGAAATTGCGCCTCATTTGTTTTGTTTACTTTTACTAATGGCGTTCTGTTTATTTCAAAACATACACAGTCCCAGATAGATGGCCCTGTCCGGTTCAGTTATTAGTAGATATTTCAGCAACTTAAGGACCTTCAGAGAGCCAACTAGCGCTGCCAATCTTAAAAAAATAATGTCTTCCAATATAATCAATTTTATTAAAAAAGCTATTTACGAAAAATTTATTATGATAAATACAATTTTTTAAATGATTATTTATAACGTGAATCAATGTCGGTAAGTTGTAGTTCGCATAATTGCGAAAACGGCCGTTTTTGGCACATTTTTACTATTACTTTACTATTATATTACATGGTATAATTGCGACAAGCTAAGTTGTAGTTACAACTTAGCTTGTCGCAATTATGCCATGTATTGTATAATGAAAAATAGTATTTATCGTAATAAAGATATTATTTTTTTTGGATTGGCGGCGCTAGTTGGCTCTATGAAGGCTCTTAAGCAGTTTTGGGTTCGGTTACTGCATTGTACGAAACCTTGATTGTTTATGTTCTATTTCAATTTATTTATTTGACCTCTGAAGGAACAGCTTGAAATAATATGTTCATCATTCATAAATATTCATATTCATAGTCATAAATATGTTCATCATTGTGAAAATAAAATGATCCGATATATTCATATGGATATTATTATAAAATAATCAGAGCAAAAATTAAAACGATAGTCGTTTTTGTTTACTGGCAGTGGACCCAACTTTAAATCATAACTGAATAAAGTATATAAATATTCAGTCTATTTTTATGTCCCACAATTAGAGCTCAGATCTTCGCTATCGAGGGAGCTGGGGCCATGTTCCACCACACGGGCCAAGTGCGTACCAAAGAAGTATAAATATAAATCAACAAGAAGTCCCAGTAACGTACTTAGGACATACAAAAAGGAACAAAATCGTACAAAAGAAAATCCCTGGGCGCCCACTCCAATTGAAGAGGGTTAGAGTCTCCGGTGCCCGGGATATTCGGATTACTCTTTAGTGGTCTTACCCGTGTTATCCGGGACGAACACGCGGAAATCTGTCAGCCAGGGCCAACTCAGGGAGGGGCCAAAGCATCCATGTCCCATACAAAATGGAGAAAAGGTTTAGGCCCAGGTTGAAGATACCTATACCTTATTTGCGTTAAAGAGTACCGTGCTTTATTATATTTTCATAAAAATTATCACGCCTATACTAGCCATTACTGTCTACATAGGTAAATTATTACAACATACATTAAATAAATAATAAATAAATAAATAAATAAATAAATAAATTCTTTATTGGAGTTTAAGGTTACATGTACAATAATGCATTATTAACTCTGATTCCCGTGAATACGATGGACTTCCATCTAATGCGATAAGGCACTCGTAAATAGAAGAATCAGAAAATTAAAAAAAATAACGTTTATAGTAAATTTAAAAAAAATATGTCAGCGTGTAAAAATATACCTACACAATTATCTATATTTATTTGCAATAAAACGATTCTAATTCTGAACGGGCCACTATTAACTGAGTACGTCCCTTTGATTCTTGCTGACCAAAGTTGTCGAGATTTGCCTGTGTGTTCGAAGTCACGGAAGAACCCTTCAATTCGATGGATTTGAGGGACCTTTGTATGCAAGAATTTCCGGCCCTGTCTAACTGTCAAACGTCTAACCCAATTTATCTATAAAGAAACATTAACTATGTAGGATTCTTAACGTAGGTTGTAAAGGATACCTTTCTCAATTTATGTCCAAACAAAATGTATTCTGTCATATATATTAGAATGAATTACAATTTGATAATGACTCGGTTCAAGGGATTCGTAGCACTACTCAATCTAGTAACCAAAAATGATATAATATTGCTACGCTCGCGTAGCAATAACATACTCATAATTTGCTACAGGTTTGTGATTTTATCTAACAGACCACTAGCGTTTTTCAGACGTAGACTTCTTGTCAGCGCCCGCGCAGCGTCGACACGACGCTTGCGCGGCGATGCCGTCACGCCTGTGGCGGTGGGTCTCGTGAGTCGTGAGTGAACACTCCACACATACTCAAAACTGTCTATGACTAGCGGCCTTATTGGTCCAACGAGTATTGGGTATACCCACAGACCACTTACCCAATAGACATGAAATCGATACAAATGACATTGCCACATTTCAATGGAGCTTTGCCCCACCTACAAAACTACGTGACTATTTAAGCTGTTCCTATCATTTTGTTGGGGACTTATTACAGGTTTCATATTGCATAATCATAATCAGTATCATTTTCTACTACTCTCGCAACTCCTATAGAAGAATAACAAAAACAATGATTAATTCGCTTCGATTTCTTACTATTTTCTGAATTCTTAATTAAGTTTTTTTTTCGACTCGCAACTTTAATTTAAACCAATAATTTTAATAAAATACGGATATAATATTACATTTACTCGTTATCTTGTACAACTTGCGGTTGATGGTGGGGCAGAATCTGGCATAGTCATTTGCCAGCGAAAAATTCTGTCAACGATGAGCGCATATAGACGAAGCGAGGAACAGGGCGTATTAAAAAGATGCGTCCATGTCGATAATATCTCTAGGTTACATTTGTCGCGAAGCAATATTGCGCTCATGTGCGGGCAGACACGGGCGCCCTCCTGTTATAGGTAAGTGCTCTGTGGGTATATCACATCACTACAGAAAATTAAACCAAACATGCCTACCTCCATCTGTCCGGACTATTTCTATCTCGCTATATTTCGTGCCCGCCCCGTTCCAAACGCGACACTGCATAATAATTTTTCTCCGCTCTGCCTTGAGAGTGAAATAATTTCCGATAATGCCCCGTTTGTATTCATAGTATGGTCGCCAACACTTTTCACAGTCTACCCATGTAGAACGATATATTTCATCCTAAGGTTCCGGGCACGCCGTCTAGGCTAGGGTTGTCACATCGTCTTTCCACCAAAAAAAAATTAATAAAATAAATGTACCGAAAATCTATGAATATTTATATATATAATATTTTAAACATGTGTTTAATGCCTGTATTTTTCTGCCTAATCAAAGTCATGGTTGCTGTTATTTTTCTTTAAAATAAGATGTAAGTGTCGCCGCACACGGGCCACACGCGACAGCCACAAACGCCGCCACGAGAAGCTAGAAGCGGCTACAAAGGTGGCTGAAGCGCGCGACAGCCACTTGTGGCCGGTGGTCGACACTTGCGGTCGGTGGCTGCTACTTTTTTAACCCATGCGTGCAGTATAGTTTACTGATGCAAGGGAGAGAGGGGCGCGGAATCGCGCGAGTGGCGTGTGGCGGCTTTTTGTGTCGGCGTTTAGTGGCCGGTGCGAGCAACAAGAAGCAAGCTGCGACGATTTGTAGCGTGTGGCCGCCACCGGCGCTAACCGTGTGCGGCGAGTCCATATAAAATGTATGAAAATTACAGGAAATATGCCTGTGGCGGCGTTTTGTGGTTGTGGCCGGTGGCCCGTGTGCGGGAGCCCTAAATTGTTCACACATTGCTATTCATAACAGTAAATACAATCACTATAAAAGTAATTAATGGTTGTACAGTCCACAGCACATCAAAGGGTAACACACAGACGCTCTACATTGGTAACACGACACGTAAGTTGCAATACTTTAATGAAGGTAAATGTGCTAACGACTGTACTTGTTATTCTAAGTTAACAAAAAATGTATTTAGTATAAATCCATTTAACGATAAATGGCGCCCACCGTGGGATTCCAATGTGGGACTATTAGATAGCGCCAAATTAACTTTTATAATTTTTGAGGACCCTGTATGCAAAAACTATCATAATTAATTACAAATCTGGCAACCCTAGAGCTGAACGGAGGCCAAAACGCTGGTGTTGCCAGCGTCCGGCGGGATCAGGCCTAATGGCCTATAGGAAGGCCGTGATCCTTTATAAATTGGATGAAATGGCGGGATGCTGATGCGAAACGACACGATTGCTGCCTTTGGATAAGAGCTTCTATTTTTATTTTTGGATATTCGGGACCCCACTGAAAATTCATGTTGCTAGAAAGAATAGTTTTCCATACGGCCAGTTATATTTAGTGCAAACCAAAAAAATCTGAAACATATGCCTTTATTGTGCAAGTGTGTATATTTTTGCACATATTCTTTTTTTATGGTGGCACTTCACATGGCTATTCGTATTTGCGTATTTGTCATAATTGCCATGTGTGGTTGGTATGTTTGACAAAATATTCGTCTTATTTGTATGCCCGTCAAGTATTTGATAAATACGACAAACATGTAAATAGCTTTTTTAATAAAATTGATTAAATTGGAAGATGTTGTTTTTTGCAAGATTGCCGGCGCTAGTTGGCTCATGGAAGGCCCTTAAACGTAGCGCTTATTATGTGCTAGTAATTAAGCAAATAGAAAAAGAAGACTTGGCTGTTCCGTATTTGCGTATTTGTCATAATTGCCATGTGCGGTTGGTATGTTTGACAAAATATTCGTCTTATTTGTATGCCCGTCAAGTATTTGATAAATACGACAAACAGCCAATACGAATAGCTAAATGAAATGCTACCATTATAGAATTCATTTACTTACACCACTATGAATAGTGCATTTGGGTGCCAAAATTCTAGTTTTATGAATTGTCTATTGTATCACGTGTGTCAAGTGTAACACTTTGGACGTTGGACCGTTTTATTACAATTCTTTAAAATTACATACTCTGCATTCTAAACTATCTAAAAGTGAAAGATTTATTTTACAATAGGTGGAATAATCTTTGAGATAAGTACTTATTTTTATTTTCTTTATTTATTTAGGGACATTTGCACACATAATGACAATGTCTAACTAACCTATCTATTTTGTGAGTGGCTAATGCAAAACAAAGCTAAGAAAAAAAACTAATTTTTTTTATTTAAAAAAAAGAGAGATCAAGCTGGGCCTGGGGGTCTAGCCGGCTGGCCTTTTTTGTCCTGTCAAAGCCTGCGCGAACGAAATTTTTGTACTAATTTTCGCCAAAAATCTGACATTGACAGCTAGTAAAAATCGACGCGGCTCAGCCCCCTGAAGTTGGCTAACAATTGAGATAATTTAATCTCTATCATAACAAGCCCCGGTATTTTATCTAATTATTCTGGATCCTTTCATAAATTCAAATCTCAAACCTTTTTAAAAGCACCACGAAAGCTCATTTTCTTTCTTAGGCCTATTTAGGTAAAAATTTAAAACATCCCTCGAGATTAGACCCACTTTAAACGTTACCTTTCCTCCGTCTACAATAAATTATTCAACGTTGAAAATACCTACATTATTGGGGATTAAAATGCTTTCATGTCTAAATGACGGGTTTAAATATACAGAAAGAGGAGCTTTACTTTAGACAGTTTAATTATAGATTAATACGTATTAGAATAGAGGATAAGTTAAATTAATAAAAGAATATACTAAGAGCCAACTAGCGCCGCCAATCTTAAAAAAATAATATCTTCCAATATAATAAATTTTATTAAAAAAGCTATTTACAAAATGTTTATTACGATAAATACTATTTTTTAAATGCTTATTTATAACGTAATTAAATTTCAGTAAGTTGTAGTTCGCATAATTGCGAAAAACTGCCGTTATTAGCACATTTGTGAACTACAACTTAGCTTGTCGCAATTATGCCATGTATTGTATATTGAAAAATAGTATTCATCCTAATATAAACATTTTGTAAATAGCTTTTTTAATAAAATTGATTAAATTGGAAGATATTGTTTATTCAAGATTGCCGGCGCTAGTTGGCTCATGGAAGGCCCTTAAACGTAGCGCTTATGTATGTGCTGGTAATTAAGTAAATAGAAAAAGAAGACTTGGCTATTCGTATTTGCGTATTTGTCATAATTGCCATGTGTGGTTGATATGCTTGACAAAATATTCGTCTTATTTGTATGTACGTCAAGTTTTTGACAAATACAACAAACATCGAATAGCGAATCCGAATAACCAAGTGAAGTGCCACCATTTACGTAGGTATAGATACGATGAATGATCAGAAAACTCTTGATTACGTGTCAATAAAAGAAGTTCCGCATAACTTTTAATGAATCGTGCTCCTAAATTAGTTTCCGAAGGTCGGCACCTGCCCTTCCCGGGAATCCGGGATCAGGCACGGATTAAGAGTTCTTGATTAATTTATTGTACACATCGTAGAGTATCGTGTAGTCGAAAGCTCATTTAAAATGCGGTTTATGTTACGCAGTGGTTTAAGCGTGGCAAGGAACGCCCTTGGAGTAACTAAGTAAGCCATATTTAGATCGCAGACAATATTTTCCTTCATGGATTAAGGATTTTCTTATTAAGGTGGATTCACAATCATATTAACGCCAAAACGTTGCTTATATAGTCCTCCTCGTCGTGGCCGACGACGGCGACCCTCCGCTAGACTCTTTCATGAGCTCGTATGTGGCTGGCGAAACCGAACTTTGTCTTGAATGTCCGGTCGCAGCGGTCACAGTAGAGTTGTCCGGTGCTGTTGTAGGTGTAGTGGTAGGAAGGCTTCGGGCGGGTTTTCCTTATGTGGTGTTTCGTATCAAGTTCTGCGAGCCGAGCGTTTTCGAATTCGAGCTCTTCCCAAACGTCATCTGAGTGGTCGACCACTAAAATTTAGACCCCCTAGCCAAGTGGCATTGAATGGGTTTAACGAAGTGTGAAAGGAAAGCAATACGATTTAAGGGAAGCTAGGTTTAACTAGGTTAAATAACAGCATACATGTCGACCTTAATTGGTTAGTTTATACTTTTGTTTATGTGAAAAATATGCTGATGAATATTAGTTTTATTCGGAGTTTTCAGATTTTTATTTTAACACGTAAATAAAAACAGTAGAATATATTGTAATTTTTGCCGCGGCCGAGCGTGCTTGCCCGAGTGTGTTTTATAACTGGCTGGTCGCAAAATACAGTAGGAAAAACACGTACAGTAACTCAAGCCTATCAAAACCTCTATTTTTATTAAATAAGATGATTAGTAAACTGCCTCATCATCAGTCTATTTATATTGCCCCACTGCTCGGGCACAGACCTTCCCTTACATCAAAGGAGTTGGGGCCATGATTCACCACGCGGGCCCACTGCGGATTGGCGGATTTCACATGCCTTAGATTTTTTTCTTCCACTGCATGCAGGTTTCATCACGATGTTTTCCTTTACCGTTTTGAGAGCATTCGGTAGATGTGCGTAAGTTTTTCCGTGAAAAAAACAGAGGATAACTCATTGGTACATGGCTGCCCTGACTGGGAATCGAACCTGGGACCTCCGTATCGCTAAGTCCATTTACCCAACCACTGAGCCACCGAGCTCTCTCGAGTAAATTGTCTACATAATAATTATTCTTTGACATTTTGCTAATGCTGGGATATTTATTACCCGTGGTCCAACTAAAATATTGTTGACTTCTAGCCTCAAGGCTCAAACGAAACTGGACCTATATTATGAACATCCTAATTCTAGATCGAGAGGTAGAGAGGTTGCGGTTTAAGACTATAACTCAATTTTTTAAGGGTTCCATTCCCTCAAATAGAAAAAGGACTACATACCTAAAGCATCATTTCGTTGTCCGTCTGTCTATCATGACTTTTTTTTAATCTTCTTTAGTAGCCAAACCTATTTATCAAAGTTATTCAGGCCGCCCGTAGGCCTTTGATGTGGCTTAACGACTGCTGTCAAGCGACAACAACCGGCTCCAACTGCTTAACGTTCTTTCCGAGGCACGGAGCGGCTCAGATGAAAGTGTCACTAGCGGTCAAATCCAGCTCCTGGACCTCGCCCAACGTTGCTTAACTTGTACGATCGTTTTCAACGTGTACTCGCAACTGGACTACGAGCCCCTTCCTTTAATAGAGAGTAGTGAAGCCTAATGCAGGTATGAAATGAATGTGAGTTACTGTTCCAATTATTATATATACTGTGGTATTTTAATGCCCTTGTTTCCATGTTACATTGTCTAACTTGTGTAAACCGAGGTCTGTGGGAATACTTCTGCACTAGAATAATACAAAATATACTTTCCAAATATAACTTTATTTGCGTTTTTACTAATTTTTTCTACCGTGAGTACAGCGGGCGAATTATATTATATGGCGATAAATCAATCGAAATTAGGAACGCTTTTTCAAAGTGTGTAATTCTATTAGGGCTCAGACTGCGTCGCGCGATAGCTCGCGACACCTTTCGCAGAGGGATGTAAGCTGTCGCACGAGGTCGCGACCCTCTGCGATACCCCGCGACACTCTCCGCGAAAGGTGTCGCGAGCTATCGCGCGACGTCGCGCGACGCACTGCTGGTCGTCTGTCTGAGCCCTTATACTTACATACAAATAGTGAATTACAGACAAATTACCATACAAGTACTCATCACTACTTTCATTATTGATGTCAACAATATAAGTGTGTGATATCCGTTTATTATAATAATTTGTAATAATGCTCACTTTACTTCTAATTCTAAGTACCGACTGCGCAATAAGGAGGATTACGTTTTTCGAATGTATGTATGTATGTCTAATTCTCCGGCACGCTTTGCAGCCTTAACAGCGTTATGGATTTTAAACATATGAGGTGCCGTAAATTCTCATCTCATCTTGATTGTAGGAGTGACTAAGCTAAAAAATTTAATCAAAGAGGCTTAAATTCTTTGCCGTCAGTTTTATTTATTTTAGACCAACGGTAATCAACGAAACGCATATGCCACCACCTGCTACCAAATCATTGTCTCCACGGATCCCGGGATCCGTTTGAGTTGAAAACGGATCCCGGCAGTTGTCTCCACCGATACCGGGATCAGTTTCCAACACAAACACCAATCAATGTCTTCACTCACCGTTCACGGTATCCGTGGCTACAAGAAATAAATTATATTAGTTCTGGAAACTGATCACGGTGTACAGAAATAAGAAAGGAATTATATTACTTTATCCCGGGATCGGTGGAGACAACCCCCAAATATTAATTAGATAAAACGGGAATTACCGTGTTAAACATTTATTATTGATGTCTCGAAATTTCGACAGCATTGCAGCCATCAGCATTGTTTAACACGGCAATTCCCGTTTTATCTAATTAATATGTATACAAACCGTGAAAGTTTAAAAAGTGAAACCCCCAAATAATATTGTTTGTGTAAATATGTTGTTGTGTCGACTGTACCCGTCACTTGTGGATCGAAGCGAACGCAAATTATTTATTGAACTTATCGATTGCAAACCGAGGGCAGTGCTATTCACGATCAAGTTTACCGCTTTGTTTGTTTATCCGTAAGTACTGCTAGTGTATACTGGTGAGTACGGAAATAGATAAGGGCTCTTCACATCCGTGGTAGCTATTTCTCTCTATGTATCGTGCTTTTAATGATGGTAAAACTCTCGTAATTAAGTACGGAAAAGAAGGGATTTAAGGCGTCTACAGTGGTTGTTTTGTGTTTAATATCACGTTAAATTATTCAGAAAATGTTCGCGAAGGACAGTACGGTGAAATTTTTGGAGGATACGAGCTCGTGAGCGAACGTGACTGTCGAGCTGCTTCGTCCAGTGTGATGACGCTACGGCGGCTCCTCTGGATGAAGACAAAAAGACGCGGATAGTCGGATACCCAAGGTGATGACGGATATTTTGAATATTCTGTAACATGACATTTGCAAATGACGAACTGTCGAGTCCATTAATAAAATAAATAAAATAAGTATGGAAAAGATGAAATTTCGATTATAGCTACTTCTAAAATATACTCGAAATGTCTAAAATTAAATTAAACTTAATAAAATACACTTATATTTGCCTGCCATCTTAGTGTATCTTTTACGAATATAATTTTGTTATCATGTCAACGGATTATACAGTCCCGGAAATAAATTATTTGACTTTGTGCAAAATCGAACCTGATAGGTTGGAACTTAGATAAGTACCACATTTTAATCTATGTATTTTTGGCGTTAAATGGCGATAAATAATGAAGGGATGTGAACAACTCCCACATCTGATCTATTCGAAATTTTAAGTCTATGTTAAGATTATTTTCTTAAAAAAACGATTCCTATACAGCGAGTGTTTTTGATCAGCGACGCCTAACTCCCACTGAGTTAGGTAGTCTAAATAATCATAGTTTCTAAAATTGGGTTTTTAATAAAAAAAATATCTGTTCAAGATCTCTAGAAGTACAAAGTACGCCCGTTGCCCCGATCTCGCTGTCAATGATCCGGCCGACAGGCGACGCGTAGCAGGTAGCAACGAATTTTATTATTTGTGAATTTTTGCATCAAAAATCAAGAATTTTTTATATATTTTTTTGGATCAGTATCGTGTATCTATTATCATCCCTGAGCCGCGCGCCGTCGATCAAAACCATACCTTGTTATAACTTCTATTTCTAATTTTAAAACAGGATAATCGGTTTCGTCACCATGCTAATAGCGTGCGTGCGTAAGTACCTTTGTTGGTCACTTGAAATAATATTTTCTCGTTTTTAGATAGCTGCCACCTACCACACGCAATGACGTAAACGGTGACCACACTTGTAGGCAATGCCGCAACACGTCATTTAATGGGGTGACAATAACGTTATGGGTTTTATGGAGTCTTTGTTTGCGATACCATCAATGTGAGAACTTGGTGGCGTTTATTACGACACTGGAGTTCAAATACGAAGACACAGGTTCGGTTTTCGGGTCGTCCATGTGAGATCTAACCAAAGAAAAAATGTACAGCAGAGTTTTTAAGGTTGAGATTATCTCAAAAACTACTTGACATATTGCAAGAATTCTTTCACTGTTAGATAGATAAAAGATGAAACTATGTAACTGTAAAAGAATTATCAAAATCGGTCCAGTAGTTTTTGAGAAAATCTCAACCTTATTGAGGCCCCTGTATACTTTCCACTGTCTTCGTATGTACTAGTTTTCCTTTTTTTCCGAATGAAAATTTAAGTGCAGACTAATACACATTAAAAGTAGTTACAGGTGGAGATTTTCTCGAAAAGCACTCGATGGATTTGCAAAATTCCTTTACAATTACATAGTTCTCGCTCTACGCTCTCTAAGCTATATACTAGTGAAATATTTTATGACAATTGGTCAAGTAGTTTTTAGAGCTCGTTGGCTCAGTGGTTTGGTCACAGGATTTGCAACACGGAGGTCCCAGGTTCGATTCCCGGCCAAGTCAGCCATGTACTAATGAGTTATCCTCGGTTTTTTCGACGGAAAAATTTACGTACATTTACCGAATGCTCTCAAAACGGCGAAGGAAAGCATGGTGATGAAACCTGCATGCCGTAGAAAAAATTTCTAAGGCATGTGTAATCCGCCAATCCGCAGTGGGCCTGCGTGGTGGATCATGGCCCCAGCTCCCTCGATGTAAGGGAAGGTCTGTGCCCGAGCAGTGGGGCAATATAAATAGACTGATGATGATGAAGTAGTTTTTGAGAAAATCTCAACCTAATTGAGATGCATCTTTCTTTGTTTTCGACTGTACATTTACCGAATGTGCACTGGATTAGTGCGAATTTACTGGTAAATATGCTGCTTCTACAATGATATTGAACTGTAGGCAATCAATCAATGGACCTTGTCATAAAGCAAGCCTATATAATGATCAATTAAATAGCTGCTCTGCACCTGCACTTTATGAAAAAGACATATTGTGACGAGGCTCTAGGTAGATTAGTTACATAAGGTAAATGACAATGCCAGATTCTGCCCCATCATCAACAGCAAGATGTACACGATAACGAATAAATGTAAAAATATCTCCGTTATTTATTAAAATTATTGGTTTAAAACAAAGTCTTCTAGCGAGTCGAAAAAACAGCCTAATTAAATTTTTTTTAGATAACTGGCATTTTAAAAATAAGCGTCCTTTTTGCTTTGGCATGTCTGTGAGCTATTTATTATTAGATAACTGGTTGCACAGTAATTTATTCTTACTTCAGAGTAATTTTTATTTAAAGTTCCCTTAATTTTATCTTCCCAGATCTTTGTACAGTTTTTGTTACACCTACTGACGCAACAGAAGAGTCAATTGGGGTAGTTTTATTACAACGCTAAACGACATCGTTAAGGAGAACGAGCAACCGAAGACCGCTTTACGTAATTACCTACTGTCTCGGTAAATAAAAGTAGAGTTCCTTAGATTTGTCCAACTTCAGGCCAGCTGTGGCAGAGAGGGTGGAACGCCTCACCTTACACAACTCTCTCGCTTCGTTAAACGAAAACCAGCAGGTTTATGGTGTAAGTAAGACTAGGCCGATGGTCATAGACAGTTTTGAGTGTTATAACAAGAATTTTTCATGCTGATAATGTCGATGGTTTATCAATAAAATATATTAAGACAACTAGCACCAATTATATTAAGAAAAAAGCTAGCATAAAGTATATTAAAAAAGAATCTTGTTACACTATGGGTGGATATTGAGTTCGGTCTTACAACTGTCGGATTCCATACAAGTGACATTGCCACATTTCAATTTAGCTTTGCCCCACTTACAAAACTACGAAACCATTGAAGCTATCATTTTGTTGGGAACTTATTACAGGTTTCATATTGCATAATCAGTATCATTTTCTACTACTCTCGCAACTCCTATAAAAGAATAACAAAAGACTTTGTTTTAAACCAATAATTTTAATAAAAAACGGAGATATTTTTACATTTATTCGTTATCTTGTACATCTTGCGGTTGATGGTGGGACAGAATCTGGCACTGTCACTTAACAGTCGTCAGAACGAACTCAAACAAAGCTTGCGCTCAAAACTATCTATGAAAGTTTGTTGACAAATTACAGTGTTTGAATGCGAACTGAGAATAAGCTCGGTCTTATGCAGTCGTAAGAGCGAGCTCAAGCTAAACTTGCGCTCAAAACTGTGTTGAAAAACGATGCCCGTTCCTAATTAACCCCATATGATTTATTTGGCCCTTATCTCGTATCGCGGGTAAAGCAGCTGGCTTAGGACAAAATGGAAAGAGATTTCCGATAGGATAGTAGGGATTAATCTCTGCGAAACTCTGTAGGGATTACCCGGAATTAACTAGACGAGTAATCTTCCGTGATACCAGGCAATATGTGAGATATTGTGGCTTTATCACGATGGAAGATTTTTACGACGACGGTAAAAGAGAAGGTAAAAAGGGGTGTCCTAAGGTTAACCTAACCTAACCTGTGAATCTGTGTTACGGGTAATTTTTTATCACATTTTGAACATGACCAAACAGAAAAGACATTGCCACATTTCAATGGAGCTTTACAAAACTACGTGACTATTTAAGCTGTAGGTACCTATCATTTTGTTGGGGACTTATTACAGGTTTCATATTGCATAATCATAATCAGTATCATTTTCTACTACTCTCGCAACTCCTATAAAAGAATAACAAAAACAATGAATAAATCGCTTCGATTTCTTACTATTTTCTAAATTCTTAATTAGGCTGTTTTTTTCGAATCGCAACTTGTACAAAACTTTATTTTAAACCAATAATTTTAATGAAAAACGGAGATATTTTTACATTTATTCGTTATCTTGTATACAAGTTATACAAGATAACGAATAAATGTAAAAATAAAATGGTTGATGGTGGGGCAGAATCTGGCATTGTCATTTCCAAAAACGTTTATACGAGTAATACTTAGTCCTGAATACACAATAGTATGAGATGCTTTACCACAATGGAAGATTTTTAATTACGACGCTAAAAGAGCTAGAGAGTTAACGTGTGAGTGAATCTCTGTGTTTATCTGTCCGTAGGAATTACGAGTAATAGTGTTTAAATAATCACATTTTACACATGAAACAAGCAGAAAAAAACCTATGAAAAGGTTTATACACCTAATATTCCTGGATAGGTAAAATGGTGGTCGGAGTTAAAAATCTTCTGGAACCCATTTTCCAGAAGATTTTTAACTCCGACGGTAAATGACGCGTGTTATAAAAGTTTTACGTGTGTATCCATGGAATAAGGAACCGCAGATGGAGTTAGACATATTTACAGCGCAGAATTCTCTCTTGCATCATAATTTCCGCTCACTTGTTTTTCCATTGTTTGAATTTTCAATAGAAGTCGAACATTTAAAACTGCGCTATAAGAGGTGAGAGTAACGCCGCAGGTCTCTCTCAGACGTCTGAGAGCAAAACACACCATTGACAACAATGGCGGAGACCGGCGGCCCCACACAATAATAATTTAGGCTCTCTCGAGGAGCGAATTCTTTTCTTCATGTGTCATGTGTCTCCCAAACGGATGAATAGATTTGGTTTGAAACATTTGATCGAGAGTATTCTTAGCTATGATTGGCATAAATTGAAGCATTTATTTTACTCGTATTGGGGAATATTTTATAGTCAAACCAATGACCCAAAAAAACTTTTTGGGTCATTGGTTTGACGATGTTTTGTGACAAAGCCATTTTGAATATAATCGGTATACAACGACTACTCGTTGTAGTCGTCCAGACTCTACAGTCTGGACGATATTCATGGACAGTTTTGAGTGCGACCTGAGTTTGACCTTGGTCTTATAACTGTCAGATTTCATACAATTTTGACAGTCGTATTTTAAATGACTGCCAATAAATTCATTTCACCCTGTATATTATAGTTTATTTTCACCTGCCTCACCAACTCTTTAAAATGTGTTTGTGGATATAATAATATCTTAATCGCGTTCCAGTTGTGATAATAACTTATATATAATTAAGTATATAAACAGCGGCACCCCTCCGTTCCTTAATGTAAATCTTTTTTATACGCCTTTTGTAAGAATGTATTAATTATTTTGGAAAATGATTTTGTAAACCTAAAATATACAATGAAATTAAATAAAAAACCAAAATTAGAGTTTCATCAAGTTACAGACTTGTGAAAAAGTTCCTACAATACCTATCTACGTATATAGGTACATAAGTTTAAATTACAATATTGAATTTCTGAAAGCGAGCCTACTTTCACTCCCGAAACTCCGACAATAAACGCTCATTCACCAAACAGTAGCTATATCTCATTCCAACACGTGGCATATTAACCAAAATAAAAAAGACAAAAAACCTTAAAAATTCTTCTCTCAAAACTTACCTCAGACCTTCCTCTATTCACACGAACCACGTAAGGTAAACGCAACAGTTATAGGACTCTTGTTTATTTGCGATTGACACGAAAACTCGGGACTGTCGAGTTTAGTACGTGTTTCGGCCGCGAGCGTACTGCCTCGAATGAATGAAAACCAGGGGTAGCTACGAGGGCGGGGCTGCTCTGGGCGGGTTACCCTACTAATAGAAATAGACGGGTAATAAAAGTATATGCGACGCTGAAAATTGGGTTTTCAATTTAGCCGGTTTACGGAAAACTCTGATTCTGCGTGAGGCTTATCCTGGTCGTTTTAGAAGGAGTTTAGTGTTTATCGTAATGTAGGCACATGAGTCGATTTTGTATTCGGATGGTTAATTTTAGACTAGTAATCCCGCGCGGTTACACTTGCATGTAATTAAAACCTCCTTGGTACATTGTCCTCCTTGGTACTCTACCGTTAGAATAGAATAGAAAATATGCTTATTGCCATACACCAATTACATAAGCTTCAAAAAAAAAAATTAAGTAAGTAATAAGTTATAATCTAATATAGATGGATGTTAGGATGTTGGCCGAAAAAACGAGAGTAACTAAAACTCTACAAAATGGCGGACTGAATTTTTTGTATCCTATTTATTAGAATAGCTACCATACACTTGTTCCTAGCGGATTAGCCAGAGGTTTTCTATTCCGGTGTATGTCTTAGTAGGTAGATACTTTTTTTAAATCTATTTAAACACACAAAAAAATGCGCGTGTCGATTCCTTATACTTTAGATAGAACATTCCAAAAGCCCAATCTAGCACTTTCCGTCAAACCGATTTTGAATTATACAGGGGTAACGGAAAGGGCATAGGAAGTTGTGTGTGTGGGGGGGGGGGGGGGGGGGGGGATTACATAACCATTATTATAAATGGATATCACTCACTTATATTATAATTGTAAATGTGAGTGATATCCGTTTATATATAATAATTTGTAGTAATGGCTCACTATAGTTTTAATTCTAAGATTACATAACCAGTTACATTTTGTACCGGTCAGCTGATCGAGACGTTATTTGATTTTTATTTGATATTCGAAAAGTCGTAGAACTAAAGTTGTGTTGTTTGTTACCGATACTGAACACCCTTCCACATACAAACACACAGGCATTGAGTTTATAGATACAGAGAAGATGTTCATTGTTAGGAGGCTATTGAAATTGTTCGCCGGATTTCGCGCCGGCGGCGGCGGGTTATTAACGCTCCCATATAGCGATGTTATTGTGCATTCTTCAGGACACGTTTCTGTTTATTGTGTCCCTGTCGCCTCTATTCATTCCCCAGCAACTCGTGGAACGTTTTCGCAATTCTTTTGAATTTATTGTCAGTTCCACCGAAGCGAGAGGGTGTGGAAATAGTTTCAAAGCCAAATTTCCTTATTGCAAGTAAAGCACGTTGTGTACATTTTTGCACGTCAACATATTTTTGAATTTACATTTATACACCACTTTGCAAGGAAAAGGTTGGCACCTCTGTACACGCTGAGTAGAAAAAGTGGCAAAAAACCCTCAGCAGCACATCTTATAAAATGATAATAACACAATTACTTAATAACTAGATATTACTCAACTATTACTACTGTTAGTAATCTACACTTTATCCCTCATGCGGAATCGGCGACATACAGCTAACAGCAGATCCAGTGTAACACTTTGCACTTTGGACCGTTCTTATTATCTGCGTCGTAAGATTTAAAATCGTACTGCAAGTGTTACCATTGATCTGCTGTTGTCCGTACATTTACCGAATGCTCTCAAAACAGTGGAGGAAGTCGGGCTGAAACCTGCATGCCGTAGAACAAAATCTATCTAAGGCATGTGCAATCCTAGAATTGGACCCGCGTGGTGGATTATGGCCTGAGCTCACTCAATGTAGGAGAAGTAGGGACATACAATTAGACTGATGATGAGGTAGGTAAATTAGTCGGCAGAGTACCTATACTCAATCGAGTGGATCCTCTTTACAGCTGCAATTATATCATTTTGTTATATCCCATGGGTCGGTTCTTTGCCCTGTTTCTCTGTTCGTACATCCAGCCGTAACCTAGTTTGTATGCATGATATTGTAAATTATTACATTATTTATGACATAACAAAGTGTTCCCTAGAGCGCCTAAGATTGAATAAATGAAGTATTGAAGTGGGATTCGTTAATACAACAAACAAATCCCAAACAATCTCCACCAACACTCCAATCACCCAACCCGTGATTGGCAGGTACATACTAGTACTTAACAGATGGCGACACTAAAAATACCTCGCCCTTTGATCGCGCTTTGATGCTGCCATGCGCGTGCGATTCGCGCGGATCTAAACACTCAATCAACTCGTTCACGTCAATATTTAGTTTCGGATTACGTCATCATTACGTCATGCTTGTATCTAAAAGGAAAACGTCTTCCGGAACAGAAACGATGTCTGCTGCGATCCTGGTACACAATCGGAAGTGGACCCTCCTCTCCCGAGATGCAGGTTGTCCTTGAATTTATTCCACAAATTGAAACTGGAGGTTGTACTCATGATAAATATTAAATTGGTAAGGTTTTTTAATAAATCAAAACTCCAACCAAAAAATAAACTAAGTACCTACGTCACAAGTCACACAATGACCATTCGGCAAATTCCAGTGAAAGAAATCGTTGCAAAAAATGAATACCTTAAAATGTACAAAACTCCAAAGCACAGTAACGATGCACTTCAAATAAATAAGTTAAAATGGAAAACGAAAACGATGAAAGTCGCGGTCACCTCTCTGGCCTATTCAATATCAATGTGCATTTTATTTCATCGTTCTAATAGGAATTAGAATAGGAATGCATAGGTCTGCCGGAGTATCCCGCCATTCCGGCTTAATTAGCTTCGTGCTCATGTCACGTAAACAATTGAGTCGTGGAAACTCGATTAGAGATCTCTGAGCATAGCCGACGCGCGTAATTGGCAGGCATTGTGAGCCATGATGCAAAGAACGTTGGATCATGGCTATGGAGTAAGCCACATTTATATCGCAGACACCGCTCTTGCATGACTTTTAGCGTCTCTGACACTCATTTGTTTTTCCATTGTTCGAATGTTCAATAGAAGTCGAACATCCATTATAAAAACAAGTTAGCTGCAATACCATTTTTAGGCTCTGAAATCCTGACAAAAAAAATTGTATACTATGTTTCGGCAATAATCTGAATTTTGACAGGACTTGAGCGCTAATAAAAATCGTTGCTTAACCTTACAGATGTCTCTTTGTGACGCATGAGAGTGCTACGAAATGTTGCGTCTGACAGCGTCCGACAGCCCTGCTGTCCGCATACAAAATATACTTAGGTTCTCTCCATAGAGCATGGCGAAATTTTTTCCTTCATGGTGTGAGTCGAGCGAGAGATTGATTATGATTTTCCATAGAGTTTCATTTGATCTCTGAAAGTTGTTTAGTAGAGTATTTTCAGTATGCTAATGTGATATACCGAGAATCTGGTTTTCTGAGAAATCAACCTCAATTAATTTCTCCCGTGAACATGATAAGGAAGGATAAATTTGAAATAAGTATACTTTTCCCTTACTAGATATATACTAGAGAGATACTGGTAGGTACTTGAAAGTTATGTATCATCTATAAAGGGATGATAATTTACAAACGTGTCACAGAAGTTTGATTGGCAACAAGAGTTATGTGACTGGTTGCGTGTCATGTGGCCGAATTAGCAATGAGTCGTAAGCCGTAAAATGAAAATGTACGGCTCGTAAATGTATCGATTCGTTCTGTTTTGTAACCAAACGGGAGTGGCTCAAACAGTGTTTACAAGCTTTCGGAAACTAATCACATAAATATGGAGATGTGAGGTGACTCAAACCTTTCTCCTTATTGGTATTCCATATTCCAGTTACGCTACGATTGTAAAAACAAACCATTGCAATTTATGAAGTATTTATCATGGCATAGAGTGCTCATGTAACTATTAATGTGACAACGTTTTCAGGTGGTAAATATATTATTAGGTTACCCATAAAGTAAAAAGTGACACACTGTATAGGCATACTACCTATTTTCGTACACACGAAGACAGAGATAAGTATACAGCGGGTCTCAATAAGGTTGAGATTTTCTCAAGAACTACTGGACCGAATTTAATAATTATTTTACAGTTACATAGTTTTAACTTTTATCTATGAAACAGTGAAAGAATTTTTGCAATAGTGCAAGTAGTTTTTGAGCAAATCTTAACCTTAAAAACTCTCCTGTACACCTTTCTTTGTCTTCGACCGTACAAGGATAAAATAATTTTGTATACTAAGCTAGGTGGAGTCGCAAATCTAAAAAAATCTAATGTCTATTGTTTAGTAAAACTGAATAGTAAGGATGTAAACTTATATTAGACTTTCAGTCTTAGCCATGAGAAGAAACCAACAATATCTCCTTGTTTCAATGACCTATGTAGACGTCGTGTTTACAAGCTTTTCAAGTTGTTTATTTTCGCGTATGAGTTCAGAGGTGCTCTGTAATCGCTACTTTTCAGCGAAGAGGTGATGGGAAACGTGTCATATCTTTTCTCAAGCCGCTCAGCCGCGGGCGAAGGCTTTGCTTTCCAGCTTTACACACAACCTCGCATGAAAAACTGTATCTTACTAGACCTTTTCACTTTCTCGACCTCTGTCCCAGAATTCTGAAACATACTTACTTTCGACGTTAACTATACTATGTTTGGGTACTCTTGGGATTGACTAAGGGCTCAGACATACGAGCGACAGTGCGTCGCGCGATACCTTTCACGGAGGGTTGCCAGGTGTCGTGATCCTCCGCGACTCTCCGCGACGCAACACCCTATTGTTCTCACGTCTATTGTTTTGTAATTATGTGGTAGTCTATTATTTGCCTTACTTTATGTATAATTATCATGTTATGTAAACTTGATTGATACGTTGTTATTTATTTATTTATTTATTTTATTAATGGACTCGACTGTTCGTCATTTGCCAATGTCATGTTACAGAAAATTCAATATATTCAATAGTCTTCTATCTTCCTCCAGGAGAGTCGCAGTAGCGTCTTCACCCTGGGTAGCCGCGTCTTCATGTCTTCATCCAGAGGAGACGCCTTAGCGTCATCACTCTGGACGAAGCAGCTCGACAGTCACGTTCACTCCCGAGCTTGTAGCGGGAACTCTTCATAAAAGCTTGAAACTTCAGATCTTGCATAAATAATCCAATAACTTCACCGTACTGTCATTCGCGAACATTTTCTGATTAATTTAACGTGATATTAAACACAAAATAGTCCCTGTAGACGTTAAAAGGAAAATTATCAAATAATTTCAAGAGACGATACGCTGTTGACTGCCCAATAAAACCATAAAAATAAAAAAAACACCCCGCGGCACGCGTCACGCGACGTCGCGCGACAGCTGGCAACCCTCCGCGAAAAGTGTCGCGAGCTATCGCGCGACGCACTGTCGCTCGTCTGTCTGAGCCCTAAGAATACATCAGCCAAAGACCGAAGTTAGAATCTATTTCGGGGTTTGCCGAAATGCATGAGAGACTCCACGTAGAGAGACTTGACGGAACGAGAGTGCGGTAATGGGAACGCGACGCTGCCAGAGTTGACGTATAGAGAACGCGATGCTCCGGGAATGATTCATTGAAACCTAGGATAGACAAGTCAATCCGCAGAGCGAGAATAGTCAAAGGTACCCCCCACCTTTGACTATAACATATACCTAGATTGAAACGACTTAGGTTAGGGATGAGAGCATAAATATTTTGGATTGTTATCCCATTCAATACCTGATATAAAAGGTTTTTTTCATACATAGTATGGTAAATTGCGTCAAGCCGCGATAACAGTGGCGTTTATCGATGTACACTGAAATAAGTGAAATTAAAACAATAATTTCACACTAACAAACCACAATTAAGCCCTAATTTTAAATAATATCTAATTATGTTTCTAAAAGTACCTAGGTAACTAATTACAATGCAGAAAGCAATATATTTATATGTTGACAATTTAAATTTTTTATTTAATGGATAAGAATTACTTCTTAAATATTATATTTATTTGAATATTTATTTGTATTATTGACTGACTGACTGACAAAATTGAATTTTTAATGTTTAAGTGTCTAATGTTGCGGTGTCCTCACAGGGTTTATGTGAGCACTTCCTGTACTATCTAACAACCATGTTACCACATAAAGCAAGGAATAAATGAATTATGAAACTTTCAAAGGTGCTAAAAGCCTGATAAAGTGTTGTAAATCGGATCTTTAATAATGTATAGCTGTTAAGATAGTTATATTTTTGTAACAACTTATGTCCAATAAATCATTTTGAAATTGAATTGAGTGGCGTTTACCCTCTGACCATAGTCCATTTCTGGTCATAGTTCATTTGGTATTCTATGAAATAGCAGTCGACTGCGCCTACGCTGGCCCACGCTCAATTTTTACGATTAGATTACGCTTCAAAATCGAAATCGAAAATGCTACGAAAATTCCTAATTATGTCGATATTCTAAGAAGTTTTTATTATTTTAAACATTTGCCAATTTAAACAGCACTTTGATTGTGTAAACACACTGTTCCTTCCCGTGGAGATCAGACGAGAGGTCGTAAAAATTGAAAAGAAAGAGATGTTTAGAACACAAGGCCGTTTATAGGGGGTATCCGGGGGCTGATGGGCTGGGTCCGTCCCAGTGATCACTTCACAGTGTCAGCTCCGCAGATTTGTTTGTTATAATAAGAATCGTGCAGTAGTACATACCGAGTTATTTAAATATTTATTAAAAATGTAATCTTTATTATTTTTAAATGCCGCTGAGAGGTTTTTTGACACTTTTTCTTCTCAGCGATGGCATTTTTTGCTAGCAAATTAATTCTAAATATAACGACTTGCAAAATATACGCAATGTATTTACTTGCAATAAAAGATACGATTCTCATTATGAAATAACACTCCCATAATATGGCCACTCAGGTGGTCAATTTGTTAGTTTTTTTCGCAAGGATAGACAAGCTAACATATCATTTGATATAGAATCTATGGCAGAATGTAGCATGATTCGGTGCCGTCACATACAACGTTAGAGCATTCTTTACCATAGCTTAGGGCCCTCTTTTTGAGTGACGCCCCGTTAGGGGCCCACATAGCATCCTAGAGGCGGCCCTGTAAAGACGCCCACTAGCCTAAACAAGTAGGATGAACCGTCTGCTTGCTAAATGCAAAGAAAACGCCCAAACACATCCTCTGTGAATGAACGTACTTTGAATCGCAAAGCTCTAAGTATCCGAGGCTAATGTAGCATAAAGCGGACTTCCAGCCATTTTGAATTTGAATAAATGTGTTGAATGATATTTATACTTTACCATATAGAGGGACGACCTATGCAAGGTAACTGCAGGGACGGATGCAAAAAGCCGATAATCTGGTTGATGATGACGGGGCGGGGCGCTTTGGGAGAGGCCTACGTCCCGCAGTGGACTGACACGGACTGATGATGATATTTTCACCCTACTAACGAAAAGAGGAGGTCAATGTTTTTCCAATAACTGTATGTCGGCTCCTTTGTGGCCTCATGTAACCTAAGCGGTTTGATGGATTTTGATGTATCAGATATTGTTACTGACATATTATATAGGATACATTTTAAGACTAAAATACATTCTGAAAGCCGCAGAAAGGCAGCGGCAGCGGAACCGCAGCGTAATGTATGAATCTCTATATATGAAAGATGATAGACTTATCGCAGCAACAGAGCGTCAGTGCAAAGCAGGAGAGCGGTAACCGTGCGGCGTTCAATCTGGCACGAGCTCACCTTGGCCTACTTTTACTGCATGCTGACTGGCTGGAGTTCCAGCCTAAATCTACCCACCTGGACACGGATCTGCAGGTTCTGAGCTGCCGATGCTCGAAGTCTCAAGGCCAGTGATTGTGTTCTAGTCTAGACCTAGGGCATATGGAGGAAGTGTGATATAACGGCTTCAATAAACTGGTGAACCTACCTCATCTTTTTATTTGAACCCCTACCTACCCTATCTGCTGGTGTGCTTGGGCTGGCTTAAAAAAAACCAACCGCCGCACTTTCATAGAGTTTCAGACAACCACTGCCGTTACCGTTACGCTGCTGTTGCCTTTCCGCTGTTTTGCATTTATGCCATAAAAGCTTGGAAGCAGCAGTAGAGTTTTTGTTTTTTAATAATTCACTTGTTATTCAGAGTTCCGCAAACGCGTATATCCCGGAACCCTCAGTAATGCCAGTTTTATTGCCAACAGACCCGGTCTGTTGGCAATAAAACTGGCATTACTGAGGGTTCCGGACACAGTTTAAACAAGAATTAATCCCCCACTTCCATTCCAACCCGTACTCTTTGTTGTGCAAATTGAGGGAAGATGAAAGTCACGGCGAAATTAATACTGCGGCATTATTTCAAACTTGGGCCCGGAAATTCTTCCATAAGTATACGAATTCACGCTACATATGAAGGAAAAAGTTTCGCCTCTCTACGGAGTGAGTGGTTTTTGAGTTACGGTAGTTTTAATTTTATTCACATACTTATTCTCAAAAAAAATTATGTTATAAAACTGCTCTCTCTGAGCACTGAAATAATCCTTTTCTGAAAGCTGATAAAGTAGAGATTACCTTAAAAAATGCATGCCTAAAATTCCCCTTAACTCAAAAATAAAAGGTCATAAATCACGAGGTTTGAATTTTTTTTATAATTTTCGACCCCTCGTTAATAGGGCCTAATTTGTTGCAAACCACCTCTAGTATCGCCCCTTTCAAGGAATGTATCGAATTTCCAATCACCCTGTACCTATACATCTAGGTACGGTGGAACACAGAAAAAAGTATACAGGAGAGTTTTTAAGGTTGAAATTATCTCCAAAACTACTTGACCTATTGCAAAAATTCACTGTTTGATAGATAAAAGTGAAAACTACGTAACTGTAAAACAATTACTAAAATCGGTCCATTAGTTTTTGAGAAAATCACAACCTTATTGAGGCCACTGTATACTTATCTCAGTCGCCGACTGTACTCTAGTCAGACCATACTAACCTCCTTCTACCCAAAAAGTTTGTCGTTACAATCAAACTATCTATCATAGGCTTCGGCGCCAATAACACGAAGATAAAGTTAATAAAGAACTAGGCCTCGGGACCCTTTGGGCTTCCTGTAAACAATTTTACTGCCTTCCAGGCCGGTGGCGTTATTACTTTGCCACAGTTTGACTAATTCCCTTGTTTATCCAGGCACCAGACACGGCGTCCTAGTCACCCTTTTGACTAGGACGCCGTGTCTGGTCGACATCGAAATCGAAAAAGTTGGAATGTGAATTATTCCGTAATGGTTCGAGCACATTATGCCGGGCCGCAGCGTGTCGGGGCGGTTTGTATGAACATACAACTATACAATTTGTATGAACTATCGCACACTGTGTCGGGCCGCAGCGGCTCGCATTATTGCGAGGCGGATTTGCGTCCGTGAGATGCGGCCCTCACCGCCCTGCTGCGCCGGCACAGTGTACTATAGTAAGCGGATTGGGGTGCACGCGCGCCCGTGTTCATTTTACGATATCTCACAGTACACTGTACTCAAAATTCGTCTATGCGCTGCGAGCCGGCCCGTCATTAATGTGCTAAGTAAGCATTTTGCGCTGCACTGCGGCCCGCCCCGACACGCTGCGGCCCGGCATAATATGCTCGAACCATAATCCGTATAATGAAGCGTCAGTACCTACGTATGGGAAAATCTGAAACTATTAGGATTTAGGCGGGACCCCTTCTTTTCGCATAATTTTTTTGTCCTAATTTAATTTAGCATAATGAGTTAGGCATAAAGTTTTTTGTCATAATCATATTTTGTCATAATTGTTTTTGGGCATACAATCTAACTAAGCATAATTCTAGTTTGGGCTAATCGTTTTTGCCCTAATTTTGATTTCCATATTGTTTTATGGCATATTGTTTATTCGTCTAATAGATATTATACATAAATAATGTTTGTTTGTGTATTTCTTCTTTTTTGTTGGTATTGGTGTTGTATGTATGGTGTATTAGGTAATAGTAGGTTACGGTGCGGCGGGGGTGGCCCTTGGGCCACCCGTAAGCCGCCAACATGATTATTTTATATACAATCAAAAAGTAGGTATTAGGTAGGTATATCAGATATAACTTAGGTACCATAGTGTAATAGTAGGTTACGGTGCGGCGGGGGTGGCCCTTGGGCCACCCGTAAGCCGCCAACATGTTTATTTTATATACCTACAATCAAAAAGTAGGTATTATAGTGTAATAGTTGGTTACGGTGCGGCGGGGGTGGCCCTTGGTTTAATTTTTGTTTTTAAAACTTCAGGAGTATATTTTTCGGCGAGTAATTAATATGATTATTACAATTATGTTTTAATATCATTATGACAAAGTTTATTTAGGCTTTATAATATTATTCTTAACAATCTTTATGCTGTTTGTAGTTATGCTCAATAATATTATGCCTATAAAGTTATGCCTAATGACTATTATGCGTAGTTATTACTAGGACAATTTAAAGTATGCCATGTTATATTATGACATAAAAATTTATGCACAAAAATAGGGAACCGATTTAGGCGAATGACGAGGTTATAAAAAGGCACAATTTTCCTTTTACTGTCACTGAGATTAATAGAAAACTTTGTTCCTTGCCACTTACGCTATCACAATCACAAGTCACACAATGACCTTAGAAATGACCATTAGGTCAAAACCTAGTGAAAGAAATCGTTGGGAAATATTAAAAACCGCTAACTACTTTTTAATTAAAACAGTAACGATGCACATCAAATTAAAAAAAATTATGATACTTAGTTGAATTTCTTGTATATATTTTTTTTAGTTTTCCCCAAATTGTTTAATTTACTTAAACTCTGTGCAGAATTAATGTATGTCACAAGCCTCCATTTAATTTTGTCGAATGAATTCAAGGACCCTGTATTGATGTAACTAAATTTTCAGGTTTTCTTCTGTTGGTTTAGTGACCAAACCTATTGAAAGAGTTGTTCAGGCCGCCCGTAGGCCTGACATAATGGCGTTAAGCTGCCGAATGACAGCAGCCGGGCGGGACCATGCTTTCCGAGGCACGGAGGGGCTCAGATGAAAATGTCACTAGCGGTCACCCATCTAAGTGCAGACTTTGCCCAACGTTGCTTAACTTATAGATTAATTTCTAGTATTGCGTAGTTTTGTGACGTCATCGCAGGCTCCGTCCACCTTATTAAGAGGTAGAGGCCATTAAATAATAATGAAAGTAAAGGACTAACATAAAAAGGACTTTATGTTACGAAAAATATACAAGAATATAAGCATTTGACCTTGACCCCTGTAATACCGAGCGCTCGTGTGAAAAATTTGTTCGGGAACAACAGGTAGAGCGTGAATCATTTATCAGCCAGGCGGTTCCGTACACATTTACGACGACGACGTCACTTACAAAAAGTTATAAAACACAAACGAGATATTTAGTACAGTCGAGTACAGAAAAGTATACAGGGAGTATTATTAAGGTTTAAGATTTTCTCAAAAACTAAACATGATTTACTTGTGCAACAAAAATCGACACAGAAATGTCGCTCTATAATTTTCATTAAATTAATTTAAAAATCTTTATTTCTCTCTGCCGCCGCGCCATTCACCAACTAAATCAATAGATATTATATACATACTTAGTTTAAATTATGCTCTATGTAACTGTAAAAAAATATAAGAATCGGTTCAGAGGGGCTAGCCGGCTGGACCTTATTGTCCTGTCAAAGCCTGCGCAAACGAAATTTTTGCACTAATTTTCGCCAAAAATCTGACATAAGTAAAAATCGACGCGGCTCAGCCCCCAGTATTTTACTGGGTTGATAAAACAAATCCTTAAGGGTGCATAATTAAGCATTTGTTTTGTCAATTTAACTACATAACAGAACTGTAAAATTATTTTACAGTTACGTAGAGTGGACTTTAAACTGAAAAAAGAAAAGTATACCGTGCTCTGTTTTTGACTGTACTAACGTGGGATTGCCGAAATTGAAATCTGGTAATAAAAACACGTAATGGTAGAGTTTGCGGCGGAAATTACTGCATATTGTTTGAAAGGAAATAGGGCTGTTAATCTTGATAGAGCTGTTGGAAATGGCTGTATCAAAGAATGTATTTTTGAAACAGTTTATTTGTTTAGGTGGTTGTTTAGTGTAGAAAATAGAGACAATATATTAGAAGTTAGAAATAGACATCAAATTTTAAGTCTTATAATAAAACTGATGTATCTTGCTAAATACATATTGTGATGTAGGATACATCAGGATCAGTATGATCACATATTACACCAAGGCCAAGATTCAGATACGACTTTGCGCGGGATTAGTGTGAGATCGGTCTCACAGAGCGTCAAAATTGTATTAATTATGACAGCTGTGAAAGCAACTCACACAACGCTCGCGCTCAAAATTGCCTCTCAATCTTGTCCTAAGACTATAGCCTATCAACGTTGTGCTTGCCGCGCCTACGGGGTACAGGGGTTGGCGGAGACGAGGTAACACTATACACGGTCGTGCGCGTCGCGCTCGCGTGCTCTCCCGCCACACCGCCCGCAGCCCCTTTGAAACCGGATTCCCTTGTCCCGCCAACCCCTGGGCCCGGAGACCACGACGTTGACAGACTATAGTTTATATGTTACCTTATATGAGGTTAAGCACATGCCAATCAGGAATATAACTCCTCAGGCTCTTGGTCGGTTCTGAATGTTCTGACAGATTTGACTGCGTAAGTTTTTTTTTGCTTCGAGGTAAAAAAGCACTGTAACAAAAAATAATGCCATAAATATACACCGAAAGCAAATCGTAGCAATCAGAGCGATGCAATGGCGTAGGTCTCGCCACTCGGTTACGAAATTGGACAGATGGATGGGGAGATGACCTGCGGTGGCTGGCAGAAACTAGATGCAAAAGGCCGAGAATCGGGTTGAGCGGCGTCAAACCGTGCTTTGAGATAGGCCTATGTCCAGCAGTGGAGAGATACGGGCTGATGATGATGTGCTCATAGGTTACCACGTAATACGCGCTTCCAATTCCGCCATAATGGGGACCTTCAGGGATCCGGGGTCTCCGTCGTCCTAATGTAGTAGTCCCGAGCTGGAAGGCGCTCTACGTATTCCGGGGCGCCTTCAGCTGAGAAGGGGGACATGAGAAGCTCCCAGAGTCGGGCCCGAAAGAACACGCCGACAGAGCCACGGTCGTTTTTGAAAGTGTACCACAGGGCCACGCTGTCCATGGTGGCAAAGGCGGAACACCCCAGGAGTTTTAGTTGGTGCGACTCCAACATAATCAGCAGTTCCCCGGGCGGGTGGTACACATAATGTATTTCTCCTGCGCCAAAAAAAAGGTAACCTCACAATCTTTTCCTTCGCTGTTATTGCTACCCACATCAGACCACTTACCCAATAGACGTGAAATCGGTATAAATTTGCAAGCGAAAAATTCTGTCAACGATGAGCGCATAGAGACGATGCGGGGGACAGGGGTGAGCACAAAACATTCCAATGGGTCGAAGTGCCGCCACATTGGCACCCAATCAGGACAAGAAGAGGGACAGGGGTGCCGTATTAAAGAGATGCGTCCATGTCGATAATATCTCTAGGTTACACGTGTCGCGAAGCAATTTTGCGCTCATGTGCGGACAGACACGGGCGCCCGTGTTACAGGTCTATGGGGTAAGTGTTCTGTGTTGCTACACCATGGCTACGACATAGCCTCCTAGTTCTTAATTAATGCATAATCCCCATTTGGAAATCTTACCTTCCGTTCCTGTTTGAGGACCCCTAAGGGCCGATAATAAATAACTTACGCCGGATGGGCAAAATAATGAAGTGCGGAACGCCAACGGCAGAGGGTCGCGACACTCCATAGCCTATTAAAATTTATGAAGTCTGCCACGGCTACCTGTTTGTTCAGGAAATGATATGTTATTACAACGTAGACAGCTGGTGATCCTCTCTCTACGTATTACAAATTTCTCCATTTTTCCGATCAATACCGGACGTTTATTTACCTCGCTGCGTTGTTATTTATTTTATTAATGGGCTCGACAGTTCGTCATTTGCCAATGTCATGTTACAGAATATTCAAAATATCATACTATCGTGTTCTGAAGAGACTGACTGCGACTCCCCTGTATGAAGATACAGGGGAGTCGCAGTCACATATTAAAGATACAAGTTTTCTATGTCGCAGTAGCGTCTTCACCCTGGGTAGCCGCGTCTTCATGTCTTCATCCAGAGGAGACGCCGTAGCGTCATCACTCAGGGGCTCTACCATCACCTCTTATAGCAGGACAGAATTAGAACTGCACGGCTTATTCGTACTATGACCTCTTATAAGCAGGCCGGCGGCCGCTCAGCTTTCCGTTGACATCTTTAAACTATTCACCATGTTTTTAGTATGAACTATACGTACCATAACCTTTAGTGTGACAGCAGCGATACGGATTTCGATCGTCTCATATGTCAAATAAAGCAATGCCTAAAAAGTTCCTCTGCAAGCAGCGTAAACGTAAATGTTTTGTAAAATAGGCAGATAAACGAGCTTT
This sequence comes from Tachystola acroxantha, assembly GCA_963506565.1. NCBI lineage: Eukaryota > Metazoa > Arthropoda > Insecta > Lepidoptera > Oecophoridae > Tachystola > Tachystola acroxantha. The sequence continues at coordinate 5,520,135 of OY735892.1, read as the reverse complement.
ATTACTAGTTGTTTTATCGAAAACATTCTTGTGTAGATGTGTGTGATTATTGAGAGACAATAACAATATTTGTCTTCATGTTGATTGTGATGTGTATGGGTAGCTTTATAATTTGTGTACTGTCCATAGTAAGCTTTATTAAAAAGGTAAAACTAGGAAAAAGATGTTATCTTATCTGTGGTTGTAATATGGAGGTCTCACGTTTTGTATTAATTTGGTTTAATTAAAGCTTTTCGTTATGCGATTGATATGAGTTTCATTAGGAACACCCTGAAAACCCAATAGTGATGATGAGTATGAAATATTTGACCATTTGGAGAGCGAATATAGAATAATGAAAAGGAACAAACGCCGCCATACAACAGAGATAAATCAACCCATTTTAAAAGGAAAGAGGGAATTTATTAATGAATATAGACTGATAGTATTTTATTTAAGAAATAGGTAAGCACCAAAGCAAGTTAAACCAATTCATAGAATTATATTAAGTACCTACATATAAAAAGCAAATAAATACTTATTGAATTATATTCTGATATACATTTTCTTATTTTTGTCTTTAGATTATCTCCAGACTTGGTTTATAGCCTGTGTGAGGATTTGGAGCCAATATTAAATATAAACCGTCAAAGATCCAATGATCTAAGCATATAAACTATCTTTCAAAGTGACAATACTATTTATTTTCAGAAAATCAAAATGCATTTTAGAGTCATATCATTTTATTGATTGCAATTATTAATACCATATGTACGGTATTTTGTTTTATACCAACTTGGGTACCTAGTAGGTATTATGACCGTAAACTTGTTTTTTTAAGGTGATTCTGGATATTCTCTCTGAAAAACGATGATACACCCATTTTGAATGCGGAACCGGATTCTCCAGAAGCTTATCACACTGAGAAGCATGGCCACAGCTACAGCAGAGGTCCTGAAAGAGTGTTTAACTGTAGAATTATTTTTTGTTAATTTCATATTTTATAATTGACCTTCACAATATTCTTTAATAAATAGTATTTAACTTCATTAAAGTATGCACTTGTATTTAATTTATTTCATTCTTGGACTGACATGAGGCCACAGGTTCCGCCCTTAGTAGGCTAAGGGTCGACGTACAACGCCACGGCGCGGTGCGGCGCCGTGCCATCGCATGGCATGGCGGGCGGCGGCGTGTCACGGCGTCTAGTCTACCGGTGCATGATGTCGGACGGCGCCGGTCACTGGGGGACAGAGTCGTGCCGGCGGACGGCGCCGTCCATAGGCGCGGTACACGGCGCTGGCGGACACCGCGCCGTGGCGTTGCACGTCGGCCCTAACTGTCGCGTCTATCAAAACTGGCTTCCCGGCTGCTGGCTTTATGTCGCGTCTCGTCGTGGTGTAAGGGCTAAATTGTGCCTTGCCTTCCTTCCATTCTTCTTAGCACCGAAGAAAGTATTTGGCCAAGAATATCTACGCCTCTACTTATCGAGCGGCTGTTGGACAACTCGGCTTCAGCTCGTGCTTGAGCAGTTGCGACTAGCCGTTCCCTGGCATCTAATCCGCAGCTGCCATAGGCGCCTCCTCGACTGGGCTGGCCCGGTCGGACTAGCCTCTCGTGCCGGAGATTTTTATAGTATAAACTTTTCACTACATAACTTTTCGCCGAATTTTTCAAGAACCCAAAACAAACATAAACATGATGATGGTGTTTAGATGAACGCAATGCGGTCAAAAACCATAAATCAACATTTATTTCTTTGAACAAAAGTTCAGATTTTCAGCTAAATTGTACTCTTGCGATAAACGGAAATACTAAAAACACGGACCACTTACTGAAAGAAAATTAATTTAACTTTTTAGAACACTGCTATCCCAAAACTTTAATTAATAAAACATGTTTTGAAAAACCGGTAACCAGAATTATTTTTATTAGTAGGTTTTCGAACGCCTTTCTTTGGCCGCCCTAGGCCGGCTACAGATAAGCATAACCGTGCACCGATTGGAGCGTGATTGGAGTATCCGTGCGAAAGCCAGTCACCTTTTAGGAGGTTGTAGTACGGGATATTAGCCGTTCGGTTGCAGGCCGGCATCCGAGCTGCCCGGAATTGGCGTGGATTTAAAAATCCTGATGGTAGAGCCCCTGGACGAAGCAGCTCGACAATCACGTTCACTCCCGAGATCGTAGTGGGACTCTTGAGAATTGCTTGAAACTTCATATCTTGCATGAGTCATCCAATAACTTTATTATACTGTCATTCGCAAACATTTTCTGATTAATTTAATGTGATATTAAACACAAAATAACCACTGTGGACATTAAAATGAAAATTATCAAATAATTTCACAACCATCGTTTCCCGCCATTTTCAAGAGAACCCATCTCGCTGCGTTGTTGTGTAGAGTATAGAGTTGTAGACAATATTGTACTCAAAGAGAATGTAAGGGCACATTCAAATTTCAAAATCGCGAAGTGTCGCGCGGCTGCAAGGACGCTCGCTTTTTAGGTAAACATAAAAATAGTAATTTAGAACCAGAGGATATAACTCTACAAACTCTACTGTAATATCCGTACAAGGGTACGGACTACGGATATACCGACTTCGACTTGTTTTCAAAGAGATTATGTCGAGTTTAAAAAACTACATATTTGCGAAATTATTTTTTATATGACAACCGAATGACAACTTCATGTCAATCATATGACAAGTGTACCTTTTCCGAAAGTTTACCGTGGATATTTTTTATAAGTTTTTTATGTTATTTGTGTAAATATGTACAAAACTTGTGTGTTCTGAAAGGCTATTTCTAAAAACCTTTTTCAATAGACATTCATGCGCATCAAATTCTACCTGCAAGATTGCTTGAAATAAACTCGTAATTTGTGTTATGATTCTCGCATACTTTGGCCCCATATCGTCACAGCCTCTGTCTTTACCTTTTCACTCGACTTTCTACTTTTTCCCTTATCGTCAGAGTTCTACTACCCAGTGGCGTACTACAAATTTCGTGGCCAACAAGAGCCTCAAGAGTCACATTGTATGTCGTCCCGATGTTTACCCATTGAAAGGAGACCCGATACGAGTATTAACGGAATATGTTCTTTATAAGGCCTAATGTGATCCTTCTAATTGTTATATTACGTACATAGTCACTTATCATCAGGCAAGATTGAGGACAAACGCGGGTTTGGTCTAACATATAAAAAAACCGGCCAAGGTCGAGTCGGACTCGCGCCCCGAGGCTTCCGTGCAACGCAACTTAACCCCGTAACTTTACCTACTCTAACGAAAAGATAAACTACATTTAGGGACCAATTTATCTCTGCCATTATCAAAATAATGTCCATATATCGTCATACTCCTGATTATTTGATCATTTGTAAATATAAGATTGTAATAACAAAAAAATATTTTTGGAGGGATGTAATTTTATAGTTTTCGGATTTAATTCCTTTACTTGTGCTATAAGGCCTAGCTTCTTGCCAAATTTCATGATTCTAGGTCAACGGGAAGTACCCTATAGGTTTTGATATTTTCTTACATTTACAAATATGCGAGAAAATGCGAGATAAATGGCAATATCTTTTGATTGCGTTGACGTAGAAGTTTGAGTTGTTCACGGCTGCATGATTTGGTATTAATTTGACCCGTCTACGCGTTTCTGAGATATAGGTCTTGACAGACAGACACACGGACAACAAAGTAATCCTATAAGGGTTCCTTTTTTTCCTTTTGAGGCACGGGTCACCAAATGCCACGAGCCTCGGATCCATAGTTCGTGGCATTTGATCACTCATGCCACCATCTGGTTACGCTTTTACCTTTTCCAAGCAAGCTAGAGCAACACAGTAGCCGGTGATGATGAACGTCCTCCGGTCGATGTTTGGGGTTTGCAGCAGCTCGGCGGAAAAGAGCGAGGTCCACGAGACAGTGCGCCGAATATTCGGCAACGACATGGTGCTGAAGGAGAACACCGACAAACATAATCAGTAAGACATCGCATACTCGTAGTTGTAGGAATGATAGGCAGGTATTGGAGGTGTTTCTTCTTCTTCTTCTTTCTACCATAACCACTTATCAAAAAGGCGCGTCTGCCAGTCTGTCTACATTTCTCGTAAAGATGAACCTGTAGTATGGAACCAGTCACTAGATTCCAGTGATATATAGTTTCTTTCGAACGAACGAAATAAATCATAAAGGAGTCTGATTCCGAAAATTGTGCTGTAGGTACTATCACGTTGCCTTTACTGGGAATCAAACCCAACAGTTTTCGATCCTTTTAATATATCTGCAGTAATTATCTCACTATATCCTCGTTTATGCTCTTTATTTACTTGCTCCAGAAGGAGTAGATACGTCAGTCACATACGCGACAATCTGACGAAAAGTCTGGAAACCAAAATGGCTAGTCACAAGAGCAAATCCGGAAAAAGACATACCATACCAGCTGCTCCTGAAGTTAGTATTATACCAAGACGAATAGAGAACAATTATACAGAATTTTCAAGGACTGCATGTAGATTAGAGCCGTAGCATTCTCAAAAAAAACAATCACGACAAAGTATGATATTAGTGAATCCGGAAATCTAAATCTGGAATTATAAATGTCAAGCCCAAGTGCATCAAGTTTCCTGAAGAACGTTGGCCTTGGGGATGATTACCTAATTAGAATTAATTGTGATCACCTTGACTTTTGAGATAAGATAAGTAGTTATTTACACGGCATGCTTAAATCCATCATCTTTTCAGACCACTGACACTACAGACGATAGGCCTGGTCGTGTAGGTCCTAAGATAGTGGTCTTTGATGCTTCTACAGGTAAATAATCAACGTTTAACTTACATACTACACACATTACATAACTCACGCCTATATCCCATAAGAATAATGGATGGTCTTCCAACTGTTGTGATCCGGGCGAAAGTTATGTACTTTCTAATCCTCCACTCGTAATCTCTTCATGCACGCTCCTCGATTTTTAGAAGAATTTTTAGTAGGTCAAGAACGAATTACAAGTCTTAGGCCTATCTATTTCTCCACTTACTGACTTTTTCTGGATGTATTGTCAGGTACAGGACGTCTAGTGCTGGTAGGAGATGAGAGAGTCAGTGTGCAAGGCTTGTCCAGCTTTGCGACAATCAGAGCAACCGCTTGCGTGTACAGTGGCAAGTGGATGTATGAGGTTCAGCTCGGTACTAAAGGAATTATGCAGGTAAAGATTGCTGACTGATGGCTGTGTGATATTGTAGTGTAACGTTGCACGTTTTTGAAGCTCCCTATAACGGTCAGCTGGAACATTTTTATAGAAATAGCTCCGTTTCTTGACGAGCAGCGCCTCCTCGCGTCGATTGCGTCCGATTACCGCGATTGACGCGAGGAGGCGCTGCTCGTCAAGAAATGGAGCTATTTCTATAAAATGTTCCAGATGACTGTTATAGGTAGCTTCAAAAACGTGCAACGTTACAGTAGCTTTTTTCTAATAAGAGAGTTCTTTCAGAACAAAAAGCTTGTGAAGGAATCCACGGAAATACACTACCTTCATTTTGTCTTCATTTAGCTTGGTATATCTTACCAAATTGCCGATGTGTCAAGTAGCCTATTCATATGGAAATGTGTCTAATGTTGGATGTAGTATTTAATTCTTAGAGCATCATACATACTGTATTTACAGTCCACTACACGATATCCTCAAATTATAGTATCAGTGCGACCTAAATTTAAATAAACCATTCTTACTGTGACGTTATAAAAGAGTGATAATGAAATATACAAATGGAATGCTAGAGTCTATCAAACTTCTATTACTATAGGCAAAGCCGCATATTTATAGAGTTCCAGACATCCAGAGCTCCATTATTGGTTATTAGTTTCCTGTTAAAGTAAGTGTTTTGTGGATCAGGTTGGCTGGTGCACCGCATCATGCATGTTCTCCATGGACACAGGCGTGGGCGACACGGCTCACTCGTATGCTTACGACGGCGGCCGCATCAGGAAGTGGAATGTTGCAACGATGCCGTATGGCAACGCATGGCTGTCTGGTGACGTCATTGGGACCTGCATCGATTTGGATAAAGGCACATTGGAATTTTACAGGTTCTGACTTTGAGACGTCGCTTCTTATTCAATATCACTTATTTAACATTGCTTAACGTCTCATTAAATAAGGAGGGCCCCAGACAGACTGAAATACGCCATTATATCTGCGTTGATTGACATCCACGATCATTCTCTGACCGTAATTGCTACTAGACTATTAGTCCAATCATCATACCATCGCATTCAGCTCACGCTACTTTTTCATTGAACGAAATCGTAGTTACCGCGTAAAGCTAGCGACAACGTTGAAAGCCAAATAAATTCAAATCTTAACATGTTTCAGGAACGGTGTTTCATTGGGCATGGCATTTGACAAGGTCACACATGGTTCTGGTCTTGCGTACTTCCCGGCTGTCTCATTGGCTATGCAAGAACACCTTTATGCTAACTTTGGACATGTCCCTTTCGTGTGAGTTCTACCAGTAGTAAAACTGTACACATTGTTAAGAACGAGTACCGATTTTTAAATATGCACCAGTTTACTACTTTACTTATGAGTAGTTTTTATTATGTCACTTAAGTCTTTATTATTTATTACTCAGCTCTACTGACATTGCCACATTTCAATGGAGCTTTGCACCTACAAAACTACGTGACCATTTAAGCTGTACCTATCATTTTGTTGGGGACTTATTACAGGTTTCATATTGCATAATCATAATCAGTATAGAAGAATAACAAAAACAATGAATAATTCGTTTCGATTTCTTACTATTTTCTGAATTCTTAATTAAGCTGTTTTTTTCGACTCGCTTGATGTACAAAACTTAATTTTAAACCAATAATTTTAATAAAAAACGAAGATATTTTTACATTTATTCGTTATCCTGTACATTATGCGGTTGATGGTGACAACTAGAATTGTCATTTACATACCTCGATTAATCAAGCTGTCTCGTGAATCTTTCCAGATTATAAATAATTTAAAAATCATTTCAACAGTTGTAGTATTACACAAAACAAACAGTCTTCCTTTAGGAAGACGTTGCATAGTTTGCTTTTTCGTGTGATATTTAGGGGTCTAAATATTTCGAACGAACGAACGAAATTAGGGGTCTAGATAAGAAGCTGGACCAATGTAAATGTGTCACCATGTTAACATTTTTGATATGTTAGGTTTCCCGTGGAAGGATATGCATCCATTCAAGCTGCTCCGGCGAAGGACTGCGCACGCGCTGCTTTGTTGTTCAAATCACTTGACACTTTGATTGAAGAGCTTGCTCGTCTCTCCGACTTGAAACCTTCAGTCACAGCTAAAAGTAGCAAAGTAAGCTTTGATTATCAAATCAATCAAGAGAATAAATCCGTTGTCTTTATCACAACTGCTTGCGATACTCTGTTACATAGTTACGAATCTAACAAAACTATTCTTATTTAGCAATTGTTGCGAATAGAATCTTTCGTCACTGGTTACAAAACTAAGTTGTGAAAACGGCCGAAACCATCATCATCATCAGTCAATTTATATTGCCCCACTGCTCGGGCACAGACCTTCCCTTACATCGAGGGAGCTGGGGCCATGATCCACCACGCGGGCCCACTGCGGATTGGCGGATTTCACATGCTTTACATTTTTTTCTTCTTCTACGGCATGCAGATTTCATCACGATGTTTTCTTTTACCGTTTTGAGAGCACTCGGTAAATGTACTACGTAAGTTATTCCGTCGAAAAAAACGAGGATAACTCATTGGTACATGGCTGCCCTGGCTGGGAATCGAACCTGGGACCTCCGTTTTGCAAGTTCATTGACCCAACCACTGCGCCACCGAGCTCTCGAAACCATACAAATGTGGTATATCTTCGAGTTACTAAATGCAAAAGGCGGTCTTTGTGATAACACAAATGAGTCAATTATTGACTCAATGCATCCAAAAAGAATGGGAAATATGGATTATAAGTAGGTACTAAAAACTGTCTAACATTTTAGGCCAAATCCGAAACATCAAGAGGTGTAGAAGAGGAGGTGGCACTACGCATCCATAGTTCTAACTCTGTCTACAGTCCCCGTCCTTCCCCTCACTCTATTACGGATTCCCAGAATAATGACACCAAAAAGATGTCGAGAAAGGTTTTTGCTTATATAAAGTATTTTGTCATGCATTAGATACAACTAGTAATCCAAGAAATTATCCCACTTTCAAAGCGGGCTATCTTTATAGGTAATTTTAGATGTAAGTTACAAGTGTGTCATCCACATAACATAATATTAATATCTTAAACTTGAAGCAAAGAGTCACTTCCAAAGCTGATTTGATTATTAATCCCATAATGACTCTTACCTAAACCCCAAATTTTCAGTAAACTTCAGTAGGATATGATGCAGCTAGCTTCCTTAAATACTTAAATCTGTATGCAGGCATTTCTCATGTCCATGGCTCGGCTGATAGTGATAGAACTTGGTACAACTCTACGTCTCTCGTACGTGGTAGTATCAGAGCTCCTGTCGAGGATCCGAGGGGCTCTAGGAGTGAAGAGTAGAGGCATAAACCCTGATCCTGGTGCTGTGGAATTTTATCTTAAAGCGAGAGACGAAAACTTTGTTAGTATTATCTTGTTATTTTTAGTTCTTTTGTCGTCGTCATAATATTCGTCCGAAAATATCTTAAAACTTGGAGATGGTTTCAGCTTAACCTTGGATCGAAATTTATGGCACAGTCTCAGCCTCGACTATGCACCCTTTTAGACCTTCTCTGGACATTTCTAGACGAATCAGCATTATGTGATGTACTGGAGCATTGTATTGTTAGAGAGTGTTTACTCTTTGATTTGGTGTCACCAGTAAGTATCAATATAAAAATCTATATTCGAATCCAGTGTTTCTTTTGATAAGAAACCTATTTATATAGCCAAATAGTAGTTCCTTCTATTGTCGTTTTATATGTCAGTTTAAAGCTTGAAGTCCAAATGACTTCTTCATTCTTCGTCTTCTATAAACTTTTCTATAGATGAGGGTTAACTTACTTATCATCCATCGGATGACCCGTCTTCTTTGTGCTCTCATAATCAATTAAGTTTTTCAGGATATGAATTTTACACATCAATTGAACGGCGTCTATGTGATATGCGGACTAATGCAACATCGCGATACCAGGCATCACCTCATCAAATATGTTTTCTTCAGTAAAATCACGTTAGTTATTTCTTTATTAAATTTTATATAGTTTATCTCTTCGATCATCTTATTAGTATCGCAAAAGATCCATTAGGATTAAACCTTCTTCTTTTTGCGGTGCCTCTCCCTCCACTATTGAAAGTTGGCCGGAAGTTTCGCATTTCTCCATCTGTATTGAGATTGAGACAGTCAGAAGAGCTCTTCGACGCTAAACTGTCCTTGTCCATCCCTGTATATTGTGGACTGTGGAGCCACGATTTTCTTCTTATGCCAACCGCCTCTTCCACTCAATCCGGCCCATCATCATGAATGCATAAACTCGCCTAAATACCTTTAATTCCATGATGCATTTCCAACACAAATTATAGTCGCATTTTGGTACAGGTTCGATAACTTCTTAAACGTGAAGTGCCCAGACGACAGCGTATTGCGTACTGTTATACGCAAACCTTGGTGGCAACGTCCTACTTCTGTTCAAGGAGAAACCGATCCAAGGATTGCCGGTGTGTATTTAATTACATCACTAGCTCTTAATCTTCTGTTGTATTTTTATTGTTTCATTAGATTTCTAAACGATGTATATTATTTGTCTAGATAAGAGTAACAACTGAATTACGCTACGGAATGAATTACGGGACGCTCCTTTTGTCTCTGCTAGGTCTGGCCTGTACTCTAGTTTTTAAAGTTACTTTTATGTAAAAAAATTAATGTGGCAATAAATTTATTCATTCATAATAATAATTATTATTATTATATTGCTTACAGAAATGACTGAAAAAGGAACCATAAAAGGATCTTCTTTTGCTCCAACTGGTGCTGGTGAGTTGTGTCGTAAACTAATATTTTCGTCGACATTTAATTAGCCGAGAACCAAGAATGAATACGCAGTGCCATAATAATAAATAACTATATCTGGTACCCCGTCGGGACCTATTCTGTAACTTTCTTCATCACCCCAAATGAGACAGGTCAGAGAAATTCAAACCTATCATAAACGTATCTAAGGCATATTTTAGAATGAAGAGATTGTTATCTTCGATAAAATTAGAATTTGTTTCAGACAAGATATCTAAACTGCAACCATTGGCTCAAGACGATGCTGCTCTAGAAGCACAATACAGAGAAGATTGTAACAAGATCACTAAAGCTATAGCTCCTTTAGAACAAATTCAGGTATACTTACCTAAGTATAAAATAAACAGGAATTGCCAACACATGAGAAGTTTATTTTGTGTGGCATGACATATTAAAAGGGGATCATTCGTTATAGATACATTGCCCATAATCGTGATCATCTCATATCTGTAAAGCTGACTCTTTTTCATAAGTAATGGTTATATTCAGAGGTGGTAATAACTTTATCGTATGTTATGCTTGAACAGTTGGAGTTTCTACTGATGCTACTGGACAACACAGATGGAACAGATATGGTGCCCTCTTCGAGAAAGATTTTCATGGAGAAGTTCAGGAGATATATCATGGACAACTGCATCTTAGACATGGTTTGTTTGTATGGAATGAAGTTTAAAATAAACTAAAGTGAATACTTACAAAGTCGTCTGTACAACCAGCGGCAATATACTTACAGAAGTCTCGTTCTTTAAATCGCCATGACTGATTGTGGTAGGTGTTTAGAGTAGGTATACTTGAACACGATATTGTCAAATCGGTCAAGTCAGTTTTGATGAAATCTTAACCTTAATAGTAACCGCTATAGTTTAAACTACGCGCACTCTAGTGCAAGCAATCAGGTTGTCCGTAACATATCACAGAATTATAACAATATCTGACGAAGAATAAAGATATCCTTCTTCTTCTTCGACAATATTATGACCAACAATTGTAACATTAACAGACAAAGAAGGCTCAATTGGTCCGTTGATATACGCCAAAAATTCCAATAACAATATTAATTAGATAAAACGGGAATTACCGTGTTAAACATTTATTATTGATGTTTATCTAATTAATATGTATACAAACCGTGAAAGTTTAAAAAGTGATATTCCAATAACAATGTTAGGTAGGATGCGTTGTTTCAGAGGCTGTTCAACATTTCAAGGAACTCTCCTGCTATTTCCTGGTGCTGTCATGCTCGTCTCCTCTCGGCTGTCCTGAAATTGTGGAGCGAATGCCCTATTGGCAATCCGTATGTTGATTGCTAATTTCCCTAGCATTAAAATCTATACATATTCTTCGGGAGACAAACTTACAATGTCATTGACCACTCGACGACATGATAATCTTGGTCTTGCGATCTTAGCCTCCGACACTGCAGCCTTTCTGGCGCTGCCTGTCGCCCCCCAAAAAGACTCATGACAATCTGGTTTGAATATTTTATTCAGAGCGAGCGAATGAATTTAATTGAGAATCACGTAAGAAATATAAACAAAGCGAATCTCATGAAGGGTCGACCTAATTGAAGATGTTTTAAAATATAAATGTGTATGAAGAGATATGATATGTGGTATAGGTACCAAAGCAGATGGAAATCCACAGTCTCGGCCTGCTTCTAGAGAAATACTTAGACGTAAAGATACTTATAAAAAAACATTTCGTTTCAGCCACATACCACCACATTTACCAGCCAGGACATTCATTGACGGAGAACTTGACTTTTACAATGTGGACCGTCTGGGTGGAGTATTACCTTTTCTCGTCAGAACATTGCGGTAGGTTATTCAATACAAATTACAGCCAGGGTCTTTGACCAAAATACTTCCCTGGAGGGATTAATACTTTCTATCATTTATACAAATGTGTGTTGTGTTACCTTACTCTATTTCACACAGTGAACGAAATTGAAATTTGAATAGTACCTACTCCTCAGATTTCTAAATTATGTCATCAACATACTCAAATAAATATTGCCTTCGATGTTGTATCAACAAGCAACAAACCAAAAGTAATTAGCATAGCCATTGTTTTCAGACAAGACCTAGTGAACGTGCTTGGAGAGGACAGCCCGTTTATACAAAGTTTCGAACCCAATTACAACAGAGGTGGAGGCATCGACACAGGTAGGTTTTATGACAGATACCCTTCACACAATTTAATCAACGAATAGATTAGAATTTGCATCCCTGACCAAATCAATAGCTACACAAATTGTCAACAATATTCAAGTTGTTTGGCATGAAAACATACGTCAAATCATTCAAGTTTTTGTAAGTTGGTTGGTTTTATACATTACGTCTTATATTATGGTATGCCTAACTTAGGCATGAAAATCAAATGATGATCAAAGAAAATAATATACTCTAACGAGTATTAATTGTGATGATGATACAATGCAACACATTACACCGAATGATGACATATTATTGAGATGTGTAGCTGTCATCAGAGCCACCATATAACGAGTGCGTTAGAGTATATTATTTGCTTTGATCATCATTTGACTTTCATGCCTAAATTAGGCATACCTACTACAAACCTAATAAGAATAGATAAATCTCTGTTTTCCATTTAGCCTATCAATTTCCGTTTTAATTCAGAGCAGATGATGACAATCATCAAATAGGGTTTCTGGCGCAATTTTCAGGTGTCAGTGATATGGTTGCTGGCTCACCGGGGTTGGCCACGTTGCCTCAGGTCATCTCTTCCATGGCCAGGTTCATGCATCAAGCTATGCCGCCGATGCCTAACAGGTACCTATTACCTACCCGATAATACATAAATATAATATAGCCAGCGGAACATGTTTGTATGGTTCTTCTTGAATACATCTTAATGTCATATACAGAATGACCATAATCAGCCACTGCAACATCTTCGGCTTTGTGCATCCAGCTCCTACCAGCCACTTTGAGCAGTTGATCACTCTATCTGATTGTGGAGCATCGCTTTCGTCCATAGTATACGCACCTTATTCAACCCTAATTTTTTATAGTCTGCAATGTCCCACTGCTGTAGACAACGGACTTCCCACAATTCGAAAGCAAAGTTTAGGATAACAAAAATGAGACTTTTCCATCAGAACTACAGGAGAAACGGCCTTAGCCTTGAAGGGCACTCGATCAGTGATGCCTGGAGCCGGTAACATCGATGTCAGGATGGCCCATTTGAGGCTGGTCGATGGACTGCTAGCATTGTACCACGGAGCAGCTGTCAAACATGCTGAAAAGGTATCCAAACCATAGTCTTCTATGATAAGCTGCAAAAAATAGAATTTTCTGTAACCTACACCTCGACGATGATGCTGAAGATAGCACACGTAGAGTGAATCTCCAGACCTGTGGGGCTATTGCCGTTCTCAAACCAATTAAAATATGATAGCGTGAAATTATCTGCGTGACAATGATGGTCGGTACTATGGCGTTTGCATAGCGCCGTCTATATTATTCAATATGCTATCCCGTGATATCATTTCATCGTTTTATTCTAGTGGTTCTCTAGACCAAAAAGATTACTCTGAAAGACGACCGAGTTACTTGGGGGCATAGTTTTGTCTGTCGAAGGATGCCAGCTGTACAGAAGTTACCGAGTTTGTCGTGGCTTCTGTCTGTAACTAGTCGATGATTTCCTTACAAATATAACTTCTTTCAGTTATGTGAACTGAGAGACAATCAACTGGATATGGCAGACTGTCTCCACGACATAGAACAAAGAATGTACACAGTTTCCGTGGAACTACAGGCAGGCGGTGGTTAGTTAAGACGATCATGCAAGCATTATACCAATTTGTCCATACTCTAACTGTCGCGCATGGTCTCCCCACACAGAGGACGTTTATACACGTACCGACTCATAAACGCAACACCGTCACTGACAGTATGACGGTGCAACATATGATGACGTTGTGAGCGTTCATGCAAGTATACTAACTTGTCGTTACTATAAAGCTGTCGCGCATGGTCTTCACATAGAAGACTCCTAAAACACATCCTGACTATATTGGACCCTACAGCGTCATTAAAATTAAGGCAGCTCATACAACAAGCAACGTATAATGACGTTGTGCGCGTGCGGTCGGGTGCAAATGACTCATATTCAAGATGCCAATAAATGACATACAGTGGCGCTAGAGGTCCGAGGTTGAAATACGCGGTGGCGCTATGACGTCACTTCGTGTTAATTATACGGAGATTCAACAGTCTTGTATGTTCTGCATTGTAATTTAAATGGTATTTCGATGTGATAGAACGACGTGCAACACCACATAAGCTGATTTTCGACGCATAAATACGTTGCATGAACGTGTTAAGTAGCGGCATTTCATGATTAGGATTGTGTATCTAAAAATTCCATCAGAACAGACGTAGGACAAACTGGAATAATTTTATTCCAATGTAAACAATCGTTGTTTCCGGTGAAACCTTGTTAAATTACTAAATTATGTGACGCTCTTTTGATATAGGTAACCGAACTATTCCTACACTCGAATTAAGAATATTTTTTTGGTGTATTTATGTGTATTTTAGGTGCGAATGGTGAACTATCGGAACAAGAAAAGCAAAAAAGACAATTAATGGAAAAAATACTAAAAGAACTTGAAAGATCAAGGCACGTTTATGAGGTAACCCTTATTTTGGACCTAATAATAGATAACATTGGGAAGAAAAGGACATGCCCCTATAGTTTGATGATGATGACATGCAAGAGACTTTAGAGACAGTAATTAAAACAGTATGTGAACAACAGCTGTCTAGCTAGCTCGTAATATACTTATCCATATCGAAATTACAACTTCTGTGGTATGACCACATCAAATAGGAGCAAGAATGAATGGCTGACTGACAATGGTCAAAAGTATTTGTAATTAACTGTTCCATACTCGTATACAGGAAAAGTTAGATGCAGGCGCTCTACAAATGGCGTGGGTGATTGGAGCGATATGGACGAAACAGAGGCAGGTCGACCTATCCAAGCATTTCTCGGGCACATTGCATTCTTTGCGACTAGCGTCTGACCCGGAGTACGCAGCACATACGCAGGTTACCAAAATTATGTCCTTATTACTCCACTGGCATAGTGTTTCAAAGGTCTTGACTACCGTCGTGAAGGAGGCCAGTGGTGCAGCCTCTCAATTCCACTAATTAATCGAACAGAATCAGATCGTTGAATCATTAGTTTGCTGGCCCTAATCATGACGAAGTTAACCGAGGCTTGAACCAGTTTATATTGGTTACGTAACGGTTCCATTTTGTTCGATTCAAATATCTTAGCGCAATTGATGGGGGCAGGTCCCGCACAAACTCTCGCCACTTGTATGCCGGTAGCCGATTTAGGTAATTACCGACATCGTTCTTCCTTCGATAGAGACGCTCAATCAAAAATCTCTCGTTCGATTCTTTAGTCTTTTAAACTGTGTCATATTAAGTTATTAATTATGTCTGAATTCGAGAATTCGCTTCTAACTTTTGTGGTTTCCAATATATGCAGGTAGCCAGCAAAGAAATCCTTCCAGGCAAGAGCTCATTATTGGGTGGCACCAGTTATGAATCTTTGCAGTTAGAATACACTTCCAGTTCAGATCAAAGGTGAATTTATAATAAGAATTACATTGCAGTTATTGGTATATCATGTGTCTTTTCAAAGGTATTTGAATTTGATTTCCAGTCCCCAAAGCCCAACTTCACGAACTATGACGCCTCGGAATGGATCAATTACCCAAACTGGATCTCAAAGCCGTAAGTTTGTAAGAAATTATTCGTTTCATACTATAAATTTTCTCGACATGGTCATTCATTTTATTTATTTTATTAATGGACTCGACAGTTCGTCATTTGCTAATATCATGTTACAGAAAATGCAATATATTCAATAGTCTTCTATCTTCCTCCAGGGGAGTCGCAGTAGCGTCTTCACCCTGGGTAGCCGCGTCTTCATGTCTTCATCCAGAGGAGTCGCCGTAGCGTCATCACTCTGGACGAAGCAGCTCGACAGTCACGTTCACTCCCGAGTTTGTAGCGGGAACTCTTGATAAAAGCTTGAAACTTCAGATCTTGCATAAATAATCCAATAACTTCACCGTACTGTCATTCGCGAACATTTTCTGATTAATTTAACGTGATATTAAACACAAAATAGCCCCTGTAGACATTGAAAGGAAAATTATCGAATAATTTCGCAACCGTCGTTTCCCGCCATTTTCAAGAGAACCCTGGTCATTCATTTCAGGATTATGTCATACGGTTTCATAAGCAAACTCGTATCACGTATTTTAAATGTTCTGCGGTCATAAATTAGGTCAATGATAAATATCGGAGGTACTTCGTAATTGCTGGAAAATATACCCTATACATAACCTAAATATAACCTAAAATAATATCTACACCTACAACTTACCTCTAGGAGTCCCTGGGCTATGGATAATGGTTCCAAAGACGTACATACAAAAGTGGTTAACATTAGGTTAACTTACATAGAAGAGTTGTTACCGTTGTTACACCTGTTACAACTGTTGTTACACCTTCCCGATTGAGAATCGAACTCAGAACCCATTGAACGAATGTAGACGCGCTATCAACTATGCTAGGAGATCGTCATGACCTTTGATAACCAGTGACTTCTTCCAGAGACTCAACCAGTATCCTCACAAGAGTTTGCAGAGTCTCTGTTCGCTTTTGTCCCGGAGTATCACGTGGACGCCATGCTGGAGTTATGCAACACGCTACGTCTGTACATGCATCCTACAATCCCGATTCAACAAGTGCCAGGTTTGTTCTATACATGTCGAGTTTATGAACTTTTGATTCTAAAATTGACGCTACTGGATCCTCTGGCATTGCAATAGTGTATCCATCCATACAAACACACAACAACTCAAGCCTGTTTCCTGTAGAGGTAAACATAGGTGATTAACTTCTCTATCAGCTTCGATCGAATAGGTTGTTACGTCTCCAGTTACCTCCAGTCTCCAGTTACATTTATACACGGTGTTGTGTGATCATCATTGGGGCATTTATCATAGCTTATTTCCCATCTCGTCTACTTTTTCGGATCTTCTCAAACAAATTACATTCACCGCGTCTTCAGATGTTGATCAAACCAACTTCATCATTGTCTTAACCATCACGAATATCTTTTATAGGATGGGAAGAACTAGTGGTATCCTGCGCTGCATTCTTGTGTTCTGAATTTGCGGATCAGCGGATAGTACTGGCTAGCACTAGAGAATCCTTGGTGCAGACACTAGCGTCTTTCGCTACTCAACCGGCGACGATGAGAGCTATTGAGAGAGTGCCTGTGAAACAGTAAGTATTAGAAATATCCGCGCTCAACAGGAATATCAAACATGGTCATAATTTAACGTCGTAATTTGGAGCTTCGACCCTTCACCGATAGAATGTTTCGCCGTAATTACTCTTAGCCGACGGTTGCTTTTACAGAGAAATCCAAAGTACTCGTAAGTGGGGGACTGCTTGTTTGTTTATCATAATGTTTAAAAAGAGTAAAATGTCCCAGGCTAACGACCTTGTTTGTAAGATAGCTCTCAATGTTACATATTTCTTTTTATGGTTTATTTCTACACTTGCCTATGGTCTATTGCCTTGCCTCCGTCTTCCACTTCAGTTACTTTATTACCCATGAAGTGAAGGTTTATTCTTACAGACAAATGAGCATGGTAGAAGAGCTGGTGAAACCGTACCAGAACCGTGCATGGGCGCAATCTAATTGGGTGCTGGTGCGATTCTGGCATGGCTCGGGTTTCGGCTTCCGACATCGGCAGTGGCCCCACCTTGCGGCCAGGTATTTGGTTACTGCCCCTCAATTCCGCTAAGATATTCGTCTTGATTATAGTCGGCACTAATATACGAGTATGTTGACTGACTCTGTTCTGTTCTATTGGGTCACGATTCTCTTGAAACCTCCTATTATGGTGACCTAAACAGAGCCAAATATGGTGAGTACTTACTTTATTTTGTCGCATTCCGTTCTTGTGGCGTGTAATTCAAATTTAAAGCATATTATAGGCACTCTAAGGGCTATACCTCATTAGGACACCAGTAGAGGCGCAACCACTCGCGCCACGTGCATGGAAGGTACCTAACCTGGTGTTACCGAATTACCCGCGAGTGTCGCTGCAGCGGTGTCCTAGTGAGATAGTGCCCTAAGTTCTAACATTATACAAAGATTCAAATCTGTTGAACCATTACCCCAGACCACCCTACAACCCGTTACATTTCAGCCGTGCCTACAATGTTACACGACGGAATTTAATGTCGACGAGTAGTAAAACAAACGGCGGCAGGTAGACAAACATTCTCGTAATTTCAAGCCACACATTACAGTAATACAATGGAAGTCTCCGAAACTGCCTACGCAGAGCAAATCTCTTGAATAAATTTCACTGCCACAAGAGAAATAAATGTCGCAATATATTTTTAGACACCCTTAGATGTTACCATAACGATAAAACTTTATCAGTTGATTGCATTGTGATCTCTTTGTTTGCTTTGTTTGTGTATAACAATGAATTACAGGTACGGCGATAGAGAACCTACTGTGAACAACTTGGGAGCGAAAGTTGATGCCGGTCTCATGAGTCAGTGTTTCGGTATGATCATTCTTTCTCAGATAATTGTGAAAACATCAGAGATGATGGCTAAATTAAATTATTTGTTCAGGTCCTTGCCCTTCAGAAGTAATTCAGAATCGTGTGAAGACGTACTTAGCTGGTCATCCAAAAGAAGCGGCATCCTTCTTAAATTCCCTGTTAAGTCAGCTTAACTGGGCCTTTTCTGAGTTCATCACTATGATGCAGGAGGTAAGTCTCGTAGTCACTTTATTAAAGCTGTTTGAAGATTATTTCGAAGCAACTTTTCAACTGCACCAATCTATGATTGTATCGGTTTGTTTGTACTATCTTCAAATGTCTCATACAGTCTAAGAGCCACGTGCGACGTCGCCAGCTAAATATCCAAACAATTCATACTGAAATTCCAAATTGGCGACGTAGCCAAACCGTCGCCAAGTGAGTTAGCTGTAATACATTTCAATATGAATTCTTTGGATACGTAGTTGACGACGTCGCTGTGACATGCCACCGCACCGGAGTGTGGTAGGGCTTCTGGATAGGATAGTCTTCCTCCGTTCTCTAAAATTATATGTGCCTACTACAACTCATTTGACAAATTAAGCTATGGGCATCTTAATGTGGAACTCTTAACGCTATCTCCTGTGTAGACAATAACATTAAGTAAGTATCATAATCTCTTTGCCAGATGGACAGAGTAAATGTGGACTCCCATCTGGAGTCTCGTCAGATCAAGCTATGCGCGACCTGCTTCGATCTCTACCACGGACTTGCGAGAGCGCTGGAGATGGTACTCCATCTAGCACCAAATCTCCTCACCAAGCCTGAGGCTTGTGATAATCAAAACGAATTGTTATTGGGACGAACGTGTCAGGTAAAATGTGAATTTATATTTTGTGGCGGTATACCTATCTACAAATATGTAACGGAGTCGGCCGGTGCATAATATCATATATTTTTTTAAATGGAGACAGATGAAGTCGATTTTTAAGGAGTTTTTTATTATTAAATGTAGCATTTTTTCCCACCAACATTCTGAGGCTAAACAAGTTTTGATATTCACTTTACACGCATTTCCTCAAATGTAATTTGAAGCCACATCGATCTCCCGATTCATTAGTAACATCTTCTACAACTCCTGTCATGTCATATGATATGACTTCGTCTCTATTTACTCAATTTATTTCTGAAGGTTCCCAAGGTTGAAAAGGAGCCTACCTCTTCCTTCATTCCTTGTCGACTGGATCAACATTTATGTGACAAAAGCCTTCATCTCCACCTCCAGATCCTAATGGCAGTGGTGTCCCGTGTCTGTGTGCGAAGCGGTGGAGGAGTAGGCTTCTCTCGGCTGGTCGACCGAGGTCTTCCGGACACCGACAGAGTGCACTACTACGTGGCTTTGGCTCCTGTAGCTGGATGTCTGATCAGAATGTTGGAGCCTAAGTTGACGCCAGACGTAAGTGAGACAATTCGTTTGACGATGCTTGTCTGTTTATCTCATACCTAATATATATATATATATACTCATATCGTAGTTGACCTCATACCAGCAATTATTCCTACGAAGCCTACATTATGGGTCTACCAAACGCACAGGCTCCACAGTTTTGCCTGCGCAGGCCGGTTTGTACACGGAACACCATGCGTTTCATGGTAAAATCACGCACGCGCCAATCCGTGTGGTAGCCACGTTGTGTCCAGTTTTTCCACACGAGAAGCTTACGAGAAGCAAACAAAACTTTGGTGAAGCTTGTACGTGTGGTAGGCCCGTTACAGAAGGACAGAAGCATAACAGTCATAGTCATAGAGTATTCAGATTAGAAGATTGAAGATTGTATCTTCTTTTCAAGACATTGATTTGGTGTTTTCTTTATTTTCTTAGCATTTAGATAAAGTGACCAAAGCGTTGATAATGGAGCCATTATTTCGAGTGGATGGTCTCGAATTTATGCTGGGGAAGAATAAAGAGCGGCACCATTTCTCTTTCTATAAATGTTAGTATGAAAGTTACGTAGACACTTCATCAACTTACAATTTTGTCATTAGATTTGGATTTGGTTGTCCTTGTTTCATTACGCATTCCAATTTGATGGGGTCTGAATTATGTACTCTATTTAACGCATATAATACATTCGTAATCTGATTATTCCTTACTCATCATATCAGTCATCTTATCACATCAACACATTTATAATTTTTTGTAATATGTCCATATAATTTGCCGGAATAACTTTACAAGGCCTAGAATTGCCTAATAAAAGCTAGCTTCAGCGATAGAATGTGGCATGCAAAACAAGGATGCTCTTGGTACACATTAAAGCACATCAAGTGTTACACTTTGGAAACCCCGGTTTTATTAAAATCCTACACGATACAATAGAATAGCCAACACGCCAGCAGTCCATATAATGCTTTTTAATCAGCTAAATCCTTCTATCATCATCAGCCCGTGTCAGTCCACTGCTGGACGTAGGCCTCTCCCAAAGCGCTCCACTCAACCATACTCTCAGCCCTCTGCATCCAGTCCCTGCCAGCCAACTTGCGAAGGTTATCCCTCCATCTGGTCGGGGGGCGTGCCACACTACGTTTACCCGTTCGTGTCCTCCATTCGAGAACTCGTCTACCCTATCGGTTATCGGTTCTACGACAGATGTGACCAGCCCACTGCCACTTCAGGTTACTGATTCTATGAGCAATGTCAACCACTTTTGTCTTCTGGCGGATATACTCGTTTCTTATTAATTACATACATCCTTCTAATCCCCAATTATGCCCAGACCCCGAAGACGTAACGATAGAGGAACTAAAAGCCCTGGAGGTGGTAGTGGACCGTCTGCGAGTGGCTCGTGACGCAGCAGTGAGAGCCAAGTCTCCAGGGTCCAGCGGCGCTCAGTCAGACCTGCTGTGCACCATATGCTATGCTCGGCCAGCTGACACGGCGTTTGTGCCGTGCGCACATCATTCTTGCAGGTGACAAATACTAACAATATATTTAAACGTTCTTATCCACTCTTTGCTAACAGAGCAAGGCGTGAAATTCACGATGTTGGAAAAAAAGTCCCATGGATGAAATTTCGAGTTCTCGACCCTAGATTTTTCGTACCTTTTCTTAGATTATATCGCAAATACCAGAGCAAATCTCAAATATTATTGTGATGAGTTTATTGGTATTATCGTATGGGTACCTACTTATCATGCCATGGACCACGTAGTGGTGAAAAACTGACGATGGTAAACTTGCTGCAATGAATTGTACGTGGAGGATGGTGGAGGGATGCGATACGATTACTCTTTGGTTGGAGGAGGTATGTCAGGATCGCGGCAGATGGAATTCCGACGCCTCTGTCTACTCCTATTGGAGATGGGCGCGAATTGTATATTTATTTTTGTTCCAGAGCATGTATAATGCAACACCTATTGAACAGCAAGCAGTGTTTCTTCTGCAAAGCGGAAATCGAATCGGTGCGAGAAATTGAACCGGCCAACAACTAGTATGTCAAAGACTGAGGGATTTAATGGCAGCGATATATTATAGTAGATGACATCATAGATATCAACGAATATGGAAGAAAGACATTGGAATAATCGGTCCTACGAAAATTAATTACCGATTAAGTTGATAGATTTATTCGCTAGGTACCGTGTTGTCTGATATGGAAGGATACTAATGGATAGTTGCTATATACTTGTTCGTACATTTTGTAGTGTGATCTTTATTTTCATTTTGTGACAAGATATTGAATATAATATATTGAAATATTTTTAAAAAAAATATAATCAACAGTGTATTTATAAATAATTTATTAAAGAACTTAGAAATGAGAATCATACATAATTTACATTTGTCTAGTAAAATATATTCACTTTATTCTTAAGTTCATCATATTCTTATTAATTAGATAACACGGTAATTACCGTGTTATAAACAATTCGATGGGTGCCTGGAACAAAGCCGCAATAGACAAAACATAATTTTTCAGGAAAAAAGATTTAGTGAAAATCTTGAATAAGTACTAAACTACGAGGCATATCAAAACGGTTTGAATATTAATTGATGTATTATTTTTTCTGGAGTAATTTATCAAGTAAAGAAACATCTAGTGCTTACGTAATTATTAATAAAACTAAAAAAAGATAATGCCGTTTCATACACTTAAATTCGTTACCGCAAGAGTCCATTGTGGTTTTATTCCAGTAAAATTGCGAAGTAAAGCAAACAGCAATAGCTTATTGCTACGTTGTGCGCAGTTCTGAAGTATGTATCGCGAAAACAGTAAAAGGGTTTTGCAGTGTTATTACATGAATTTTAAAATATAATTGAAAACTGTACTCGTGAATACTGTGAATAGTATGAATACAATATTGTTTCATTGGAATTAATAATAAAAAAAACATAGAGAATTACGTATTTTATAAGGGGTGTTAGGGACAGGTTGGCAAAAACGGAGAGGGTGATTCAGCCCATGATGATTTTTTTTTATTTCCCTAGGAAAATTCCACTTGATACCAACTCAGTATCATGGGCTGAGTCATCCCTCTCCGTTTTTGCCAACCTGTCCCTAACACAGTGTATTATCATTTTGTAAATAATGTAATGGCTATTTGACACAGGATTTGTTAAAAAACTGCAAATCAATAGAATAAATCTGTTTATTTACGAAAAACACAAATAGCTCTTTATTAAAATAATAGGCACTACGTCTTGAGGTAAGTGATTGAAGCTGTGTCTAAGCATAGCTGCTTATTTGGGCATGACTGCGTAGTAATCTGGGTTGGTGGGTATACCTAGTCAGGAGATTGGAGCTGTTCAGGGGGTATGTCTTCTTGGGAGTGATGGTCGGTTGCAACATCCTCAGTACCAGATGCCGGGGCCTCGTGGAGGTCATGGTGGTGGCGTGGAATGTCATGGTTTTTGCGTAGGCTAGATGGGTCTGAGTGCGGGGCTTTAGGTATAGGTGTCGGTTGACTGTGGGCTCCTTGCGGCTCCGAAACTATTTCGTCGGCAGGGGTGGCGGCGGCACGCAGTGTTTGTGCACTTCGTGTACGTTCGCTTCGTGTGCGTCCGCCTCTTGCTCTTGCGCCTCGGAGGTGGGATCTGGTTGGTTGATCGCGGGTGTGTGGCTCCAGATAGTCACCTTCAAGGCCGTATTTTGGTTTTGGTATGCCCTCATGAGTGTGACGCGCGACCACTTCCATAGCATTGGACCGCAGTATCTTGTTGCCCTCTGAGTCATGCATCCGGTTTCGTCCTTCAATGAGCTTTTTTATATCAGCGGGGTCGGATTGAGCCGTCTCTGCGACATTGTGTTTCTCGCCACTGAGTGTGGGAGCGCACGGTGCGTTGCGTCGCCGCACCGCAAGGATTTCGCCGCGGTGGCGGGCGCACGAGCGGTGCGGCGCCGCTGCGTTGTTGTGCCGCGGCCGCGCCGCGGCGGCGACCCATAGTGTTGGACGGTCTGTCGGATCAAGTTTTAATTTTTTTTTGAGTGGAGACGGATCACGTTATCCGTGGATGCAGGCCCGTTAATGGACGTGGATCGTAGGGGATGGGTGTTGTTGGCCCTACTATTACTGTTTCTTAGTGCAGTGGGGGGACTGATCCCGTATTGTCGTATGCTTCTGCGTCGATTTCGGCGGTGGTGCGCCATTGCTACGGTAATAGTAGGGCCAACAACACTCATCTTTTACGATCCATGTTTATTAACGGCTTTGTATACGCGGATGGCGTGATCCGTTTCCACTCAGGGGGGATTGGGGCTTGATCCGACGGACTGTCCAGCGCTGTGGGTCGCCGCTGCGGCGTGGCTGCGGCATGACGGCGCAGCGGCGCCGCACCGCTCGTGTGCCCGCCACTGCGGCGAGGTCTTTGCGGTGCGGCGACGCGGCGCGCCGTGTGCTCCTGCACTTGGTGGCGAGAAGTGTAGTGTCGTGGAGATGGCTCAATCTGACTTTGTTGATATGAAAGGGCTCATTGAGGGACGAAACTGGATGCATGACTCGGAGGGCAATGGGATATTGTGGTCCAATGTTGTGGGGGTGGTCGCGTGTCGTGCTCATGGGGGCATACTAAAGTTGAAGTATGGCTTTGAGGGTGATTGTCTGGAGTTGCACACTCGTGATCGGCCAACCGGATCCCTCTTCCGAGGTGCAAGAGTGAGAGGTGGATGCGCACGAGGTGAGCGTACACGAGGTGTGCAGGCGCTGCGTGCTGCTGCTGCTCCTGCTGATGAAATGGTTTCGGAGCTGCAGGGAGCTTGCGGTCAACCGATGCCTATACCTGAAGCCTTGCACTCGGAATTATCGGGCCTATGCAGGGGCCATGACATTCCACGCCACTGCCATGATTTCTGCGAGGCTTTGGTGTCTGGTACTGAGGATGTGGTGGCTGACCATCGCTCCCAGGAAGACATACTTTTTGAGTGGTTTTAATTTCTTGATTGGGTGTACCTGCCAGCCTGGATTATTGTGTGGTTATGTTTAGATAAGTAGTTGTGTTTAGATGTAGTTTTGATTGCTTACCTCAAGACGTAACTTGGTATACACACTAGGTTAGGATCTATAATAACACATAGGATAGTTTTTATCCCGGAAAACTTCTCTTTCCCATGGGAATTCGTTAAAAACTGTAAAAGGTGGTGTCGTTGTTCCGTAGATGACACTGTTTTGTATGCATGTTTTTCACCCTGGTAGCATCAAATTCTAAGGTCTACGAAGACGATGTTGCGGAAAAGCTATTATACAATAATATTACTATCCAAAATATATTGTGTGAAGGTTTTGAGCGTCTATCTTACAGTAATGGTGATCGTGAATCGGCATACATGTTTATTTCGGAGAACAAAGCCGTAATGCTTGTTACCTGTAGACTATTGAAAAAAACTTTTATCTTTGCACATAGCACCATTATTCCTGTAAACAAAATTCGAATTCTAAATGAGGAATAACGAGGCTATACCCATAACGCTTTTGCTAAATCAGCCAGTGTTCATTTAAAATTTGTGAAAAAAATCATCATCATCATCAGCCCGTATCAGTCCACTGCTGGACGTAGGCCTCTCCCAAAGCGCGCCAATCAACCCTACTCTCGGCCCTCTGCATCCAGTCCCTGCCAGCCATTTTGCGAATGTCATCCCTCCATCTGGTCGGGGGGCGTCCCACACTACGTTTACCCGTTCGTGGCCTCCATTCGAGAACTCGTCTACCCCATCGGTTATCGGTTCTACGACAGATGTGATGTTATGATGATGTGATGGTGTGATGTGATGTGAAAAAAATACACGAGCTGTATTCGGATCCATAGATTATGAAAATGGCGTGATAGGAAAACTGCCACTATGGCTATTGTGGTTTTATTCCAGGCACCCATCGAATTTTATTATTGACGTCTCGATATTTCGACAGCATTGCAGCCATCATCGTCTACCGTCGTCGTTGTCTACTCGTGACACGTGTAAAAAAGCTATTTACAAAATGTTTATTACGATAAATACTATTTTTTAAATGCTTATTTATAACGTGATTCAATTTCGGTAAGTTGTAGTTCGCATAATTGCGAAAAACGGCCGTTTTTGGCACATTTGTGAACTAGAACTTAGCTTGTCGCAATTATGCCATGTATTGTATATTGGAAAATAGTATTCATCCTAATAAACAATTTAATCAATTTGATTAAAAAAGCTATTTACAAGCCTTTTTAATCAAATTGATTAAATTGGAAGATATTATTTTTTCAATATTTGCGGCGCTAGTTGGCTCATGGAAGGCCCTTAATCTACAAAATGAGCCAATTTCAGAATGTGAATTGGTTTCCATAGTTTTAAGTGCTTTAATCGTGGTCAATTGATAGTTTTATGATATCGAATGTTCCTCGTGGTTGCTTCACGGTCCCTTGTTGTTTCCTTGCGGCGCGTACGCATAGAAAGCAGCAGTGGGACAGTCGCAGCTACCCCTCGGGCCGTGGACACCACGCGGCCCTATGGGACCTGAAATTATATTTAGTATATTAATAGACTCGACAGTTCGTCATTTGCCAATGTCATAGAAATTCATATTGCGTGTCTTCTTCAGCACCATCACCCTGACCGAGGGACCTCGGCGTCTTTTCCACAGAGGACTCGCTGAAGCATGTTCAGCCCTGATCACGTTCACTCCTGAGCTCTAACACAAAACTGCAGATATACATTATAATTATTCAAAAACTCGAACGACACGTTCACGACAGCATTTTTTTTCATATTTTCTCGCCATTTACACTTTCCCTGGTGAGATTTTGGGTATTTTTTTTTAATAACGGGAACTGAGAGTTTCGTTTTCTTTCATTATACGGTCAAAATTATGGATACTAGTTCGCAAGAAATAATTCCAAAAAATAACTATAAAAATCCGTATATCTCAGTATCCGTGACACTTAGGACAAATGGTCACATGAGTTAAATAAAACCTTGCAAATGACCGCACC
Organism: Tachystola acroxantha; assembly: GCA_963506565.1. Classification (NCBI taxonomy): domain Eukaryota; kingdom Metazoa; phylum Arthropoda; class Insecta; order Lepidoptera; family Oecophoridae; genus Tachystola; species Tachystola acroxantha. The sequence goes on along the minus strand of OY735892.1, from coordinate 5,493,006 downwards.
AATCCACCAAAAAAATTGTCTGTCCATGTGCCTAATACTCTGTATAGATAGATACCTTCCCGTCCTGAATCTCCCCTTTCTCCTGTTCTGCCTTCTGGACCTGGAGGACCCACTGGACCTGAAATGTGATATTTCAACTCATTTATTTTGAAAGAAATGGTTGTTATATATAAACGGATATCACTCACTTATATTGTTAAAGTCAAATTTCAACAGAGATTGCGGTTGGTCCTTGCCTGCTACGTGGAAGCCCGTACTCAGGGCCGTATCCGATGTTAGGAGTGTGAGTGAATGCGGAGTAGACGCAGTGAGTACATACTGCGTGACGGGACCTAACGTGAGTGGCGGTAACTCCCCGACAAGTGAGATCGATCAACGAATCCAGCTACAGCCATCGAACGCACCGTCGTCGTCTGCGGGACAAGTTATCTCGGAGCGCGCACAGAGGGCGCTCATCCGCAGTGCGGGAAGAAACGTCAACGGCGACGCGGGCGTGGCGCGCTCACCTTGAAAAAGACCGTCGAAATCGGTCGAAACTGTCGGTCTAATTGCCGACTTTAACAATATAAGTGAGTGATATCCGTTTATATATAATAATTTGTAGTAATGGCTCACTATAGTTTTAATTCTAAAAAAGAAATGGTTGCTTTGCTCTTAGGTCGATAGCCATAGACAGTTTTGAGCACAAACTCATTTACTATGACCAGACATCTAGAATACCTGTGACCCCTCTCAGTCCCTCCGGCCCTGGTATACCTACTCCCTCCAGTCCTCGCTCTCCCTTATCACCCTTAGATCGGTGACCCTGAGCTGCCCGGCCGGCCAGGCTCGCCAGTCTCACCAGCGTAACCCCTCGTGGCTCATAACCCGAGCTCCCTCGATATAAAGGGAAGTCTCTGTCTCCACAGAGAACATAAAAAATATACTGACGATGGTAACAGACATCTACAATACCTGAGATCCCTCTCAGTCCTTCCGGCCCTGGTAAACCCACTCCCTCCAGTCCTCGTTCTCCCTTGTCACCCTTAGGTCCTGGGGACCCTGAGCTGCCCGGCCGCCCAGGCTCGCCTGTCTCACCAGAGTAACCCCTCGGCCCTGGCTCCCCGGGCTCTCCTTGTGACCCTGGAAAATGATGTCAGTGTGAAGACTAGGAACTCTGTTTAATGGAACCTTAGCGTTTTTGTCATGTGGCCAAACCGTGTGGCTACCAAGTTCAAGGAAAGTTGTGGTGAATGAAACCAAGGGCCCTAACCTCTTGTCCCATAGGAAAAGAGTATTAGACAAGTACCGAGAATGAAATGTATTTCATTATCATTACAAAAAGACACAATTTGATGATCAACTGTGAAATTAAAATTACTTCAAAAATTAAAAGTTACAGGCATTTGAAAAATGATTTCAGATTTCTCTTCAGCATCGCGAGTTGATTGATGATTGATTGTTGATTGAGTCAAATAGGTCATCATCATCATCAGCCCGTATCAGTCCACTGATGGACGTAGGCCTCTCCCAAAGCGCTCCAATCAACCCTGCTCTCGGCCCTCTGCATCCAGGCCCTGCCAGCCATCTTGCGAATGTCATCCCTCCATCTGGTCGGGGGGCGTCCCACGCTACGTTTACCCGTTCGTGGCCTCCATTCGAGAACTCGTCTACCCCATCGGTTATCGGTTCTACGACAGATGTGACCAGCCCACTGCCACTTCAGTCAGATAGGTACCCTATATATTTTAGTAGCTAGCCACGTATAACTGGAGCAATAAAAGAAAAAAATATATATACCTGGTACACCCGCAGCTCCCGGCTTTCCCGGCGAACCTCGCTTGCCCGTAACTCGTGTCACAGCCGACAAACTAGCGGTCAGCTCTTGCAGGCGAACTGTAGCAAATTAGAATCTCATGATTGCTGCACCCCGATTTCACTAAGATTTTCGGGGCCATCAGAGAATAGCTTAGCCACCAGCATACGTTAACACGTCTTTAATTATTATTTGATATCAGGGTGTTGGACGTTGGTATAAGCCCAAGCGTCACAGCGACATCAAAGGTTCGCGCAACGAATTCTATCTCGCTCCGAAAGCCTTCAAGAATCGTATGATGCACTTGGGCTGCACCCAAATTCTAGTGGAATTATTCAGCTTAGGAAAGCTATTCAGCTAGTTCAGAGTCGAATCGCTTCGCCACTTAGTAGATGAAGTTAGCCGAGGGCCGAGGCTGCGGCAACATATTTGGGTGATCGCGCCGAATCTCTTAGCGGAATCGTGGGGCAGGATATTCAATATTTAGGTTATCGGGTATTTGTGGTGACATTCAATAACTCTAATTCTAATCCATCAGTCGTAAGTTATTCGAGATTTATGTGCAGTGCTGGATTAGCCATGTAAGTCGAGTAGCAAATGCTACGGGACCCGCGCCTATCCTAGAAGTTATTCAGATACTTTTCATGTCCTGTACTGAACTTACCTCTTATTAAATCTTCGCATATATTCCTTACTTCAGCTCCCGTCATTGATGGCGTCTGAAACCAATCCTCAGTTTTAATATCTCAAATTCAAAATTGACCGTTGATATGGGTGTTGTGCTACTGACCTGATCGGTGATAGTTTGAGCGTATGGAGCTGGTAATCCCGGGGGCCCTCTCTGGCCGGGAACTCCTGGAATTCCATCCACTCCGTCTTTACCTGGGGCACCTGGGTAGCCGGGATCGCCTTTCTGAAGAGAAGACATACGCTTTTTTTTATAATTGTGGACATTGAGGATCTCTCTTGTCATGTGGTTTCGTGACCAAACCAGTTGTTCAGGCTGGCTGTAGGCCTCTGACATGCCATAACGACCAACAGCAACCGGTCAACTGCTTAACGTGCCTTCCAAGACACAGATGGGCTCAGATGAAATTGTCACCAGCTGTCACCCAACCAGGTCCAAACCTCGCCCAACGTTACTTAACTCGTATGGTCGTTTTTAACTTGTACCCAATTGGACTACGAGCCCCTCCACCTCCCTCGATGATGCTCACTAAGTTTGGCCATTGCGCTGTAAGTATTGAACCTATGATGACTTATCTCAGAGTCAGTCGTGTCATAGTCTGGCCATAAGGAAGAAAGTCCCCATCAAAACAAAATGGCATGACATGGTGTTGCTGACATATTCACGCCATTTTGTTATGGTATGGTATGCTATTACCTGTCCTCTCTCGCCCTGTGGCCCTGACGGTCCAGGTATGCTGACGAGTGGAGTGACAGCTGCTGGTGTACCAGGTGGTCCAGGCGGCCCTGGAAGACCTCTAGGTCCTTCTGGACCCTGTAAAATAATATAGGTTAATTATCACTGGTCTTCGGCACTCCTAATGAATTTAACATTTACAGTAAATACCAACTGAACTCTTATGACTATGTCCTACAGAGACAGCGTCTATCGTGTAAGCTCGCATCGTGACTTTCTTTGGGCACAAGTATCGGCGTGGAGTTGACTGGAGTTGAACAGCTCGATGGATCAAGCGCATGTTTTGGTTGTGCAAAGCTAAGTTGGATTGAACAGAGTCGAACGATTAAGTCACCATATCTTAGCAGAATGGCCATCGATGAGATGGACGGACCAACGAGATGAGATTATGAGATCGCATGCTGAACAGAGACGCCGTTATACCAGCGACAGCACTGTCCCCGTCACGCACGCCATTTCGTGACATCATTTTCATGGTTTTGAGAACGGTAATTGCACAGATTAGGGCCGTGACCGATCCCTTGCACGTCTACACCAGGAGGACGACAACCGTCTTGCACGAGTGGTGACTGCAATTGATTTAACAACCACGATCAATCTGCCAACAGGAAGACTTCTTCTGTCAGTTTCAAGAACAAATACCCTATAAAATCTGACAGGACTACGCGAATAATTAATTTCTTACCGGTTGTCCTTCGGGTCCCCTCTCGCCTGCAGGTCCTAGACTACCTGGTGGACCTCTCTGCCCTGGAATCCCAAGAGTTCCTGGCAAACCTTCAGGCCCTGGTAAGCCCTGAAAAGGTCAAATGTTTTAAGGGTATATGAGAAGGCAATAAGGGATCTAATCACTCTGGCCTTGAAGATTCCGTGGTGCAATTTTCATAAATAAATATAAGACATGACATGAAACTGAAAGTTGTAAGACCGAACTCAAACGCCACTCATACTCAAAGCTGTGTATGATTATCGGCCTTAATCTTAGAAATTAAAAAATCTTACCCTGGCTCCATCTACACCTGGTACACCTCTGACTCCTGGACTGCCATCTCGGCCTGGATGTCCAGGAGCGCCCCTTTCCCCTTTAGCACCTAAAAGATACAAATCCTTTTCAATCAAATTCAAAACATATCTAATTCTTGAGCTTTGTACGGGTGGTTTTTGCCCATGCTCCACTTGCGTAGTCCGCCTGGGTATAAGCGTATTTGACAATTATCGAAAATTAAAAGTTTTTCATTGTTATTTCAAAATAGACACAAATTATTAGGTAATAAACACTTTTAGGTACCTTGTATTAGCGAAGTATTGATATTAGCAGCGGGCCCTGGAATGCCTCGAGGCCCTGTTTCGCCACGAGGGCCTATTGGACCTGGAAGACCCTGGAATTTCAAACCAGGTTCTATAATTGCTTCATTGATTAATTTAGGTCCTACTAATTTCGTTTACGATGATGTCATTAGAGGACATTTAGGTCAACTTACATCTTTGCCATCAGCCCCAGGAATACCCGCAAGCCCCACTAATCCAGCTTCACCTGGTTCGCCTGGAAAACGTAGTTATTATTGGTGGTGTGAAAATTAATAAGATCATAATCGGCGAACAAATACATTAATGCATATTAATTCAAAGTCAAATCTCTTTATTGCACATTTGTATTTAAAAGTGTACATTTTTGAACGCCAACATTTTTGTATGATTTTCATTTATACCACTTTGCAAGGAAAGGCGCCAACGCTGAGGAGAAAAAGTGGCAGAAAACTTTCATCAGCACACATAATTAAATCTATGATCATACTCAGGATTTCCTGTGATATTGGGGCCAGCCAGGGATGGACCTAGGACATAGGTGTGCCTTCTTCCGAATCTGCAGGGTGTAATCTGTGAATAGGATCCCTGGTTGGCCCCAATATCACAGGAAACACGGTCTCAAGTCGCAGTCCGATTGCACTTAGCTAATACGATCTCAAGTGAAGATTTGAGAGTGCTATTGAGTGCTGAGCTTTGTTTATTAATACGGCGTTACTCCCGTGATACCCGATTCATAAACGCGCACTTATGTTCCTTTAATTAATAGGAATGCCATCTTAAGATCGCTCTTAAGGTCGATCTCAGAGTTGAGAGTGGGTTTTTTATATAGAGCCGTGAAGACGTTGCACTAACTAGAGACAGAGAAATAATTTCGACACATCTGGAACCGGTATTTCGCCATTACGTGATCCCTTTACCAACAGTGCTACCGTGACTCGGGTCAGATCTGCGCAATTTCTTCCTATGTTCGTCTTAGGTAGCAGGCAAATAACCAATGCTTCACCTTTCTGTCCAGTCTCTCCATTAGCGCCTCTCAGCCCCCGCTGGCCAGGCGGGCCAGGCAAACCAGGAGGGCCCGCCACTCCAGGAATTATGCTTGTCTAAACCAGAAACAAATCTTGTATAGAGAAAAAGGAACTCTAAAATTCAGTAATCAGACAGTAAGAAGTGACGGTCTTAAGTTCGCTTTGCCAAAAAGGGATGCATAATATCAAATCAATATCACACAAGAATAACTTAATAAAGAAGATAAATTTTACTAACAACAGACGATGGTTAAATGAATTGAATTGTTTGATAATCAGGAAATAGTAAGACGTCAGGTCACATTTTACTAAATCTACAAAGTTCGTTTTGCTAAAAGGGATGCATAACTTTAACAATCAATGCCTATCTCTGGTTAATTGGAACAAAACAAGTGTACAAGAAATATAATCTTAACGACATAGTGATCACATACATTAACAAATCTGCCTGGTAAGCCCGGTTCTCCTCTATCGCCCTTCGGCCCAGGAGGTCCTAGGGGCCCTGGAAATCCTTCGGTACCCCTTATGCCCTGAAAAATTAAAATAAAGCAAACAATGTAAAATTCCTAGATCCTGCAGAAACTGTTAGTTGATAATTGCAATAGTTACTGGCAACCCTGTCGGTCCTCTGATTCCTTGAGTTCCCTGAAGTCCTGGTGGCCCAATAGGTCCCTGAAACATTATTGGTAGATTTAATTTTTAAGCATTAGCTCGACATACAAATCAAATGAGGAAATGTTCTAGCCGTTGACAATAGTTGAACTCACGAAATTCGCAGGTTCAAGTCCTAGTTACTGACAGAAATTATAAAGAATATCACGGCTCAGTAAACAGATGGTTTTTTTTGGTGAACCTATAAATCGTCCCACTGCTGAGCAAAGGTCTCCCCCCTCCTCTTCCAATCATCCCTGTCCTGAGCCTTTCCAGCCACCCATCCCTGTATCTAACGATTCGTCTCTCCACCTACGCCGAGGTCTGCCCTGACGCCGGCGACCGTCCAATGGCACCCATGATGTTATATTATCTGATCCAGTACCTCTACCATGAGTTCCCAATTAATAATTAACATTATAATTAATTACCTTCGCTGCGTGCGACATACGGAACTTTAGTTACGCTACTGACCGAGTTGCAGCACAAATCCAATGGTCCCCATACGTCACAGCTGTGACATAGAGCGCTAGAGAGTGCTAGAGAGATAATTTACATTGCCAACTCATGGTACTGGTAAAAAGATCAAGCGAAGACCGAAAGTCCTCGTGCATAATTGGACTGATACGATAGTGATGCTTACCTGAGGACACGTGCTATTGCAGACCGACCCAACAACTGCAAGCCCGCTGGAAGATGCCTCGGCGCCAAACTGGAACCATAACTGTTATTTAGTTCCTGTGGACAATTTGGCGCTGGGTATCGGCGGCATTTTGCAAGAATGAAATGGACAAACAAGCAGCTGCCACCTTGTGTTAGAACTCCAGAAGAATTGTCTTAGGTGCCGTTAGCTGTCTGAAAAATGAGATTTTCTTTTCTCGTGTGGTTTAGTGACCAAACCAGGTCGGTTGTAGGCCTTTGACGTGGCCTAACGACTGCTGTCAAAGCGACAACAACCGGGACCAATAGCTTAACGTGCTTTACAATGCACTCAGATGAAAGTGTCACCCAGCCAGGTCCTGACCTCGCCCAACGTTGCTTAACTTGTACGATCGTTTTCAACGTGTACTCGCAACTGGACTACGCGCCCCTTGAGAATTGAGATGAAGGTACCGTATGACTCGTGTGTCATTTTGAAATGTGATCGTTTTTAACCGTAGACAGAGAAACCTTTTAACAGTGAACATCTTGGAGAAAGGTCTTATGAAATGTTATTTAAAAAATAAGTAGATAGGAGTCTGTTATTCCAAAGGGAAAATTTAGAAGAAGTGAATCATTTTGAATTGTTTCCTGCATGTTAACAAGTGTTGTCGAGTTAAGACAAAATACTGGGGCAAATGATAATTTTGATAATTAGACTTTTGGGGAGTAAATTCTTGAAAGCACTTTATACTGTAGACATACGTACCTGTGGTGAAGGAGTAGCTATTAGAGACGCAGCTTGTTCCTGAAAAACAGATCAAATTACATCATAATCTAACGAACAATAACGCACTGGATGCGTCTACCGTAGGTAGGTACGTCTAAAGCAAGCAATGAGCTAGAACCAAGGCTAAGAGATGGCTCAGGTGATTTTGGTAACCCATAAGTAACATTCAATTAACCAATTGATAGCGTAAGAGCCAAGGCTGAACCCTAAAAATCTAGTTAGATGCGAATCTGGTGAATTGAGAATCTGGTAAACTGATATAATATACTATAGCATGAGTGAGACCGAAGGCCGAACCCTGCAGATGGTGAAGCCCTGACCGTTACTCGCCGCAAAGCGTGTAGAGCACAACAAATAAAGTAATGGGAAAGCGACGTAAAGAGAGTTGCGCTTACGGGAACGCGAGGTTACGGGAATGAATCGTATAAAGGTATAATAACAAATGAAGTGATTTACCTAAAGGTAAACATTGACATTCCTTACATCTAGGGAGCTGGGAACACGGGCTCAGTGCGGATTGGCGGATTTCACATAAGTACCTTGGATTTTTTTCTTCTACGGCATGCAAGTTTCATCACGATGTTTTCCTTCGCCGTTTTGAGAGCACTCGGTAAATGTACCTACGTAAGATTTTTTGTCAATAAAACCTAAGATAACTCGATGTAAGGGAAGGTCTGTGCCCGAGCAGTGGGGCAATATAAATAGACTGATGATGATGATGAAACATTGACTTACAATTTCTTCACAGCTATCACGCGTTAGATTGTAATGATTGCAGCTAATTGAAAGCCATTGTAGGTCTATCTGAAAAGAAAAAAAAAACATGTAAGTCTTAATACCGGGATCGGTGAGTAAAAACATTAATTGTTTTTTGTGTTGGAAACCGATCCCGGTATCGGTGGAGACAAACTGCCAGGATCCGTTTCCAATCCAAACGGATCCCGGGATCGGTGGAGACAACCCCCTTACAACTCCTGTCATAAGAATAATCAATCATATTTTATTGATAACGTGGCACTAAATAGGGTGAAACAGAGGCTTCAGAAGAATTTACAGAAGTCAATCGAAAATTAGGAAATACCCAACCATAACCCAACTAAGAACTTCACCATACTTAGATTGGAGATAGATTCAATACTTACAGGAGCGGGACTGCCATCATCGTTGGAGACGATGTTGATAGAAGTTGCGTTGATGAAGTCATGCTCACTGATACTCTCGGCTTCTAACTGTATGAAAGGAAGGATGTGAACAAATTTTCATAATACAATGTAACTTCAACTTAAATTTTTATACTTATTAACAAAGAAAAGTTATAGATACCGAAACGGATCTTGAGTGCCGAAGAATTGTGCGTGGTGGGTGCGTGCGTGAACGTCCAAATGTCATTCCCCGCCCACCATTAGTAGGTACGGTGGAATACAGATAAAGGTGTAGGTACAGGAGAGTTTTTAAGGTTGAGATTTTCTCAAAAACTACTTGACCTATTGCAAAAATTCTTTGACTGTTTGATAGATATAAGTTAAAACTATGTAACTGTAAGAGAATTATTAAATTCGGTCCAGTAGTTTTTGAGAAAATCTCAACCTTATTGAGGCCCCCTGTATACTTATCTTCGACTGTAGACCCAACGAGTATATTGATAGATAGTGATGGCACCCCAATTTGGAGGCACTTCGACCCATTGGGATCTTTTGTGGGCTCCCCTTTCCTTGACACTCCTTCCTCCTCCCTAAAGATGTACTCATTAGGTCCGCTATACAGGCTCATTGAAGAAACCTGTAATCTTCGGTTTCCAGATAGACCAACCCCAGAAGATTCGCTTTCTAACCAGTGAGACCCAAAGAGTAAGTTGAATATCATGTAGAAGACGCTTAAGATCCGTCCCACCAAATACAAAGTTACACATACCTCCACGCAGTCCACAGCCACGTTGACGGTATGGTTGGTAATCGCCACGTGGATCTTGTGCCAACCTTGAGAGAATAACTGCGAAACAAAAACAAGTTCGCAAAATTATTACCAAAGGATTCGCAAAAGAAAACCTTGTAGAAGGATATCATGTAGAAGGAAGATGTAGAGTATATACAACAATCAGAAGCGCCAGACATTTATATACGTCCTTGCAGCGTTGCCGAGACGTTTGCCCTAATGATCGAAAACCTTCGTAGGAAGACGACGGCGCCCATAAAAGGAAGAAGCTTGGACACTTTGGTTAAATATGCATCAACCTACAATGATATCTCTCACGCTACATCCCATTGGATTCCTTGGTTGGATCCAAGTGCACTTTTTTGACCACTTGGATCCATAAACCAATAGTTTTCTGGAAATGGATTTCAAAACACTCCGCCGTTTACTTGGGCCCTTTGATCATGTGGCCAATTGTTACAAGTAGGTATGTTTTTAGCACTTAGGTAGGTGAGATACTAGGCGAGCGACTATATTCAGATCCGCCATCAATTTTGACGCGTACAGTAATTCAATACCTAAAATATCATATTTCATCGTAGGTTAGTAAACCTCAAACCCCAAATCATACCTGAGGATACTTGAACACCGCTCTCGACCCCTGTACGAAGACAGCCAACCTCCTCGAATAAGGGAGTAAACTCAGAGAGAACTGCAGGCTCTCTGAGCGAGCTTTGACCAGGCTCCATGACCTGTGCTGTCCCCAAGCGTTGAACGTGGCTACTATGCTGAAGCGACGTGGTAATCCATGGGGGAACACTTGTCTGAAAGAATAGTCTCTTTTATAGGTAGCTTATAGGTGACTACTGCCTAGGGAAGCACGTTAAACAATTCGGTCCCGGTTGCTGTCGTTCGGCATCAGTCCAATTCAGAAGCCTACCGCCCATGCCTGAACTGACCTGAACTGTGACAATAGATTTTGAGAAGAAGACTGTCTGCCATTGCAAATTGGTGTAACAACTAGACAAAAGAGGAATTTTGTCGCACAATGTTACCGTTCGATCAATCCAAGGGCTGTATTGCCGACGTTTTTCGCCAATCACGCAAGATACGCCAAAATTTGTGGCTGGCATAGCCACTAGGTACTACCACCGGTCATCTAGCTAAATATGCTCATCATCAGACTACGTTTATATCCTTAATGCTCGGACAGACCTATAGAATCTTACATTGAGGGAGGTATACTCACTGCATTGGTAAACTAAGATTAGTGCCGTCTCCGATCCTATAAGCTCTCTGCATGTCCTGGGATCCCTGCACCAGAGTCACTCCCGTGGCCTCTGGACTGTCCAGTTTGAACACCGCAATTAGGTCCACAGTTTGGAAGTCCACGTCTCCGGGTTGGAGGGGTGAACATGGTGACAGATCCGTGAAAGGGGATACCGTTGTGAAGTTATCTGCAGGTTAATTTATTGGTAGGTAAATCACATCTGACATGAAGGTAGCTGGAGATACAAAAGTATATAGATTTAGATATGCCTATGCTTATTTTTCATGTGTACTATAGTCTGTCAACGTCGTGCTTGCAGCGCCCACGGGGTACAGGCAATGGCGGGGGGCGTTCGCTTCACATCGCCCGCCTTCTGAGACCGTACCTCGTCCCCGCCAACTTCTAAGACCCATAAGACTATAGATCGTGAGATTAAAAATTCCATAAAGTGCCAATAAAAGCCTTAAGTAACACCTTCCATAATATTAAAAATATTTACTTACCTGTCGTTTCTCCATTACAGTCGGAAAGTATTGATAATAGGACTAAAGAGAAGATAAATCTGAAATAAAAAAAAATCCCATTATGTAACTTTCTTCTATCTAGTTACTTTTGTTGACAAAAGTTGATGAAGATCTTCCACCTATCACCTCCCTTGAACTTTCTTAAACGTCGTCAAAGAGCCGACAATTTAGCTCGTCTGCTCCAAATCACGTCCCTTAATTATCCTAACATTGACCGGAACGAAAGCCTGCCAATATCATCAATGAGTATTGAGTAGCCATCAGACGTGGCCCACTTCGACGGGTCATCGAATCTCGATCGAGCGGGGGTCAACAAATAATTGATCCTCAAACAGTCAGCCGCGGCCCAATTGCGCCTGGCCTTCATCAGTCAATCAGTTGGCGGCCAATTTGATCAGCTATACATAACGGAAATGCGATGAGGAAAGGAAATTTGTGCCGATTCTAGAGTGTGGCACACTAAACTTAATCGTTGCTAAGCGAGGCGTCTCGCTCGCTCTTACGCGTAGCTTTAAGAGACTTGGCGGCTGTGATATAATCTAGTGGGTTTGAGATTTCTTCTCGTGTATTGAAGAAGTTTCATCATGAGTCTATTTTTTATACCCTTCCCTCACATCGAGTGAGCTGGAACTGTGATCCTCCACGCCGGACCAGTGCAAATTGATGGATTAGACATGTCTGTTTCCTTACGATGTTTTCCTTCATCATTTTAAGAGCAGCGAACATTAGTAATGAAAATGCAGTGAGGGTTTGTAAAGTTTCTGGATTTTCTACTGGTTATTGACAGGGCACAAAACACTCCAAAACCTCGACGTTAACCTGCGTTATAGACTTAGGTAGGTGTACCTATTCGCGAATGAATTCACAGCGCGATTTACGGGTGAGTGTAGAGCAGGTTTTATACCTAGCAAGACAGACTCGCAAAATAAAAATTAAGTTTTACGATTGGCGATTTCATTGTTTCAATTTGGGCCTACGATTATTTTTAACAGAGCGTTGGCACAATAAATTAACATTGTGATTTATTGCTTAGTGAATACGTTTTAGCGGGTGGCAATCTCAACAAAGAAAACCTCTAGCTCTAGAAGCAAATGGACGGAGTAGGAGTAGACAGACAATTCATTGTATTAAATGGCGAATGTTTGGTGGCCAAATTGCCGATATTTTGAGTAAGGGCCAAGTGCAGTCTACATTATACCAATGTGGAAGAAGCGACGTTGCATGGCCTGCTAGAGTTGTAACCAATGGAAGTACATCGTCTCTATTTACCCGTACGAGAAACATGCGTGATTCGAGTTTATGAGGTGCAGACTAAGGCAGTTGTCCTACCGCCGGCGATGAGCGAGTAGCGATTAAAGCTATCAAGTATTAAACGAGTGGGCGAGCAGCGAGTGGCGAGTATAGTTTTATAGCTCGGCTACCAGCGAGTGTCGCTGAGCGACGGGCGATTACTATCTTCACTAGCCCATTCGCCAGTGTAGCTCAGCGAGTGGACGAGTGTCGCCGAGCGAGTACATCCCATCGCTCGGCGACAAAATAGCCGAGTGAGTAGTCGCCGGCAGTGTGAACAGTCTGCGATGAACTATTAATATATGCATCTCTTTTGTTTACGCGGAATCTAGTATCTTTTGTACATTTCTTGGGCGAGAAAATAGCCGGGATTTACTCGCTTCGTCGGGCGGTGGGACAACAGCCTTTCTGTTACATCAGTTTCATACCGTTTGGTAATATCAATCAACTTAATATGCTGTAAAGATTCTTTTACATTAGATAGTAGGTATAGAATAGAGTGCAGGCTATGTAACTACACTACATAATAATTGCAGAACTTTTTAAAAAAGCGGTCACGTAGTTTATGGGAAAGCTTAACTGTAGGTACCTACACTTTTCTTAGACTGTTCATAAAAGTTTTATCTGCAAAAAAAATTATTGTTCAACTTACTTTTGTTGAAAAACAAATACTTATAGATATCTTCTCTAAGTATCGATATATGCTCACTTACCTATAAACCGTCATTATAACAAACAAAACCGTTTCACTACTTGTAACCAAACATAATTTCTTGCTGTCTTAGACTAGGAGCTAAGTCGTACGTAGTCACTCCACGAGACACCGCGAGCGATAGGCTAGGAGCCGCGCTGGCTAATCAGACCGCCGAGATTTGTCGGCTCGCTACTTGTGCGATATATCAATTAATTCTTTGCGTGACAGCCTTTTTAATGTACCACTTGTCGGGATATATTACGAGTTAAACAACGCTCGACTATCAATAGCGCAATCTTGCTGCACTTTTAAACTTCTAAATATGTTGGTTTACCTATCGTATTCCGTTTTCCCAATCTTCCATAAAAATTATATCTTAAGGACCGAGACATGTCGCCCAATACATGTTGTTATGTTAACATAGGTTTGAGTAGAAACATTGTTATTCTCCCTCTGCGCGTTTAATATGAAAATATTGCAAGTTAAGTTACCTACCCATTTATAAAATTCAAAGTATTTAAGTAAGTACTTATTGCAAACTGCAAGGTTGAGATTTTTTTACAACAGATAAACAGAACAAACAACAGATACAAAGTTTGCGTTTCCTTGCGCGAAAGCTGGTACCTACGTAACGGACAACAGCAGATCAATGGTATCACTTGTAGTGCGATTTCAACTCTTACGACGCAGATAATAAGAACGGTCCAAAGTCCAGAGTGTTACACTTGATCTGTGTTAGCGTAGTAAACTGAATTCGGTACTAGATACCATAACCATATCTACTTTCTTTGTTGGATCTTTTTACAGGAGACACCTATAAGCTAATGTGAGTACCTAACTAACGAGACAAACATCGCACCATGTCCTGGCGAATTAACAAACTGAACTTATTACATTGTCAAGGGTATCAGTCATGGGAGGAATGGAATGTAGGACATCTTCCTAGAAACATCAGCACACGAGTAATCTTTCGCAGAATCAGACTTTATAATTTGTGAATCTTTTGTCGAACTTAAGGATGTCATTTTCTTCATACTCTATGGAATGGATGGAATACATATTCCATCATCCAGAAGGATCGTCTGAATACTACTTACATAATAATAATTGAATAAGTATTACATCGTGATGAAACCTGCATGTCGTAGAAGAAAAAAAAATCTAAGGCATGTGAAATCCGCCAACCCGCACTGGGCCCGCGTGGCGGATCATGGCCCGAGCTCCCTCGATGTAAGGGAAGGTCTGTGCCCGAGCAGTGGGGCAATATAAATAGACTGATGATGATGATGATGAAGTATTTTATGTAAGTACATAAATAAAATATATTCCAACAAAAGAAAAAGACACTTAAATGTCCAACGAACTAAGAACAACTAGAACAAGTAGGTAGGTTCTTTCATCTTTCTCTAAGAGAACAAGAGACTTTCCTTTCCGTTTTCGCGCCTTTATGGTATCAAGCAAAAATAGGCGCCAATTCTGGCATAACAATAACGGTTAAATATCGTTATTTAACGCGTATTGTGCTGCTGGCAATACCGCGTCCATTCCATTTTACGCTATCGTTGTTTTGTTTGACAACTTTGATATCACATACATACATGGTAAAAAAATACCTTGAAACGGAACGTTGAAGTTGTGGACACGGTCAACGTGAACAAGTGCAGTATTTCATCATTTTCTCAAAAATTGCTAATTATTTCTAACAAGAAGTATAAAAACACAAACCTAAAGTATGTTTCTCATATATTTATTTACCTGAATTACATGTAACTCTGTGCGTTTTAGTGTAACTTTTAGGTTATGATTGCATTCTTTACAGATGCCATTGTCGTGTCGGTTTTACCAAGAGAAGTATCCGGAGGTGGAGGATGTAGTGATGGTGAACGTGCGTTCTATCGCGGAGATGGGCGCCTACGTGCATCTCCTCGAATACAACAACATAGAGGGCATGATATTGCTCTCTGAGTTGTCCAGGAGACGTATCAGGTCTATCAACAAACTGATCAGGGTGGGCAAAACTGAGCCTGTCGTCGTTATCAGGGTGGATAAAGAGAAAGGTAAAGTATTTAACAGCTTTCGGTCAGAGTGTCGCTAAGGGGGCAAAAAAAATTTTTTTTTAATTTCGCAACTTTATATTCCATGGGGTTATCGATTTTTCAATATTCAGGCTGGGTCTACGTGGTTTTTAGTTTTTCTATGAAGGCACTACTACTAAAATTTAACCTCTAAAAAATATAGCAATATGGGGTATCGGAGACTGATAAATACCGACATGCGATTGGACAAACTTCGCTCGATAGAAAAAACGCTAATATTCCATGTCTTTTAAACTGAAAATTATGTCTAATTTATCTATATTTGGTGAGGCCCAATGAGGCTGGTATGGTCACCAAGTGGCAAAGGCCTCCAAAAAAAACATACATAAAAAAAAATGTCTAAACCGAAATAGTTAATATAAAATATTAGATTTTGTCCAACATAACGGGTTGCCCCAAGGTGTAGGACAGTAGTCATACTTACTATAAAAATAACCTAACATCGAAGGTTCGAACCTTCTGAACCTAAACATCAGTGTTGGATCTGGTTATCTAGCGGTCATGATATTATATCAAGCACGCTTAATTCTAGTTTTAACAAAAGCATCAAGTAAAAACTATTTCTAACTAGGGAAAACGCGTTCTATCTAAAAACTGGTTTTATCTGTAACATAGATACTGTTCTCACCTATCCGTTTCAAATTCCAGGTTACATAGACTTATCAAAACGTCGAGTGTCAGCCGAAGACATAGACAAATGCACAGAGAGGTATGCCAAAGCGAAAGCGGTGAACTCCATTCTTCGCCACGTCGCTGAGCTGCTACACTATGAGAGCTCGGAACAGTTGGAGGAGCTGTATAAGAGGACCGCCTGGCTATTCGAGGAGAAATATAAGAAGAAAGCTTCAGCTTATGACTTCTTCAAACAGGCTGCAGTGTAAGTTCCATTGTCTATTTGGTGGCGATAGCATTTGAATTTCAGGTTTTATAACCCTATACTTATAGTTTTACCATGTTTCATAATGTACATGGGTGTTACAGTTGAACAATAACTATGGAATGTATGGAGTAGATTTATTTATTAATTATTTACTTATTATTTTATTTATGTAAAGATTTATTTATATAATTATTGATTATATTCAATTTGCCATAAGACTTCGAAGACAGAAATAAGTATACTGGGGGCCTCAATAAGGTTGAGATTATCTCAAAAACTACTGGGCCGAATTTAATAATTCTTGTACAGTTACATAGTTTTAACTTTTATCTATCAAACAGTGAAATAATTTTTGCAATAGGTCAAGTAGTTTTTGAGAAAATCTCAACCTAAAAAACTCTCCTGTACACCTTTCTCTGTGTTCACCGTACATGCTTCTCAATGATGTAATTGTTACTGTATTATGGTGCAATAAAGTGTATTTATCTTATCTTAGTAACGCTAAGCTGTATCAGGGGAAGATACTGGTGCCCGAAACTGGCCGAAACACAGTTTCTCAACTAACTCAGGTGACAGGGCTTTAAAGTAACTAAAGTTAAAAAGAAAAGAGAAATAAGATAATAAAGCTTTATTACATTTTTTCAGTATTCTTATCTTAGTAAATATTATTAAATATACAGTATATGTATTAGTTAATACCTTTTTTTTACGTGGGGAAATGCTTATGCATTGCCCACGAGGGTAGCGACGACGGGTTATTTCGGACTTTGTCTTGCACTGGCTAAAACCGCACGGTGGCCTCCTCCGCGCATTATGGGGAGCTCTGGGCTCTCTGTTGAACTACACCAGAGTTACGACTCTCGATCCGCACATGCAGTATATCGACCGATGAATTTCATTGGTCGATATCTCGTTCGGTATAAAGCATGCGGGGAATCCCCACAGGCGGTGTAACGAACGCGTATCGACTTTGTAACTTTCATTGGTCGTTATCTCGCTTGCGGGGAGTCCCCGTATGCTGTATATCGACCGAGATAGCGACTAATGAAATTGCGCCATATGGGTCGGTATGCAGAGGGGGATTTCACAGGTCGGTCTTCTTTACGCAAGAGGACCAGTCTGACCACCGAGGGGAAGCAGCTTTGACGAAGACAGGAGCTGAAAAGGCGGGTCAGCCTTTCGCTCAGCGCCGTCTGTGCGCAAAACCAGGCCCGACCTGGGATTCCGTCAGGACCTGGTACGGTGTTTCGCGCACTGAGTCGCTTTACCGCCCATTTCAGCTCGGCCTCCGTGACTTCCAGGTCTTCGGTGTAGTCGAACTCAAGGATTTGATAATACCTCATCATCATCAGTCTACTTATATTGCCCCACTGGTCGGGCACAGACCTTCCCTTACATACATTGAGGGAGGATTGATAATACCTACCTACAATAAAATTGTTGTATTATTTTATTTGTAAAAACCCGATTTAGATTACAGGCTACTGCTATCCACAAGGCTGTATGTATCGGACATCGGATCATCTTTAAATATTTGGTATCTTGATGACGGTACCATCGGTGGTAGGCCGGAAATAGAGGAACAGGACCTTCACGTTTTAGTTCCACGTTTGAGAGAGCTGGGACTGGAGGTGAATGCGACCAAGTGTTAATTCTATCCTTGCAACCCGTCGTTGTTCTTCCTTACCTATCTTCTCATCCATATTGCCTGGACTCAAGGAACTGAATTGTTCACCTTTTACCCTACTGGGTTCTCCCATTTTTCCATAGGCAGCTCCTGAGGCAATAAAACTCGAAAACTACTTCTTCTCGCTCACGAACGTCTTCAAAATCTTCCAGTCCACGTAGCTCTGGTTCTGTTGCGAATGTGTTTTGCTGTACCAAGGATCACATACCTGTTAAAGACTGCACCTACTTGGCTTTTTTCGGAGGACGACTGCTACTTTAATTGCGCCCTAAAGCGTGTGCTTTAGGTCGAGAGTATCTTGAACGTCTCCCTAAATGAGGACCAGTGGTGTGAGGCTGCTCTTCCGATTAGGCACGGCGGGCTAGGTTTGCGGCGTGCGGGTGATGTGGGTCTTCCCGCCTTCTTGGCGTCGGGACATTTGGTCGCTGATATTTTAGCTGCGAATGGCGACCAGGTGAATAGGATATGTTACCGGTGCTTTGACCGGCATACCCGAGGGGACCTAAGCCCAGTGGTCATGGGACGACGTTGGGTGCAAGAATATTCTTGACAGACTTGTGGGAGGGGCGGATCTCGCGAGGTTGAGAGCTGTGACGCGGGTAGAGTCGGGAGCGTGGTTGCACGTCATACCCTCTCCACACCTGGGCACCCTACTCGATGGCGACTCACCGCGTGTTGCCGTAGCTCTCCGCCTGGGCTGCAATGTATGCGAACCTCGTCGATGCATTTGCGGTTCCATGGTGGAAGCCGATGGGCGTCACGCATTGAGCTGTTGTCGGTCCTTCGTCATTATGCCCTCAATGATATCATCCGGGGAGCCCTAGTGTCAGCCAATGTGCCTTGTGTACTGGAGCCCCCGGGGCTCAGCCGCACGGACGGCAAGCGGCCCGACGGCCTTACTTTGGTTCCGTGGCGGGAGGTGCTTGTTGTGAGACGCGACCTTCGTCAGTACATTCGCGGCCTGCCATCTGGGCCGCACGACGCGCGCAGCCAGGGCAGTGGAGCTCGCCAGTAAAATTACCTATTCGTACTGTTCGCGGTGGAGACGACGGGTTGCTGGGAAGCCATAAAGTCGCAGATATTGGCCGTCGCCTCAAGAAGGGTTGTGACTCTCGCTCCGGGTCCTACCTGGTGCAAAGATTGACCATAGCTATACAGCGCGGTAAAGCCGCAAGCGTTATGGGCACCTTTGCGCCGGGTATGACAAGGGGCGGGTTATTCGACTGACGAAGGTTTAACGGACATGTTAGTTTTAAGTTTGACATGTAATTGTATTATGTTTATTAATCTGAGGATTATATCCTCAGATTTTCACATGAAATGCAACAACGACTTGTATTTGGTGACTTAACAGCTCATCGTCCACTTAGAATATGATTTTTTTTAAATAGCTAACCTTCGTGTTCAATTTATATCCGCAGAGACCCGTCAGTGCTAAACGAATGTGGCCTCGATGAGAACACGAAGGAAGTCCTGCTGGCCAACATCAAACGCAAGCTGACGTCACAGGCGGTCAAGATCCGAGCAGACATCGAGTGTGCATGCTACGGCTACGAGGGTATAGATGCTGTCCGTGCCGCTCTCAAGGCTGGCCTGACGCTGTCCACAGTAGACATGCCTATCAAGATCAACCTTATCGCACCTCCTCTATATGGTATGTCAGGCAAAGCCAAGTTATATATTTAAATCCAGTTGTGTCACGCACGGGTAATGAGATAACTTACCGCATGGCGAGGTTTAAGCTTGATTTACATCTACAGACATTGAACGTATCAGGTATTATATATATATTTATTCTTCTATATAAGCAATTACAATCATTTTTGTTCTCGAAAAATGCTGTTCATAAAATATGTTCGCTGCGGTATCGCCGTTAGTTCACACAACCTGCCCATAGGTGTCGCTGTACGATTTCACGCCAATACAATTTCTATTTTAACTTATTAATCCACCCTTTCAGAAGGCATTTAATGCCCCACAATAACCACCCACCCTCCCCCCTAGCTATGGTCATGAATTACACTCGTATGTTTCCCAGTCTTTAGCCCTTACTCGTATTTTCAAAATCGCGCGTTTAGTTCCCACAAGCTGCCACTAGATGGCGCCGTACCAGTTTTTACATCGCGCTATCGTTTCGTGCAATGAATTCATACAATACGCTTCACGCAGTGATACGATTCGCAAGACAGACGAAAAAACGCAACGAGATTTTTTCTAAAAGCTTATTTTTTGGTGAAGTTCTCTACTTTTGTTAGTAGAAGAACTTCTGATAAATACACATACAAACTAGTGCTGTGCTTCCACTCCACATGCACTGTAATTACAGTAGATCTACGTAACGCCCGTAACCTGTTTTGCGTAATTTATACCCATGATTTCCTGCAAAAATGTACTAAAACACTGATTTTTAATTATTCCCTCGGGTCTCTTGTTGGCACAGACTTACCTGTAACAGGGGCGCCCATTTCTGCCCGCACATGAGCGCAAAATTGCTTCGCGATACGCGTAACCTTGATATATCGACATGGATTTAATATGGCACCCCTGCCCCCCGCTTCGTCTATTGCGCTCATTGTTTGACAGAATTTTTCGCTTGTTTGTGTTCACAATCGTGACGTAATGCGCTCTGATTGGTGTTCAACATAACATGGTGGATTGTCGTATTTCGTGGTTTTATTTTATTTTTTCAATGCGAAATCACGGACATTTTATAAATTATTTTTAACCTTCTACTTCCTATTCCTACTTTTTAAACCAACAAGCACAGACCACTTACCCCATAGATATGAAATTTTGCAAGCGAAAAATTTCGTAGCGGGGGACAGGGGAAAGAGTGCCCAAGTCGATAATATCTCTAGGTTACACGTGTCGCGAAGCAATTTTACGCTCATGTGCAGGCAGACACGGGCGCCGTTCTGTTACAGGTCTATGGGGTAAGGGGTCTGTGGATTCAGGCCATTTCGACGCCGATGCAATTGTAACACTGATTTGTCTCAATATAATAGGCTAGTTAATTCATATCGAAATTCAATAAAACAATATTTATTTCATATAGTATTTCACATCAGTATCCCAAATATAATACTTTTTTATTACATAAAAGTAGAAGATGACTGTATAAAATTAAATTAAAATATTTGACGGTTTTTTCCCGCGCGCTAAAACACTAGTCGGCCATTTTCGCGGGATTCGTGACGTCACTCTGGATTTTTAGGGATGCCCGATTTTACTGATTAGTGTTTTCTCAACATCGACATCCCTAGCCGCGATGTCGTGTCGTGCCGTGACGTCATGGTACAGATAATCAATTTTTGATCGAGTCTGGAATGTTGCATTTTAAATTAAAAATTTTGAAGGTCTCCTATGGATATACACGGACCCAAAGGGACTATAGTATGACCGTCTAACTAAATAGTCTTCGCCTGCGCGGTACAGGGACGCGGGGGTATGACGACAACGGGGACCGAGAGAGGTGCGGGCGGCAGGCGCATTTCTGTTAAACCCCCCCCCCCCCCCCTCTCTCGTTCCCCGTTGTCGTCCTACCCCCGCATCCCTGTACCGCGCAGGCGAAGACTGATTTAGACGGTCATACTATAAACGAACTTACGCTCTGCTGGATGAGAGAAGCGATGACACTGATTAAAGAAAATCACGGTGTATTGTGACTGTAACGTCATACTGATCATCAGTAACTGATGTAGACCAATTTGCTCAATTAAATTGAGATGTCAAAAAACTAATTTCAGAGCTCTTCAGGTTGTCTATACGAATTAAATCAAATACCCTATTTGCAGCTTCTGAATCAACCACGACAAAGGTATTCTTGCCCTTCCCAGTCTTGGGTTTAGGCGAGTTGGGGGTTGAGGTCTCCCTCGTTGCCCCGGCATCGTCTCGTTGGCCTAATCATTACACATGGCATTTAATGCCCCACAATAACTCCCCAAGCTATGGTCCATTCTCGTCGTCCATTTTAGCATTGATCTCCTATAAACAACTAGATACACAGTCTGCCTTCTAAAAATGTCCGAGCGCAAAGAAGGTCCAAACGGATGAATGGACCGTCATGCTTTGTTGGACATTATTTGGAAGTTAACAATGGACCCTTATTTGGACATTTTTTAAATTGTTTTAGAAAGACCTTTGTGTATCTAGTTATTTAAAGGCGGTCAATGTATATTAGTTTTAAAACCGCGCGTATAGTTCTTACAAGCTGCCGCTAGATGGCGCTGTGCCATTTTTACATCGCGCTATCGTTTCGTGCAGTAAGCTCATACAATACATTTCACAGCGGCGATGCAAGACTGACAGACAGACGGAACCGAGGGTTTCGTGCAACTTATAAAACTTAACCTATTTTTTGTGAGAGGTTCCAAAGAAGAACTTCTTGAATGAAACCGAAATTGAAGTGGGACGCCATGATTTTGTAGTTTTGTATGCATGCAGTTGTAGAATGGAAATTTACTTCTGCAACTGCATGCATACAATTCATACAAAATTTAAACCCGCACATAACACCTTGGTTGGTTGTTATGTTAACTTGTATAAACCAGATGCATTAATTATTGCATTGCATGGTAGGTAAGGTAATCGGGTAACTGTAAAAGGATTATTAAATTCGGTCCAGCTAGTAGTTTTCGAGAAAATTTCAACTTATGGAGGCCCACTGTATACTTTTCTCTGTCTTCATGTGTACTTAAGTTAAACTAATTGTTATTATTTTAAAAGATGTGCTGTCGAAAGTATTTTTGCCACTTTTTATCCTCAGCGTTGGCACCTTCCTTCCAAAGTGATGTAAATTCAAAATGTTGACTAGCAAAAATGTACACAACGTGCTTATTTACAATTTGATTTGAATTATTGTTAGGATTTGTGAAATAAAATTTATTATAATTAATTCAATAAAATTTAACTATTCCAGTAATGACGACGTCAACGCCTGAAAAGACGGACGGCCTGAAAGCGCTTCAGGACGCCATCGACAAGATCAAAGACAACATTACCGATGCGGGCGGCGTGTTCAACGTCCAGATGGCGGTACGTATTACATCGACACAACGAAAACATGGTCTCAATTAAGATGTACAAGCTGTAAACATCGCCGTGGAATCTTAATATCTGCAAATAATAGTGAAATATACAGTCTGTCCCAATACAATTCTCCATGGAGATAAACTAACCACACTTACTTACTAATCATCATCATCAGTCTATTTATATTGCCTCACTGCTCGGGCACAGACCTTCCCTTACATCGAGGGAGCTCGGGCCATGATGAACGCGGGCTCATTGTGGATTGGCGGATTTCACATGCCTTAGATTTTTTTACGGCATGCAGGTTTCATCACGATGTTGGAATCATCGTTTTAAAAGCACTCGATAAATGTACTTAAGTTTTTCCGTCGAAAAAACCGAGGATAACTCATTGGTACATGGCTGGGAATCGAACCTGGGACCTCCGTATCGCAAGTCCATTGCCCAACCACTGAACCCCCGAGCTATTTACTAATGATCACGGTCCATTGCTTTAGCCAGTACGACTCATATGACTCAGCTCAGAGTAAAATGATCGAAATTTCCACTAACTAATTAGTTTAATATTGTTTTTGGTGAACTTTCAAACGCCATGTTTGTTTACATCCATGGAAAATTGGATTGGGACAGATTATAAGTGGGTAGTCTTCTTATCGCGCGGCTAGAAGTAACCTCTGGTGACTAGAGGTTACTTTTAGCCGCGGTTTTGAGTCGTGCAACATGCTTTAGCGCGCATAAGTCACTGGCCGGCGCGGCTTTTCGTAACCAGTTGTGAAAATGAGGAAAAAAAAAATTCTTTGTACGAAATCGATTTCAATGGAAGAATATTTTAGCAGAAGTTCGGAAGTAAAAAAAGAATGGAAAAAGCGTAATATTTTTTGGGCGATGTGACTAAAAAACCGTTTTTTTTTACAATCCAGGCGGATCGGAACGTCGAAAAACTTAGGACTTTACAAATACTATGAAATGGTCATATTATCGATGATCAGTTCATAGTTAGGTAAATAATATTAATAATTACTGGTAAGAAATAACGAATTGTCTATATCAATTCGCAGCCTAAAGTGGTGACTGCGACCGACGAGGCCGAGCTGGCGCGGCAGATGGAGCGCGCGGAGGCCGAGAACGCAGAGGTGGCCGGCGACTCCGCAGAGGAGGACGAGGACAATGGTAATAAAAATATATCGTATATTTCAAGCACTAAGGACCCATTTTTTACGGTTTTTAGATATTTATTTCTCTAAAACAATAATTATTTAATTTTACAATTTAAAAATAATAACATCAGCATACGGGTGGAGCACAGGGAATAACTAGATAGCACATTAACGAGGTAATAGTATGAGTAAATGCACACCAGTCACAGGGGCAATCTAGAGCGCACTGGCGGACGGGGCAATAACAATTGTCAGCCTAAAATGGTGACTGAGACAGACGAGGCCCAGCGCGGAGGCCGAGAACGCAGAGGTGGCCGGCGACTCCGCAGAGGAATACGAGAACAATGGTAACTTACAGCATATATTCCCTGTGCTCCAACAGGGAATAACTAGCTAGCACATTGAATAGATACAGTATGAGTAAAGGCAGCTAAAACACTTGAGGGCAATCTAGGGAGCACTGGCGGAGGGGGCAATATTGTCAGGCAAAGGTAGTGACAGCGACAGACGAGGCCGAGCGCAAGAGCCGAGAACGCACAGATGACCGGCGACTCCGCAGAGGACGAGGACAATGGTAACTTACAGCATACGGTGGAACACAGGGACTAACTAGATAACACATTAACGAGGTAGTAGTATGAGCAAAGGCACACCAGTTACAGGGGCAATCTAGAGGCAATAACAATTATCAGCCTAAAGTGGTGACTGCGACAGACGAGGCCGAGCGTGGAGGCCGAGAACGCAGAGGTGGACGGCGACTCCGCAGGGGACGAGGACAATGGTAACTTACAGCATACGGTTGGTGCACAGGGAATAACTAGCTAAGGTAGTGACTGCGACAGACGAGGCCGAGCGTGGAGGCCGAGAACGCAGAGATGACCGGCGGCTCTGCAGAGGACGAGGACAATGGTAACTTACTTCATACGGGTAGCGCAAAGGTTATAACTATAGTCCGTCAACGTCGTGCCTACGGGGTACAGGGGTTAACGGAGACGACTTACCTCTATACACAGCCGTGCGCGTCGCGCTCGCTTGCCCTCCCGCCACACCGCCCGCAGCCCTACCTCCTCAATTTGCTACCTAGTTACCTTACCAATCTACAGCCGTGCGCTAAAACACTCGCGGTTGGCCGTCGCGTCTCATATTATTTTTCGAAACAGACCCACAAGCTGCCCGCGCGCGTTTTAGCGTAGGTACGGCTTATTACCTAGGCTTACCGCTACCTAGTCATTCTAATAACTTAAAAATTAACAAAGTGGTTAGTTAAGCTTCACATCCACTAGGTAACATTGACGGTCAACAAGATCGGCAACGTTGCCGACAATGCGCGATGGTACCAATACTAATGGTACTTCAAGTTCCTCGTTGCCGTTCAACATGATGAGACAACAATGTTGTGCAACATGTCGCCCGTCAAATGTTGCCCAGTGGATACGAGGCTTTAGTGTTGTAGCACACGTATCCACCCGGCACCGCCTCGCCTCGCCCCTCGCTGTCAACCTTACCATGAAGTCTTATAGCAGGATTACTTCAATAATACTTTCTTTATTATTTCGTACAGTCGAAGACATAGATAAGTATACAGGGGGCCTCAATAAGGTTGAGATTTTCCCAAAAACTACTGGACCGAACTTAATATTTCTTTTACAGTTATATAGTTTTAACTTTTGTCTATCAAACAGTGAAATTCTTGCAATAGGTCAAGTAGTTTTTGAGATAATCTCAACCTTAATAACTCTACTGTACACCTTTCTCTGTGTTAGACCGTACCATGACGACCTTAAAACAAGCTTATTAAGGGCGTCATGCATGGTACGAAACAACAAAGTATTATTGAAGTAATCCTGCTATAAGTATACGAGTTCATGGTAAGGGCAGTTGTCAAAATAATGCGAGGCGATGCCGTTACGGAGGCGATTAGTTGCAGTATGGAGTTTCATACAAAGAATACTGTACGAATCAAGTTGAGGCGACGCTTATCCCTTTCCTAATAGAGACTAATTCCAATCTCTTTCGTTGCGCAGGTATGGGCGACGCGAATATGGACGACGCGCCGCAACAGAATGGCGCCTCGGACGAAGAGGACGACAACTGAGCCTGTACATACGTTATACATTACATTATATCGCAACCACGGTATGCTAGCGGCGAGTTATTGTCTACATAATTATAATATAATATACATGTTTTATACAAATTGATTGCAGTTTATTTAAGATAGTTTATCAGTATCGAGAGCTCGGTGGTGCAGTGGTTAGGTTACTGGACTTACGATACGGAGGTCCCAGGTTCGATCAGCAGCCAGGTCAGCCATATTTTTAGCTGAGCGATAGCTTGACCTTATGGAGAGATTTTACGAAGGAAAAACTATAATTCATTTCTATCCAATCAATGATACTCATAAGGCCCGGTTTATATCTTCAAACATTGAGCACGTCAGACACGTGGCAATGTCTGTACATAGATAAAAACGCACCTTAATGGTCCGAGCACATTATGCCGGGGTGCAGCGTGTCGGGGCAGAGCGCAAAAATACGCTCAAATCGCTTTAATACAATTTGCATGAACTATCGCACACTGTATCGGGCTGCAGCGGCTCGCATTATTGCGAGGCGGATTTGCGTCCGCGCGATGCGGCCCGCCCCGCTGCGTCCCGACACAGTGTGCTATAGCAAGCGGATTGGAGTGCACGCGCGCCCGTGTTCATTTTACGATATCTAGTAGTACACTGTACTCAAAATCTGACAATGCGCTGCGACCCGGCCCGTCACTAATGTGGAAGGAATGATACATAGGATTTAGAAACAAAACTACAGGCAGTAAAATTTCAACTTCAATAATATTTACATCAACAATATAAACATTATAGCCATAGTCTAGTCAGAATAATAAAATTACAGTAATCTATTTTAATCTAATATTGCACTAGACAAATCATGAGATCCGTCTAGTAATAATTATTATACCTTTTTCCCATTTATGCTAGCCAATTTACTTCGCTGTATTTTGTCAAAGAATAGAAGGCCTGCTGCCCTTTCTATTGTTTCTGGTGGCACCTGGAACAAGAGTTAACAAGGTTACATTTAATACGTCTAAATTAAAGAACAGAACCATATTTCTATATTGCATTGAATATATTAAATCCTGTACCGTAATTCGAAGCCTAATAAAACAATATGAGAATAACATTCTTGATTTCCGCTCTCCGAAGTCATAATACGTCACGTCCGCAAGCCCGTTCCTCCCACGCGCACCCCGCACCCCACCACTACCGACGGCAGCTAGGCGGGGAATTGCCATTTCACTTCATTGGCATTAAATTTCCCGACCCGTACGGTCGCCTAACCTAACCTAGCGTGAGGTTGACCGAATTTAATTTATTTTAGTCATATTATACGTAGCAAAGTATTTGCAAATCTTTACTTATAAAAGTGAAAGATAAAATAATTTCACCACGTTTCTGTGGTGCATATTTTTAACGGTGTTACCGTTCGGTTTGATTTTATAATTATAAAAGTATTAGAAACGTCCGGCCCGCCAGCAGGAGGAGACGAATACGGAAGAAGGAAGGATAGCAGCAACAGGTGTGTTTAACATGGCGCGATATTATGTTCTAACGGCGGCGCTCGCAAGCAACGTTGCGTTAAGGAATGTTCGCTAAACTGTAAGTTACATCGCTCATTACTTTAAGCATGCAAATTGAAGTTGTTTTCTTCAGTATTGGGGCCATTAGTGCTACGCAAGGTACACCCGAGTCCAAACATAAAGGTAATTAACGGGCACCCGAACACGTGGGTACTCGCACCCCCAGAATAGGGTAACTGGCCCAGGAGTACTGAATTCAATCGCTCTGTGCGCACATATTGGATTTCAACTATTTAACCTTAAAATACCCTCGTTATTTTCAATATTCATATTAATTTGATACACGTGGTGTTAATTTGCTTATAACTATACAAGAACTATAAGACGACCACTCATTAGGGCAGCGAAGTGGACAGAACACGATATTTTATTTCATTTATATACTTAACGTGATTTTGTATTAGAAATATGCATACCATGCAATACCTAAATACAATACTCGCAATGCACGTACATTGTGGCAACATGTTGGCGTCGCCAGCTGGCATTCTACGGCAGTCTGACGCCACTATCAAGGATAAGCTTTTTTCCAGGATTAACTAATTTTTTCAGCGGAGTAAGTCTAGTGTACGAAACATTAAACCCTGTATTCTGTTGACATCGAGGGAGTAAGACTGTTTTACAGTAATGTTCAGTGTAAAGATGGATTCGGAATCTCGAATACGCTGAAATTTCAAAATGGAAATCGTGGCAATGCTGATTACCATACACTGTAGTTTCCAGCTGATTGGCTGGCGCGCAAATTGTGGCACGAGTTGTTGGTGTGAGAACGCAATCTAATAGTTATTGTGCCGCGCAAACCGTGCCGCGCACGTGCGTTCTGGTTTGACAACACATGCAGCGTCGCCACAGGAAGCTGATAGTATGAATAAATACTAATGACAAGGATTGCATTTCCTGTGCACCACAGAAATATCCTTTTCCCAACTTGTGGGTCAACATCAGTAATGGTGCAATGAGACAATTGGAGAGGGGTAAGTAAGTACCGAGTGACTAGAGACGTTCTCCAATTAACAGATCAGAGCGGACTCTTCCTCGTCCCACCGGGTCAGGAGAGTCGCGTCTAGCATGAGTCCTATGCTTTTCATGTCGATCAGTTGAGCTACCACCATTGGGAACAGAACGGGCTCCGCCCTACATTCCTATACCGGCTTCTACCTTATTCAGGCATGACATCATGTTACGAGACTACAACACCAAGGATACACCGCGCCTCACAGAAAGAAAGCACAACGAGCTATTATCCCAAGGGGTCCTACAGTACTTCCCCAAAGGGTTTCCTAACTGATGAGTTCAATTAAGTCTCTTAAACTCAACGAGTGTCGGACTTTCGCGTGACTCAGAACTACTACGACTACAAAAGTATTTGGATTGCCATCGTATACCATTGGCTTCACCTACAGACGCTGTCTCCGATACGTCTACAGAGGCGGCCTCCATACCATATTTGCCACCCGGAACCCGAGTTACGCTCTGAGATCGCCTGGCGAATGGGTCTTTCATGTGGCTAACAAGTCGAAATATAATTTGAATAAGAATGAAGATGTATTGTCATTCCGCAGACATCGTAGAAGTTAATTTGATATTAATAAATTGGCAAAATGGGAACCAGTTTACCAAGGACTACCCACAAGCAAACCTCATAATCCCCACGGGACTAGAGTTATGTACTATCATGCCAATCGAACTGCTGAAAGGCGGCGAGGACCACTGCCTAGGTATGCTGAGCTGGTATGGTATAGAGGTCAAGGGACTACAGACTCCCTCTCGGACCCACAGACATCTGTTGCATTGCATTGATGTACTTATCATAATAGAAACTACCAATCTTGGTTGGAATGCGGAAATTAGACCTAGATCTACTCCTAGATCATGATTACCAAAGCTAGAAGAGTACTGTTCACATTGTATTACATTCTAATACAGAAGATACTATTACGTACTATTACGTCATCCATACTTCAAGCACCAACACCCGCGCTTTGCGGTTTCGTATTACGCCGTACTATACTAGTACGCGTATTGTGCATAATATGACATCTCCGTTCGCCGGGTTATTAATTTCCGAACACTTCGACAGACCCTAAACGATAACAACATTGTCGTCGCCTACCCTCACAACGAAGGCGCGACAATACGTAACGCAGAAAATGTAAACAATGCAATCTACTTGCAATAAGGGATATGAACCTGACTACATGATTAAAATCTTTCAACTTACAACTACCTACATAAAGGCATTAAGATAGAAAATAATGTATTCATATTATTATGGATATACGGCGATCGATTGCTAGAATCGGATTTTAGCGAACATAACTCCATCGTCACTGGTCACTCCCCCGGCGGAGCCAGTACATGGTAGTTGGCGCAGCACAAGCAGGTCGGCCCTTACATGTGCCGTGTTACGATACTGGAAATATAATAAAATGTAACTTGTAACGTGTAACAAAGTATCAGAGTTATATACGATAAGCCGGTTTTTGTAGCAATTATATCCGTCGTGTCGTGTATATGTTGCCTACCAACGGTGAGAGACAATAACATACAAACTGATTTGTTCTACCCACAACATCAATAATGTTGTTTTGTTTGAATCCCTACACTATTACAATTATCATAATTGTAGGTAGTGAATTTATTAGGGAACGATATCATCGAAAAATTCTCGTTACATTTCTACCTGTGATTTCTACCTGAAAAGGCTTCAAAGCGAACGTTTTTTAGGCATGATGATTGTGGTTTTGCCATCTAAACCTGTCACAATTGTCTAACGACCGACTACTGTTAAAAGACAACAATCCGAACCGATTGTTTTACGGCTCATACGAAAATTTATCTAGCGGTCACCCATCCAAGCACAAACTGCACCCAACATTGGTGAACGTGTACCTACGATCCTTTTCAGCGCGTTCTCACAATCGGACCACGAACCTTGTGACTTGAAGCGTGGCACTGTTTGGTATATAGTGTACAGAAATTATATGTAGTGCCAGCCTTCTAATAGCTATGTAACTGCGGAGCGTCGGCTTCACTTAGCTGCGCTTCTCGACCATATATTCGAATTCAAAGTTATTTTCTTGCCGGCTACGCTGCGCATATTATACCTCCCGCCCGGTCGGGGGCTTCAACGTACAGTCAAGTTTTTTATTCCCATAAATCGAGTATACTTTAAATTATGCACTAGTTCATAGAAAATAATGAAGAATAGACATGGAACGGACTTAAACACACAAAAATATATAGAATGTTCTAATTTGTTCACCGAGCATGGATAATGCGTAATACAAATTCGTTTCTAACCGAATGTTAGACGTGGTTGTCGGAATACTACTACTATTGTCCGATATATGGATTTGCATAACATACCCTTTAAGTATGTATAATACGATGAAGATTGTCGGTGGACGTGGCCTGTGGTCGCTCAGTTGGTAAGAGCGCGACACGGAATGGCAAGGTCGCAACTTCAAGTCCTGCCCACGGCAAGAATTTTTTCATCAGGTTCTAATATATAGAATATATATATTTTTCAAAGATTTTACTTATCACGGCCGGTTCCTTGTGCCGTTTGTTGCAAACAGCGCCGCAGTGCGGTGGCAATGTGCAACTTATTCCGGTGAAGTTTTACAATACAGTTTATGGATAAGGTTTAATAGGAATGTTTCAAACAAAACTCGCCACCCAGGTCAGTTTTCGAAACCAATTCTTAAAATCTGTCGGTTTAATTAATTAAACCGAATCAATTAAGGCCTCTAATATATAGCTCGTGAACGCCATTTTTCCCCATGTTATGCGAGCGAGACTCTAAAACTTTCCTCTCAGATACCTTAGTATCTGATGTAGTCCACCGTCTGAGAGATCCACCGAGTTGGATGAGGATTTTCTTATTTGATACAAACTCTCTGATACATCTATACATTTTGTATATTATAGAGTTTACACCCAAACAATTTGGAGAATTTGAAGCAGGGGTTTATTGTGTAACCTAACATCAAGTGTATAAAACCTACTTACGGTTTACCTACCTAGAGGTATACATTGTGAAAATTGTATTTTAACTCAAGGCGATGATTTATAACTAGATTAAACTGCACAGCTGTAAGTACAGCAGGTGATGAGAAATTTGTTGGGTAAATTAACTAAGGTACCTAACATGCCCGCAAGCGGCACCTTTCTGTCAATACCTTCAAAAAGGTCAAGATATCAGATTTCATCACCTTTCTGTCAATACCTTCAAAAAGGTCAAGATATCCGTTTTCATATGAAATTCAGGATATTTTCTTTTTTAATCGATTAGATCAGCGCAAAGGCATACCATAGGTACAAATGTAGATAAACTGACAATCAGTTAAGTATTTGTTACACAAGTTACAAATGATATGGGTACCTACTAAAGGATAATGATTGTTCATAATCGTACTATTTCGATGCATAGAGTATGGCTCTTTTTGCTTATGTATTAAAATAATCTAGTATGCTCGCTCATACTACATGGCTTTACATATTTTGCTTAAATCAATTAAGCAGATCACATTGGCATATTTAATTGGTACCACCACCACTACCACCAGGCGATAACAAACACGTCTCTCATATTGTTTTATTAGGCTTCGAATTACGGTACAGGATTTAATAGAGACGTTTTACCTGAAAATAAAACGTTTATTAAATACTTACCTAATTCGAAGCCTAACACTTTCTAATTCTGCCTGGTGGCTTTTATATGAGAGATGCAATGAAGTGAAATGGCAATTCCCCGCCTAGCTGCCGTCGGTAGTGGTGGGGTGCGGGGTGCGCGTGGGAGGAACGGGCTTGCGGACGTGACGTATTATGACTTCGGAGAGCGGAAATCAAGAATGTTATTCTCATATTGTTTTATTAGGCTTCGAATTAGGTAAGTATTTAATAAACGTTTTATTTTCAGGTAAAACGTCTCTATTTTTGTTTAATTTACATTTACACGAGAAATATCAAGAAAAATGGAAACGTTAATATTATCCCTAAGGGTATTTGACAAGTATCGAAAATTATATGTTTTTCATTATTATTACAAAATAGACACAAATTCATGATCCACTGTGAAATCAAAATTGAAATAAATTGAAAAATGAAGTAACTACAGGCATTTAGAAAAAAATATTTGAAGGTACAATTTATAATAGTATCTATAACTTGAAATGAACAATATGGTTACAGAAATAATAAATCAACTAACTTAGCAGTGTATAGTTTAATGAAAACTGACGACGACGTGCACCTTTTGTAATATTCTATTTACCCCATTTTAATTATTTTAAATTTTGTGAATAAAAAAAGTAGAACAAAAATAAAAATAAAAAAATGAAAACTGTGTCAGAATGTTTAAACAACTGTATACCGGTGACGTCAATCTTTATGGACATGTCAAAAGCATTCGACTTTGTTTGTCATTAAACACCTTTAAACAAAATGTATAGCTATGGTATAAGGGGGTTGCCTCATCAACTTATTAAATCTTATTTATCTCATCGGACACAGTACACAGAAGTTACTCATTTCAACAGGCAAAAAGAACAGAAATTCTTATCGAAATTAAGAGAAACAAAATATGGGGTACCCCAAGGTAGCATCTTAGACCCCCTTTTATTCTTGTTGTACATTAATGACCTTCCGGACACAATTAATCACAAGATGGTATTATTTGCCGATGACTCGACCTTAATTATCAAGTGTATAGATCCTATTGAATATGAGAACACCGTTAATAAAGCTTTAAACAATGTAATCGATTGGCTGAAAACAAATAATCTCATTATTAACCTTGCAAAACCGCAGCAGGAATATGAGAGTTGATTGATGCAATAAAAAATTTAATCAAATACCCATTGTTTTATAGTAGGTACAACTTACCCTAAATGATGCAATGGGCGTGTCTTCCGGTATCTTCTGGTTGGGCATGACGTAAGCTTCCATGTCCAGGGAGCCGTCCGTCGCCTCGCCCACCACCACCTTGTAGTAATGCGTCGGCACGGAAACCATGTTAGCTCCTATTACTTGATACTTAACGTACATTTTGCCGTCGGATTCATTTCTGTCGACAATATCAGAAATTGACGATGTTTTAAAACCACAGACCACTTACCCCATAGACCTGTAACAGCTGGGCGCCCGTGTCTGCCCGCACATAAGCGCAAAATTGCTTCGCACCACGTGTAGAGATATTATCGACATGGACGGACGCATATCTTTAATACGGCACCTCTGTCCACCGCTTCGTCTCTATGCGCTCATCGTTGGCAGATTTTTTCGCGTGCAAATGACATTGCCACATTTCAATGGAGCTTTGTCCCAACTACAAAACTACGTGACCATTTAAGCTGTACCTATCATTTTGTTGGGGACTTATTACGGGTTTCATATTGCATAATCATAATCAGCATAATTTTCTACTACTCTCGCAACTCCTATAGAAGAATAACAAAAACAATGAATAATTCGCTTCGATTTCTTACTATTTTCTGAATTCTTAATTAAGCTGTTTTATTCGACTCGCAACTTGTACCTAACTTTAATTTAAACCAATAATTTTAATAAAAAACGGCGATACTTTCAGCAGAATGGCAGAATCTGGCATTGTCATTTGTACCGATTTCTGTCTATTGGGTAAGTGGTCTGTGTTTGAAACAGTCCCAGGTTATTAGTTCAACTAGTTTTTTGAGAAAATGTAGCTAATTCTGTAGCGGCCATCACGTCGTATCCTAAACGCATTTGTCACTATCGTTCTTATGCTACATCCCGTAAGAGCGAGCGGGACGACTCGTTTAGAGGAGACTGGACTGATATTAGCGTGCGCTTTCTAAAAAATTGCTCATTTGTCAACCTTATTTGAAACCCCTGTAGGTTGTAAGTAGTAGTGGCGTGGCCTGTGGTGGCTCAGTTGGTAAGAGCGTGTCACGGAATGACAAGGTCGCAAATTCAAGTCCTGCCCACGGCAAGAGTTTTTTCATCATGTTATATATAATAGGTATAAGTACTTTTATTATGGACTTTTGAAAATGGCGAGAAAGTGCTAAATTATTTGATAATGATTTTAATTTCTAACTAAAGTGTTTTTTTAATGTCAGTATGTTAGATTTTTCGGATAATATAGGCAAGATCTGCAGTTTCGAGCTAGAGTCAAGAGTCCCACTACGAGCTCGGGAGTGAACGTGACTGTTGAGCTGATTCGTCCAGAGTGATGACGCTACGGCGACTGCTCTGGGCGAAGAAAAGAAGACGTTGATATCCAGGGTGGCGACGCTACGGCGACTCCCCTGGAGGACAAGAGAAGACTATCAGAATATTCTGTAACATGACATTGGCAAATAAACTTTTCGGCGCGTAGGCATACACGTGATTTAAAGTTATTCCATCGTTTAGGCATTCTGTCCCTTTCTACCGTAACGTTTTTAACGAAGTGTGAAAGGGACAACAACACTGTTGAAGGGAAGTGAGGTTTAACTAGGTTTATGAATAACCGCCTTTATTTATCATGTATTACCTCGGCAAGTAGAGGGGTCCCGTACAGCAGTAGACATTGTTGTACACTTTGGTCAGTTTCCTCACGTGTTTCTCGAGTCGGTTCCACGCGTGCCGATTGAATCCTTCGCCTACCTGCGAACGATTAAAAATATAAAGTTAAGATAAGATAAATACACTTTATTGCACCATAATACAGTATTAATTACAAGTTAAGTTCTGCGAAAGGACAACTACGATATCCAAACTTTTGCCACGTGGTGATGGTGACATGGACGTTATGGATCCGCCATCATTTTGGAATGGATTTGATTTTTTATTCGTTACAATAAACGCATTAATGTATTTGTATATTATCCATGACACAGAACAGAACAGAAAACAGGGGAACATCAGGTGAACTCAGAATCTCAAAAAATGAATTTGCCATAATAATTATTGGCTTGACTGACATCTTGATTGGCTGGCGTGAAAAGTGTGACGTAAAAACGCTGGTTTTGGCTGAGATTCTAAACCTAGCCTTAAGACTATAATTTATGTTTTTTTAGATATTGTATGTGATCTAAAAAGACTGCGATAAGGTTCGCCACCCATCACGCCATGGCCTCCATAGTGGCGAAAAGCGGACGGTAACCTGCAATGCGTGGAGAGATGTGAGATACTACGATTGGAGAAGCTGTGTCAGGAATCAACTCTGCCTACACCTATGGGAGACTAGGGTGACTTTATCTATGTATGTATGGGTTGTATACCTGAGGCGCGATATTGGTGAGATAGAAGGTCTGGTCGCAGTGGTTTTGCGCGATGTGATGGTTGCCAGCAGCAGCCATGTGACCGCGATCATACCCAGACCGTCCGTAGTCTGTGTTTTGAGACCTACGACATGGATAAATGTTTATAACTAGAGACCTATATTATAGGTCACATATGCCATAGATTTTTACATTGTCCATGATAATCAATTTGTCCTCCTGCATTAGCTCAAGAGTAAACGTTCGCTGAGCTCCAGGGTTGCAGGCTCTTTTGTAACTCTTCTGGAGGAAGAAAGGAACACTTTGATAGAATATTACTTCGATGCAAGTTTCGAAATAGAATTAAGAGTCCTGCATTAGCTCAAGAGTAAACATGGCTGCTGAGCTCCAGGGTTGCTGGCTCTTTTGTAACTCCTCTGGAGGAAGAAAGGAAGACTGTGATAGAATATTACATGCTCTTTAACTTGACAAGAAGGGTAGCAAGTGACAGAACCCGGTGGAAAATGTTGGAGGAGGCCTATGCCAAGAGGCACACTGAACTACGGAATATACTCTAATTCAAATGATTTATTGCAGTCACAAAGACCAATAAGTGTTAGTAAGTACTTAAAACTATGTTAATGTTTACACGAGGTGTATTACGCGCTATGACATGCGACTTAGGTCCGACTCCGAGACCCCGGGACATGTCAGTGCACCCAGTGTATCAGAATCGAACTGTCCATGGTATCCGAAATGCCCTTCAGGGTGCTGTTAGGGCTGCCGCGAACCCTGCTGATGCGACATCAGGGATGCGACTCTTTTGCATATGATTGCATGGAACCCGTCCACGCCAGCTTCCGCAAACATCCCTGACGCGCTGCAGCATCGCGACAGCCCCATCAGCACCCTGAATACTATAATAAAACCATCAAAAATATTATTGAGCCCCTGCGGCGAGCTGTCAAATGGCTGTCAGACGCAACATTTCGTAGCACAACTACACGTTTGCGGGCGATCACTATGTGACTTTCACTTTCATATGTGACTCTCAACTTTGTGACGGCGCGACGTGGCGTTGGCGTGGGCGCTGCGCGTTAACGAACATGTACTACAGGTGCAGATGCTTCAGGCAAGTAGGAGGGTCGCCATTTAACGTCCCTGACACCGGAGACGACTTTGGACAACGCCTTTTATATAGTTGTACATTATACAGGTCGGCCTATCGAAATGGGTCAACTACATGGGCTACAGTAGCTCAAAATAAAAGGTAAATAAATAAATAAAATAAAAAACTGTCTAGTTTGGTAATGAAACTAAATTAATAAAGGTCTCTCACCTAAAGAACGGATGAATACTCTCATCAGGTTTAAATTCACTGTGGCTCCGGGTCACCTGGTCATTTTTGGCCACATGTGCCTTGGTCAAATGCTCGAACACCCAGTAAGGAACTTTGTTACGACGATCATACGCCAGGACAAAGTCGTCATAGGATCTGATGTTGTCGAGACTGGGGAATCCGTACTTCATTATTTGTGATACCTGAAATACCATTCCACATAATATTAAGTTAAAACAATGTCATCATCATCAGTCTATTTATATTGCACCACTACGTGGGCACAGACCTTCCCTTACATCGAGAGAGCTGGGGCCATGGTCCACCCAGTGCGGATTGGCGGATTTCACATGCCTTAGATTTTAAAACAATGTGTTTCAGAATAAATCATTTTATCATTGCGATAGTTACATATACCATACAGGCATTGATCTCCTGTTCTTTATAGGATACTAATGCACACAGGCCACATAAGGGCCATAACCAGAGCTAACCCAACTCTAAAAATAACTTCTAAAATACTTAATAAGTTTTATTATAAAAGCAGTGGCAAAAAGTGGGTTGTATTTTTGCTGTGTTGAATGTACAGGGAGGAAGGGGTGTTAAATTGGATGAGATATGTGTACTATTGTATGCCGGGATCGCAGCAGATGGAAGTCCATCGTCTCTGCCTGCCCCTGCAGGAAACAGGCATGAGTTTATGTAGGTAAGAAAAGCTGTGTACAGTCGTAAACATAGAAAAGTATACAGTAGGCCTAAATAAGGTTGAGATTTTCTCAAGAACTGCTAAACTGAATGTAAAAAATTTTGGTTGGGGTGTCGCTAAAAAGGCACTCAGGAAAAAAGATATTGAGCATTTTTTTTTTAAATTGCCCCCATAGCAACACTTTGACCGAAGTTGTTGTATAGATAGCTCCTTACTCGGTCCTTAGTTCCACTTTCTGTATACGGCGTCGCGGCCGACACCGTCCCGAATACCGGCAGCGCTGGCATGCTCTTGAGGCTCCTCCCGCCCACGACCAGGGCGTGATCTCGGGCCTCATGATCCTCACTTTGACTACCGCAGTGACCCAGGTAATACCCGCTTAATCCCACAGCAGTCAGTTGGATCACGTTTAGAAGGCGTTTGCGGAACATTGGACTATAAATATTGGCAGTTCAACTGTTATCGCACTGTGTTTCAGTTAATTTTAACGATAAATTAGTAATATGAAAAGATTATTTTACAGCAAACATTACGAGTCCGACGTTTGAACAGATGGGATTGTTGACGGAAAACAGCTGATCAAACCGAACGAAATGCAAATCAATCGAGTCTGTCGCCAAGAATTTCGCAAATGATTAATCTTTCTTTGTAATCAACAAAAGAAACGAAAATGCATTGAGATAATTACATGTTAATGACAATGCATGCAATTTGCCATGATGCTAATTTGAGATTTCCAAAAAATAATAATCTTTATGATATGGGAATCCTAACCTATATGAAAACCATTTCAATATATACCGTATTACCGTTGTATAGAGCTACACTTCATTATGATGTTCATATTTCTTACCTAATCTTTGCATGAGTCAAGCTATGTAGAGCAAAACACCTACAAAAATTCAAAAGTATGCGTAAAACGGAACGGAGAATTTTGATCAACCAATCACAACGCAGAAGAAATCCGACGAATCACAAGCCTCTATTTTACATTTGGATACACTGACCAAACCAACCGATTCAAATATCTCGATTCGCGGAACATTCCTAGAATCAATATGGAAAACGAACCAAGAAATCCATGAGGTATTCTGTGATATTTTTTATAAAAAAACAATAGGTGTGCCCTCAGAGAAATAATGACGGGAGTACGCAAGCGCTGG
Source organism: Tachystola acroxantha (assembly GCA_963506565.1). Lineage (NCBI taxonomy): Eukaryota > Metazoa > Arthropoda > Insecta > Lepidoptera > Oecophoridae > Tachystola > Tachystola acroxantha. The sequence goes on along the minus strand of OY735892.1, from coordinate 5,453,757 downwards.
CGTTCCCCTCTGCCGAGGTACATGCACGAATCGTTCATCGCCGTTTATAAAAACTAGTTGCTGCGACCGGCCGTCATTTTACTTTCGTACGTATCGCTGAACACATCTCCCGAAAATGGTTAACTGTGCAGTGGTTTCATGTGAAAGGCGATCAGAAACATCAAATTTTAGAAAAGACGGTGTTTTTGATCATTCATTAGCAATTTAATTATGAATTTATGCTACTAAAACATCTTGAAACTCATTTTGTTTTTCAAGTCTAAACGCCGAAAATCTCTTGGTACGAGGATACAAAATCTCTTGGTACGAGGTTGCTTAGAGTAGAGATGGGACACGCCAACCAATAAATGAACGAATGAAGCGAATGAAATGAATGAAGTTTAACTTGAAGTAAAAATATACATTTTCCTTATACTTATTAATTGTTTCATTGCAATGAAACGTTCATTACGATTAGTACCTAAACGGCAGTTCTTTTTGGGGCAACTAAACTGATGTGGATTGTTGCGGATGGATCAGGCAAATGGAAACTCGGATGAATCGAAATATTATAATAATTAAAATTACAATTTAAATAAAAAACCTGTCTCTATTTCTACACACTAACAACTACCTAACTTTATAAAACAAACAAGTGGTTTTTTTTTCTATGCCCGCGGAACCAACCAGTCGACAACACGTATGGTATAGGCAGTGCTTCCAGATGCATCTACTGTAATTTTGACTGTTTTACTGTATAGTACTGTAATGATAAAATACAGTACATGGATCTATGGTAATTTTTATTTAGGTCATTGTAACTTATTTTGCCTAATTTATGCCCACAAAAGACATGATTTCTGCAAAAATGTACGAAAACACGAACAAATTCTAAATTATTTCCTCGTCTCACTCTTTCTCTCTCTAATTGGGTCGTAGTTCATGTGATTTTTTTTTAAATTCATTTTTTTCTTCAAAATTTTCAAGGTATTAAGTAATACATAATGTTTTCTTTCTTTATACACCTTATCCAACGTCTAAAGTATTGTAATTTCATTGTAATATTATTAGGAAATGTACTGTATTTTTTTATAATCAATCAAAAGGTCACACGCACCGTGACCGTTCAAGGATTATGGATTTATATATTTATGTAGGCTGGATTAGCATATGGATACTTTGTGTTCCGGAAAAAAGTGAGAGAAAAGCTAGTACAAACTATTTAAAAGACCAAAAATAATAACAATCTATAATCAAACTTGGTATATCAATATCATTCGTTCCTTCACCATTCAATTCAATCGTTCTTTGTACATAGCACATCACTAATTTTTTGCGTCTGTGGTTGTCAAGAGATTAGCGTAATTACGACGAAATGTTTATTTATGTGCGTGTTTTGTCTTTGTGTGACGATATTGTTTTCGTGTGCGTTTATATGGACGTGGCAAATTTTGTTGCGAGTGTGCAGCAATGTGCAGATGTGTGCTGTACGTGTTTACCTCACCTCCCCCAAAAAGTGGCAGAAAAATATGTACGGCTAAAGATAGGTAAGGCAACTCCCGTCCTTATTTCTCTGAGGGTGTGCCTTATAGGAAGAATGAAAGTTCTTGATTATGTGCCGTGAGCTCAGAGAAATAAGGACGGGAGTTGCCTTACCTATCTTTAGCCGTACATATTTTTCTGCCACTTTTTGGGGGAGGTGAGGTAAACACGTACAGCACACATCTGCACATTGCTGCACACTCGCAACAAAATTTGCCACGTCCATATAAACGCACACGAAAATAATATCGTCACACAAAGATAAAACACGCACACAAATAAACATTTCGTCGTAATTACACTAATGTTTACGACAACCACAAACGAAAAATTAGTGATGTGCTATGTACAAAGAACGATTGAATTGATTGGTGAAGGAACGAATGAAATTGATGTACCAAGTTTGATTATAGATTATTATTTTTGGTCTTTTAAGTAGTTTGTACTAGCTTTTCTCGCGGCTTTGCCTACGTGAATTTCAGTATATATATATGTTCTATTCAAAATACATTTTTCCTAGGGAACTATACTTTTTTCCGGAACACAAAGTATCCATATGCTAATCCAGCCTACATAAATATATAAATCCATAATCCTTGAACGGTCACGGTGTGACCTTTCGATTGACTAAAAAAAATACAGTACATTTCCAAATAATATTACAATGAAATTACAGTAAGTACTTTAGACGTTGGATAAGGTATATAAAGAAAGAAAACATTATGTATTACTTTATCCCTTGATAAATTTGAAGAAAAAAAATGGAATTTAAAAAAAAATCACATGAACTACGACCCAATTGGAGAGAGAAAGAGTGAGACGAGGAAATAATTAATAATTTGTTCGTGTTTTCGTACATTTTTGCAGAAATCAAGTCTTTTTGGGCAAAAATTAGGCAAAATAAGTTACAATGACCTAAATAAAAATTACAGTAGACCCATGTACTGTATTTTTATCATTACAGTATACAGTAAAACAGTCAAAATTACAGTAGATGCATCTGGAAGCACTGCCTATACCATACGTGTTGTCGACTGGTTGGTTCCGCGGGCACAGAAAAAAACCCACTTGTTTATTTTATAAAGTTAGGTAGTTGTCAGTGTGTAGAAATAGAGACAGGTTTTCATTTTCATTGTAATTTTAATTATTATAGTATTTCGATTCATCCGAGTTTCCATTTGCCTGATCCATCCGCAACAATCCACATCAGTAGTTGCCCCAAAAAGAACTGCCGTTTAGGTACTAATGGTAATGAACGTTTCATTGCAATGAAACAGTAATAAGTATAGGTAAAATGTATATTTTTTACTTCAAGTTAAACTTCATTAATTTCATTCACTTCATTCGTTCATTTATTGGTTTGCGTGTTGCCCATCACTACTCTTAAGCAACCTCGTACCAAGAGATTTTGTATCCTCGTACCAAGAGATTTTCGGCGTTTAGACTTGAAAAACAAAATGAGTTTTATGATGTTTTAGTAGCATAAATTCATAATTAAATTGCTAATGAATGATCAAAAACACCGTCTTTTCTAAAATTTGATGTTTCTGATCGCCTTTTACATGAAACCACTGCACAATTAACCATTTTCGGGAGCTGTGTTCAGCGATACGTACGGAAGCAAAATGACGGCCGGTCGCAGCAACTAGTTTTTATAAACGGCGATGAACGATTCGTGCATGTACCTCGGCAGAGGGGAACGCCAGCGCTTGCGTACTCCCGTCATTATTTCTCTGAGGCCGTGAGCGATGAGCCCGTGGATTGACCTCAAAACAACCCTTGTGCAAATAAATATATAGTATCCGAACATTTAATTATTATGTCAAAAGAGTGAGGTTGTTTTTGTTTTTGAAGAAAATGCGGAAAATTAATTCATTTTACTAATTCATTGCTTTCTTTTCCTACGTGCTTGTTACACATCCGTAATAGAATAATCCTAAACGAAATAGAAAGTGCTCAAGACCTAAATGATGACAAAAATCTTTTTCAAAACAAACCGCATATTTTCAGCGGTTCTCTTCAAATGTAATTGCAGCACCGCAACGAAACCAATTTCAGCTGTGCGCCTGAAAGATAAGGACTTCATAACCGACGACTACACTAACGTGACACCGAAAATTATATCTTATTTGAATCGAAACTTACACCTTCAGAAAGGTAACCCTTTATCGTTGGTACGTCAAAGGATTGTGAACTATTTCTACGCGAACTTCACCCATAGGGGTCACCCATCATTCAGCGTGTACGATAACCTGTCGCCTGTGGTCACGTCGAGGCAGAACTTCGATGATTTGTTGATACCTGCAGACCATCCCAGCAGGGCGAAGTCCGACTGCTACTATGTAAATAAGGACGTGCTACTCCGGGCGCATATGACCGCGCATCAGAGCGAACTGTTGAGGGCCGGTTTAGACAATTTTATGATGATTGGAGATGTTTACAGACGAGATGAGATTGATTCGACACATTTTCCTGTTTTTCATCAAGTAAGTTTTCACTTACGAGTTCCGTTTTATAGTAGTTTTATATAGTTTACTACAAGTCTGTGCCATGTCTCTAAAAATATATAGAAATAGGTTTTATTCAATTAAATGCTTTATTTGTAAGCACATACATATAAAGCATTTAATGGGGATAAGGTACAAGGCCGAAAGGTGTCCTATGTTAACCACCTAGGTAAACCTCACTTCCCTTAAACTAGGTCCTTGTCACTTTCATACTTCGTAAAAAAAAATATTAAGTTATAAATTCTTGGAATAATTGTAAATCAGGTTTATGGCTAACTACATTATAATTTCCTTGATGCCTTCAACTAACCCTAATAAAATGTGTTTATTACATTTTCAGCTAGATGCAGTAAGATCACGACGCATTGACCAACTTTTCCCTGAAAACTCAGGCCTAACCATATTTGAGCCTGCTTTTGATCGAAAAAATTCTCAAAAGGTCATCAATTCCATATCGGATCCAATGAAACAGAGCTGCCATACATTAGAGGCTACGAAACTAATGGAGACACAGTTGAAGAACCATCTCATTGGTTTAGTTCACTGCTTATTTGGGAACGAAATAAAACACAGATGGGTCGAAGCGTACTTCCCGTTCACTCATCCTTCGTGGGAGCTTGAAATATATTATGAAGATAAATGGATGGAAGTTCTTGGTTGTGGCATAGTTCGGAATGAAATATTAGCCAATGCTGGTCCAAATAACTCCATTGCCTACGCTTTTGGTCTCGGTTTAGAGAGGCTAGCGATGGCGTTGTATAAAATCCCTGACATAAGGTTAATGTGGAGTACAGATTCAGGGTTTCTAACACAATTTCAGAACAAGGGTGTAAATGAGAAGATTACATATAAACCAGTATCATCATACCCACAGTGTACCAATGATATTTCGTTCTGGCTGCCACCGAATTTGACAATAGACTCATTCACAAACAATGATTTCTATGATCTAGTCAGAGATGTAGGGGGTGATATTATTGAACAGGTGAGCCAATTTTTGAATCTTATTTAATTACAACTTTGACAATAGTAGTAGTGATATCGCATGCGTTGTCTAATTTTCAGCTTGATGTTTCAAACATTAGTGCCATCCTTTTCTTAATTTTTTTAGCATTTTAGACCTGACAGATTTAGTGGACTTTTAAAATACATACGACAAAATCACTGGAAGTTATTATAGATACTATTATACTCACAGTAGTTTTGTCATAAAAGACCACGCCTTTGAATGCTGAGTATAATACACACAAATTCACGAGTTATAGAACCTTCATGGAGTCAGTGCACCTAAGAATAAAGCATGCTTAGGCCCCGGGTTCAAATCCTGGCTATTTCGTCATCACAACCCAACCATATTACAACAGAATGCAAGGACTGTTTTACCAACCGGCAATTCTAATCATGTTAAGATTAACAAATTTTCTGATTTAAAAAAAAAAAAAATAGAATCTCACTCTAATCACCCTTAGTGTAAGATAGCTAGACTGTTAACTGTACATACATGTACTCTTTTCCAAAATTCCAGGTGAAACTCAAAGACAAGTTCGTACACCCCAAGTCCAAGAAGCATAGCCTCTGTTACAGCATCGTGTATAGACACCTGGAGCGGACACTCACACAGGCAGAGGTCAACCGGGTGCACAGCGAGATCGAGAAAGCAGCTGTGGGAGTCTTCAATGTGGACATTAGATAAGGATTCATTTGTTTATTGTGGTAGTTAAAAACGTAGTATTACTTTATGGTAGTTAAATATAGTTTTGTTATGTTTACACTTTATTTCATTCCTTAATGCCTGTGAGTATCTTACTATAATATTACGAAAATAGCGGGAACACCATGGTCGCAAAATTGTTTTAAAATTCTGATTATATTGTCTAAATTGGTTTTGTTTTTAATATCATTTTTAGAATTAAAACTATAGTGAGCCGTTACTACAAATTATTATATATAAACGGATATCACTCACTTATCGCAGTGCGCGAAGAAACGTCAACGGCGACGCGGGCGTGGCGCGCTCACCTTGAAAAAGACCGTCGAAATCGGTCGAAACTGTCGGTCTAATGCCGACTTCAACAATATAAGTGAGTGATATCCGTTTATTTTGTATATAATAATTAATAGTTTTTAATATCACATTAAATTAATCAGAAAATGTTAACGATTATTAATATATCTGGACTTATCGAAGAATTATGTGCTAGACTCGAGAGAATTGAAGAGTTCGGGAGTAAACGTGACTGCTGGGCTGCCTCGTTCGAGGTTGACGACGCTTTTGCGACTCCTCTGGAGGAAGCAATAAATACCATGAGATCTTTCGTCCAGGGTGACGACATTTCGGCGAATCCTCTGGATGAAAAAAGAAGACGATAGATTAAGATGAAATACTCAACATGAAAACTGTCGAATATTAAAAAAAAACTTACTCCGCTGTCAGTGACTCGAAATGACCGATCTTGGCATAGAGAGTTCTCTATCTACGAATCTTGGGCCTCCAGCCTCTGTGGTATGGACACTGAGAGCGTGATTCATACACAGTATTGAATTTGAGCTCTTATAACTGTCAGGTTTCATACAATTTTGACTGAACTCATAAATTAATGTATAGAGGACTAAAATTCTAAGCTAATCCACTTTTTACCTGACTGCCCCAGAAGGAGGGTAATGTTTTTCGCGCGTATGTATGTCCATTCCTTCCTGCCATACTGTAGCCTAAACGGCTTGATGGATTTTGGTGTATGAGGTATCGTTAAATTCGTCTTGATTCCCACACCAAAATGACTACACCCAGATTACAAATACGCTAAATTAAATGAAATAGATATACTTTAAAATCAACACAATCTTTATTGTATATTATGCAATATTTATAACACAAATGACAATTAGAGCCCATTCACACCACAGCCACAACAAAACAAGTGGGCAAACTAATATATATGTCGCAGTCAACTGGTTAAGTCAGCCGTGATGTTGAATGTTTTATGCGCCATAGTGATTCAACCACAAAACCAGAAGTTTGGTTGAATTGGCGTCGTTAAATTACAGTATTCTGTTCAATCAGACATCTATTTCAACCAGTTGACTGCGACATGTACACGACGACACATTTTTCCACTCTTAAGGCTATGACAATAAGAAAGGTATAAATAAAGTCTTACACTTGATGCGCTTGTGACTGTAGATACTTACAAGTTTTTAACTTAGTTGGAGTAGTTTAGTAACTTACTAAACCATTTTTTAACAAACAAACATTACGTCACCTATTCTTATTTATTACATACAATAATGTGTAAGTAACAAAATATATACCCATGCAATTATCTAACTACATAATTACTTATATTCACTGAGTGAATTGAAATACTGAATTCGTATCTATTATTAGTAGGATTTCATCCATTGGTTATTCAAAACGTAAGACATTTGACAAACCGACCTATTATTATGGTACAGCCGAAGACAGAGATAAGTAAACAGAGGGCCTAAATAAGGTTGAGATTTTCTAAAAAACTACTCGACCGAATTTAATAATTCTTTTACAGTACATAGTTTTTACTTTTATCTATCAAACATTGAAATATTTTTTTGCGATAGGTCAAGTAGTTTTTGAGGTAATCTCAACCTTAAAAACTCTTCTGTACACCTTTCTCTGTATTCCACTGTACATTTGTCCCATATAAATGTCGAACTCACTTCGCTAATCTCGTCACACTAATGTTGTTGCCAAAAAAAATCTAATGAACTTTTATTTCCATTCCATGATGGAATTTCCATCATTGCTTTCAATATCCAATATCCAGATATCCACATTATTAAGTATATGACTTGAAATTGAATCACTTCACTCACATGCTTAAAAAATTACTATCACAGAAGATAATATTAAATAAAATCTTATACCCTACTACTAACGAACTAAATACAATAAGAACTAATAATTCTATGTATTATTTTCTTCCCGCCCAATTCAATAATTTGAGATCTATTATGTAAATATAAATACCTAGTACCTAGTTACATGCAGTTACTCTTTCGCGTCAGTTAGTCTATCCTACACCCCCAGAATACAATCTTCTTGCGATTCTTCGGCATTGTTCCCAAAATCAAACAGAGCTGTTTCCATTTCCATATTTTCTTCCTCCATAGACTCTGGGTCCACGGCAGATGTTTCGTTTTGGTTTTCTATATTTTCTGGTCCTATCGGCGTTTCACTTTCAGTTTCCATAGGCCCAGCAGACGGAACCTCTCCAATATTTTCCGACTTATCTTCATTAACAGGCGCTACGTTATCTTTTTCTGCCTCGTTTACTTTTTCATCGCCAATTTCCTCGTTATCTCTCATCCTTTTAGCTACTGTAGCGAGCGGCTCATCGTCGGAAGAATCTTTATCTTCAATCGCTTTATCGTTATCGGTTTGCAATTTTCTCGACTTATCGCTCTTGAACTGGTCCAAGGTAATTGTGTATTCGTGGTCCGAGTCTGAACTATCCACAAGATATTCTTCTTCCATTGGCGCGTCGGAATCAACCAAATCAATTCTAGCCTCTATCTTTTCCAAAGCTTGCTTCCTTTTTCTTTTTATGTATGTTTTCATGATATCATCTCTGGGGGCACTCATATTGACTTTCCGATTCAATATCGCCACTGAATGAGCTTTATTCGTTTTGTGTAGAGATTTAAATAATTTGACAGGCTTAGCTTGTTCCGTGATATCGGATTCATTGGCATTGTCAAGCAACAGTGACCGTGGATTTCGATATGTTTTAATTTGTAAAGTTTGTTGGCGTACTGTCGTTTCGGGCTCTGAAGTGGAATCTATATCATCGGTTAAATCTATCGTACACGTGCGTAGACTTTCCAGTTTGTGCGATTTTGATTTTACATTTCTCTTTATACATACTTTTATCGGTACGATTACACCAGTCTCGAAATCTAATTTGAAAAATTTACCATTATGTGCACAGGCGTATCTTAGATCCGATAGAGACGTGACTGGAGATAGCTCGGGGAGATTCATGACTGCCGGTGCAGTGTACGTGTTTGTGTCTATATTTAGTACCGTACCTGCGACGGACATTTCTGAATCGTTAATAATCGTCGTGTCACTACTAACTGACGGCTGTGGTGCAAATTTTGTGTCTTCCGCTGAGATTCCAGACATCTCCATTAAATCGGACAGTAGATTCCTACTAGAACCTCCTGTAGCCATGTCATTAGTAGCGTTGTCGGTGCTACTATTATCGACATGTTCACTTAATTTATTAGTGTCAACTTCATTATCGTTTCTGTTTAATGATGATTCTTCATCGGCCTGAGTTACTGATTGTTGTGTACCGACACTATCGTTCATACCAATGATAACTTCAGAACTACTGTTTGTTACTGCGGAATCATTGCAGATATTTTGTTCATCGGCTGGGTTTATGGTAGCTGCAGATGTGGCGTCGCTAATTTCTTTCGAAGTTTCTGATATCGCTGCGGCACGTGCCTCAGAACTACCTGTTTCCATTTCCTGACTTGTGTTTACTAATTCGTTTGCTTCTGTAGATTCCGTTGGCATTCCTTGACTCGTACCTTCTACTGATGAATTATTAGTATCGTTATCATTTGATGGCGTACTTTCATCATCATTGAGTCTAATTACATCTTGTGACAAAATAGGTGGAAGTGGTGCAGGGTTCTGCAAAGTTTTAGGGATTTTTTGCGGAGGAGTAGCATTCACTTGTTTCTGCACGGCATCTATGATCGTTGGCATGGCAGATAGTTGTTCATCGTTAAGTTCAATCCCAGATTCCACAGTAAATGTCAGTTCACCATCTGGCAGCAATATTAAATGTACGCCGGTAGGCAGCGGCAATGTTGGGATTACATTAGGGATTTGGATGTCTTCGGGTTTCAGTTCGCTTACATTTGTAGTATTTCGCGGAAACTTAACGGTGGTTAGCAATATTTTGTTTTTGCCCAAATATATTGGACTTTCATTTGATTTTTTGGACATAGGAACATTTAAGACCTTCCTGATATCCCTAACAACTGTCCTGGGTATCGGACAATTCTTTGAGCCGTCCAAGACTATTTGCCGTAGCAGACTATCCATGCCAACTTTTGTTTTCGGAGATATTGCGATATATTTAGGTCGCGTAGCAGGTGGACTGATGGAAACATTTTGTAGAAGTGGAACATCCATTATTTGGGTATCGGTTGATACCTTAAGCGTTTCTCCTAATGCCCTGGATCGAGTCACGTACATCTTATTAGAAGGTGATTCGGAATTATAATTAGCACATACAATTTGCCCCGGCGAAATAGTGGACCGCGGTCTGCCACGCGGTCTACCGCGCCTTCGTCGTGTCTGGCTTTCCCCGGGGATATTGCTACAAATTGATACGGGCTGGGCATTAGAACTAGTATTAGCTGTTACTGTGTCAGTGGTAAAGTGCGTAGCTACTGTCACCGATTCCACTACGTCGGTTGGCACATCATCTTTGGTTTCCAGTGGCGCATCGTTAATTTCCACAACATCACATGACGTATCATTAATTTCAAATATTGGTGGCATATCTTCTATTAGCGTTGCCAGAGTTTCGAAAATAGTCGGCGGCGTAAAAACAGGTGTTCGGTGTGCCGGATAGGTTTTGGTTGACATTGATTGGGAAGTAACGCTACAAACGCTTGGTAAACCTTTTCCCAAAGAATTAGTGGTGGTAGTATGCGATATGGCAACTGTCGAGACTAATGGCGGTGCCGCAACGACTCTAACTGTAGGTACCGGTACATTTGCCGATTGTTGTACGACAGTTTCTATTGAGGCGCAGGCGTTTACTAACGTATTATTTTCATCGTCAGAGAGAACTATAGCCGCAGGGGCATTTGACGGTTTCTTCTTTTTCGTTTTAACAAGGTAGCTCGCGAGACGAGTTTTGCAGCAGCATAGGCACTGTATATCCGGACACGAGTGAGGTTTAAATGTTCGCCCCTTTGCTTTCAGCCTGTTTAGTCTATACATAGCCCAACAGCAGAATTGATTCGCTTTCTTCGCTCCCGGATCAATTTTATTTTTATTTTGTTTCGCATTATCATCGACAGTTTCGTTGTCTTTAGGAACAGTTTCAATAACCCAATTTTGTTTCTTGTTTTTCTTATTAGGGTTAACATAGAGGTCTTCGCCGTTTATTTTGTTAATCATCTTATTGAGGGTATCTATTGTAATGAGGAAGTCATCTAAATAAGGAGGGATCGGTTTGGTTTGTGGCTTGTACCATTGTACACTCATTTTTGGTGGGAGTCTGGGTTTGGGTTTGCTCGTATTAGTCGGTCTACCGGTTACTTTAGACGCAGATTCCGTGTTTAAATGTGTATTTATTAAGTAATCTCCGACCCTCAACGCTGGGGGCTGCAATTTTACTGGTGTATTAAAAGACTCACTTATATTACCGGCATCGGTAGTTTCACCATTCTTGTTTGTTAATTTTTCTGAAAAAGTATTTGTTTCGTTTGCTGCACTCGAATGAGTAATATGCGTAACAATCGGTAGGTTAGTGACTCGCAGAGGGGGTACTTCCGCCGTCAACAGTTTCTGGTTGATGCGACGTATTTCCGATATATCCGGCAGGTTTATAACTTTGCTTCTTTCGACAGCTTCGTGTACATTGTCATCATGAGGTGGTATTAGGTCTGCTATCGTGCTATCTATGAGACTTTGGAGTACCATCGCTGAAGGTACAACAGCAGCCACTTCGCTTTCGCTTTCTTGGGCTACGATCGGTTGTGAGGCATCGCTCTGTGTCAAGTATAACGTACCATTCAAAAGTTTAGTTTCAAATGCTTTATGTAAATCTATAGTCATGGGTTTACACGCCTTGAACAGTTGTCTGTTTCGCAATGAACTAAAGAAACCTACGTTCAGTCTTTTGAGACGAGTATTGAAATCAGGATTCTTACATAGTTGTATGGGATTGTAAGAGCGGCTCCGGGGTTTTTGTAACAAATAACTAGTGGGTTTAACTCTCAGATGGTCAATTACGTCCGAATCGCTCTCGTATTCGCTGGGATCTTTTTGAAACAAGTCATCGTTTTCATGATTACTTTGAGCTTGGGTGTCTGGTTCCTCTGCTTTTATTTCAATTTTAATAGATTGCGTGCTCTCCGGTTTACTTTGAGCAAATATGCACTCTATTAAACTACTGTCTTCGACGGAATCGAAGTCCTTACCTTTGAGTACCAGCATTTGGTCTAGCTTGGTCGTGTAAATTACGGGTTCCATTAGCAGTTTGAGGTCGAATTTGGGTGCTGTTATGGGTTTAACTTCCTCTTGTAGTGCTGTTGAGGTTTCTGGATCTGAAATTACAAAATAAACTTTAAAACAAAGTTTTGTTTGATCTAAACTGGATTTAAACTAGAAAATCACTGTGTTGTATATGTCGCAGTCAACTGGTTGAAATAGACGTTTGATTGAACAGCTAGCACGTTGATTGAAAGACGCCAATCCAACCAAACGTCTAGTTTTGTGGTTGGATCATGCCGTATAAAACGTTCAACATCTCAGCCGACCCCACTGGTCGACGTACGTTTTGTTTCTTTTTTGGTTGCATATATTACTGCAAAGATTTCTGAATACTCTAAATACTTAATTAAAACAGTAACTCACGTGTACTATTGGAAGCGTCCCCTTCATCATCATCGTCCACGTACTCTATTCCATCATCAACAAACTCCATGCCATTAGCTAAATCCAGCAAATGATCTTTCTCCTTATCTTCTAAGTCCGTTTTCTTATCGGCTTTGCGGATATATTCATCTGCTTTCTGCTTTATAATATCATCTACAAAATCTATTTCTTCAACATTTGATTGTACAACTTCTGTTTCTGCCATAGTTTTCTTGATAGCCTGTGTAAAAAAGTAGCCTGCCTTTTCTTTTATAATCTCATCCGGTGTTCTTGTTTTACACGCAGGCCCTGGCCTGGAACCATATCGTTTCTTTTTACAGAACTGGTCAGCTTTCTCTTTTATGATATCATCACCCACTACTTCAACTGGTGCCGTCATTTTCTTCTGTGTATCTCTAATGTACATATCAGCTTTTTCTTGTATAATATCTGCTGAAGACTGTTGGTTGTGTTTTTCTCTAATAAACTGATCAGCCTTTTCTCTTATAATGTCATCAGTTACGTCATGATCAATGGTCACAGTTTTCTGTTTTTCTCTACAGAAATTATCAGCTTTTTCTTGAATGAAGTCATCAGCAGACTGTGTAATTTGATTATCTGTAGCTCTCATGAAGTTATTAGCCATTTCTTTTATAATTTCGTCGGTGTCCATAGCTTCCGATTGCATGGCAACATTCTGATTTTTTTCTTTAATGAACTGATCCGCTTTTTCTTTTATAATATCATCATCATCAGGGTCCATAGCAGTACCGGGTTGTACGGTTTGATTTCCTGATACACCACTCACTGTTACATCATCATCCTGATCATCTACAAAGCTTTGAGTGGCTTCCAGGAAGTTGTTTACGTTTCGCAAGCGCTTCTGTTTGCTTAATATCCTTGGGTCTATGCCTGCTTCTAGTTTTACGTTCGATGCTTCATTGTCTGGTACATGCGTAGCCTCTAGTATCTTGACGTTGGATAAGCCATCCGTTTCGGGCTCTTTCTTGACCAAACTCAAGTCTACATTCATACTGGTTGTGTGGCTGTCATGGTTCATGCCTTCGGAAGTGGAGACACTGGGTTTGCCTTTGGGGCCAGGTCTGAGGGACTGCGTATTATCTTCACCGTCGGAGTCGCCTCCTAGTTCGATAGTTTCGATTACAGGTTCAACCAGCAAGATATCAGGATCGGTTTCTGAAATTATTAAATTGTACAATTAGTTTTTCAAACTCAAAATTATTTTATTCATCATCATAGGTAAAATAACGTAGCTAACAGCAGATCAAGTGTAACACTTTGGATTTTGGACCGTTCTTATTATCTGCGTCTTAAGATCTAAAATCATACTGCAAGTGTTACCATTGATCTGCTGTTGTCCGTACAACAACCAATCTATAATAATAAATAACACAAGATTTTATACTCATTTTCTAAATATTAATTGCTAATTTTCTTTGTGTGATGTTATGTTAGCCATTATTATTAGTTTTGGCTGTATGACTGCCACACACGTTCAAGTAATTTGCGCAAATTAGGGTTGCACAAATTCATGTTCTTAGAAATTTGCGCAAATTACTTGAAAGTGTGTGGCAGTCATAAACCTAGGACTAATAATAATGGCTAACATAACAGCACACAAAGAAAATTAGCAATTAATATTTAAAGAATTCAAGTAATTTGCGCAAATTTCTAAGAACGTGAATTTGTGCAATCCTAATTTGCGCAAATTACTTAAACGTGTGTAGCAACCATTACCCTAACCAGAACCATAAGATTCCCATGAGCTGCATAGCTGAGATATTGAGTTAGAAGTTAGAGGAAGGAGTATAAAGGAAAGGGGAGCGCACATAATATCCCAATAGAGCGTGCCACGGATGGCGAAGTCGTGGGTTCGAATCCTGGTCTAGACACAATTTTTCACCAAGTTAAATATTATTTATTGCAGAAAAGAATTACACAAAAGAAATAGGTACAGATTAGAGTATCATAATTGGCGGTCTTGTCGATTAAAGTGATTTTCTTTCAGACGTCCTTTTCTGGGTAGAGAATTCAGTGGATAAATATGTAACTTGTTGTGCAATATTAAATACCGATCATGTAATAAGTACACGTATAAAATAGGTACAGTCGACAGCAGATCAATGGTAATACTTGCAGTACGATTTCGAGTCTTACACTGATAATAAGAACGGTCCAAAGTGTTACATTTGATGTGCTGTCGACTGTACTAATTTAATATTTAGAAATACATTTATTATTAAGTACCTTAATACTTACCATCACAGGGCATCGTTAAATTGCCAGCCTTCAGTTTATTCTCCTGAAAATAAATAATATTGTATGTAGAGTCCTGCATACACTTTAATTAATATAAGCGCGGGTGACTTTATCACAAATTAAGGGGGTTTCGAGGTTACATTTAAAAAGAAAGAAAGTACCGACAGCCCCGGTAGATGGCACTGACTGGTCTGATGTCAACATTAAATGCGTTGTTATTGCTTGTAACTTGGACTTTGCGTATTTCATACCTAGTATTAATTTGTACTGTATTGGTTAAATTACACAAACAAACCAATAATTATAAATTATTCAGCTGACATTTTTTTTTCATGGTGCTGTGTTTTTTTACGATTGACTTTTGAGCTGAGAGTGATTTATTAATTCCTAAGTAGGATTAAGATATATAACTCCGATTGTCAATTATACTTACAAATTCGTCAGGCAGTATGACCAGCCGCTCTTCAATCAGCTCATTCCACTTGAGGAACGGCTGCGTGATGACGTGAGGGTACCTGCCAGCAGAGAACCTAGATTAGTATCATCTGAACCTAGATAAAATCTCTGAATATTTACAAGTATACCGTAGTCGAAATCAAGTGCCTTATTTTGAAAACAAACAAATTTAGCTTTTCTGTGATCGTGATGAAACCTGCATGCCGTAGAAAAAATCTAAGGCATGTGTAGGTAATCCGCCAATCTGCACTGAGTACGCGTGGTGGATCATGGCCCGAGCTCCCTCGATGAGGGAAGGATCATTCCCGAGCAGTGAGTGGGGTTGGGGGACATAAATAAAATAGACTGATGATGATGTTGAAATAGGTACTTAGAAAACATTTTCAATGAATTAAAAAAACAGTTACCATATTTTTTGGAATGGTAGCCTATCTCCGTGTTAGCAATAACCAAATAACCTACTAATTTAATAGTGAAGTGTAATAATTAAGTAAGTACTTATTTGTATTTTTATAGATCGAAGTGAACAACTACTTCATTTATAATTTACTATTACCTTCTTCTTGTGTAAGTGACTTGTCTTTAATTAAAGAGAATAAATAATCCTAAGATCATTTCAAGCTTAACGTAGATAGAGCAATAAATAATTTGAGTCTCTTAGATAAGGCCTGAGGGTGCATCATAAAATACTGACCGTTTAGCAATAGCCATCTGTAGCCGGCTAGGCGCGTTCTTCTGTGCAGTTACCCACAGTTTCTGGTTGCCGCGGTAGCTATGCCACAGCAAGTAGAAGTTGGCTCGCGACAACTCCTTCAGCTGATACCAGCGCCGCTGTAGCATCATCGGCGAGCAGTAGCGCCCACTGGAAGCAACGTCATGGATATAAAACTGTCCAATCTACGTATAGTAGCTTTTAGAAACGTGAATAACCATTTGGATCGTTCTAGAAGCTTCTGGAACTATACCAACGCCGCTACAGCATTATTGGCGAGCAGTAGCGCCCACTGGAAGGTACGTCATCGATATATAACTCTCCGATCTACATACATATATTAGGTTGTAGAACTGTAGAACCATTTGGATCTTTCTAGAAGCTTCTGGAACTATACCAGCGCCGCTACAGCGTCATCAGTGACCAATAGCCTTGCAGTAGCGGACACTGGAAGCAACGTCTGCGTTATAAAGCTGTTCCCTGGACCTATCAACGTATATTAGCTTCTAGAAACGTGTAGAAATAATAGTGTCATTATAAGCTCCTGGAACTGTACCAACGCCGCTGTAGCATCATTGGTGAGCAGTATCGGTCACTGGAGCAAAGTATAATGTAGTGTATATATAGGACTGGAGTCAATGTCATCACTACAAAACTATTCCATGGACCTATCTACGCTTACAAGCTTATAGAAACATCAGATAATCTTCTAGAAACGGGCATTTGGCTAGAAGCTTTTAAAACGTCTAAACTTAATCTGTAACTGTACAATCATTTGGACAAATGAAGAAGTTTCTGGAACTGTGTAGAATGTTCTAAACGTGTGTAGAAGCTTCCGAAAACGTCTGGATGCTTATGTAGAATCTTCTGGAAGTTCTGGACCAGTGTAAAAGCTTTTGGAATTGTCTAGAAGTTTCTGCAAAACACCTACTTTTGATTGTAGTTGACGGTGGCGGCGACCCAGCGGTCTGCCAACGTGTCTCCGCCAGGAAGGTCCTCCATGCCCCATCGCTGAACCAGCGCGAATAAGTCCGTTAAGGGTTTGTGCTCCTGGTTCTGGTTTCCTTGCTTATCCTAGAAAGTACCGCCGTGATTAATAGATGCGTGACTTGCACCCTGATCTGAGCTTTTTTAGCAATTATTTGAGCGATCAGTCAATTAGAGGAGTAAAACCGCAGCCGTGACTAGCATGACTGCAGGTGCAGGTGCTGATTTTACAGGTACAGTATGCGTTAATCTTTATGAATATAATATATAGATACGCGATAAAGGTGGATTCATAGTCTCAGAAACCGCTGAAAACGGCCGGTACATGTATATAGTTACCCTGCCAATAACGTCTATCTGCTCATGCACGAGCACCAGGTCGAATAGCAGCCAGTCGGTCTGCGCCAGGCGCGCCACGGTCGCTATGTTGGCGGTGCGGTCGTCGGCCGCCAGCAGTCTGCTCAGCTTCTTCATGGTGAGCGCGCGCATGCGCTGCCTATGGGAGGTACATCACATGGGTATAGCTAGGACCGGCTAGGACCTTGTTTTTTTTTATTCCGTGTCTAGGATACATGAAGTGTCATTGGACCGTTCCTTTTATCTATTGATCTGTTGTTGTCTGTCTGTACAACATACATGGATACAGCAGAGCCCCTGCCTCACAGGGACGTCTCAGCGCGACGTAGCCAGCTACGTACGGACAACAGCAGATCAATGGTAACACAGTACGTTTTTAAATCTTACGACGCGGATAATAAGAACGGTCCAAAGTGTTACACTTGATCTGTTGTTAGCTGTATCTACCTATCCGTCCCTCTACGTACCTATCCAAAAAATTCAAAATTGGCAACGTTGCCAAACCGTCGCCAAGTGAGTTAGATAGATGTGATACATTTCAATATGAAAAAAATGCAAAAAAAATCTTTCATCTTTATTTACTAAAATGATTGCAGCTCTTGACAGTTTACCGTTGTGGTGGTGGAACGTACCGCGGTAGTCAGCCATATGAATTTGAATTTTTTAGATTCGCAGCGGGCGACGACGTCGCACTGACGTTCCTGCCCAGGTGAGGTAGGGCTGTAAACCTAGTTAAACCTTTATTCATGACTAAATGTGCTTTTATTTCATTTTTAGGGGTTCGTACCTCAAGAGGAGGGAACCCAAAGAATCACATTGTTGTCCGTCTGTCTGTATGTCTGTTTGTCAAGCAAGACGTTTTTCAGAAACGCGATGACGTAAAAGTGTTGCCAGTCATAACAAGTTTCCCCAATATAAGAGTACGATTACGGAACGACACGGACTTCATACGATTATATGTCATAGAAAAGTAGTGATAGAGTTCGAAATGACATACTTAATATTATAAAATATATTTCAAAGAACAATTCTTTCCGAAATGTTCGGAACTTGTGCAAAGTGTAAGCTAACCTGACAATTCTAAAAATAGTGCAGTACTAATTATAACTTTGGTGTAGGAAAGAAAGACAACACTTTAATATTGAATAAAAAAAAAAAAAACGAAGACCATGTTTCTATAGGACAGATCCGGGCTCCGGGACTAGGCATACGAGGAGGGTTGAGAGTTGAGACAGATACGGGACAAGACATACTAAAGGAACCTGTCATTTAATAATAATAATAATTTATTTGGTATCTAAATAAAAATTTGTAGCCAGATTGATAACGCATATAATTTTAGGTCGCTAAGGGTGTTACCACACCAATCGATCGATGGTAGAATGGAACAGTCGACGTCGATCGATAGTTTCTACTAGACCGCCGACCTATTGTCACCCACCGCCGCGTGGCGCACCGCGTTTCATCGACCAGTATACATCGATCAGCCAACGCTACCACACCGATCGATCGATCAATAAGTGATCCGTCGATCAACCAAACCACACCAATCGATCGACGAAGGAGTGTTATGATTTTCGTATGTATAGGTATGTAATGTAGGATTAAACATACCTACATTATGTAGGTATGTTTAATGGATATGATGGATTTTAACGTGTCGTTAAATTCGTCTAGAAGAGTGACATAGGCTATTAATAACTTAATCCAAGTAATGATGCAGTCGGTTTTTTTAAACGCACGCTAGAAATACTACCATTATTACCGAATTCCGACTTTAAACTTTAGTTGTCTCTAGTTGTAGCACTCACCACAACAGCTTGCAGTCGCATCCGGTCTCCTTCTTGAGCTCTTCCCACAGCTGGTCATCTGGCTTCTTCTCGTCGAGCAGCAGCCGCGCCACGGAGCGGATCATCCGCCGTTTGAACTTGTCTAGTCCGTCCGTCATTGTGGATACCCTGATTTAAATGCGATTCATTTTTCAATGTTTGTATGTCGGCCATTGTCGGCGTCTTTGGGGTCTCCTGTAGCCTAATTCTATTAAAATATTTGGATCGACCAATTACGTAACCAGTATAAGCTGGCCCGTACCCAGGTAACTTCGTCATGTTAACTTATACTGGTTACGTAAGATTGATCCAAATCTATTAACAGATAAGCTGTAGACTAAAAGACTTGATGGATTTATATTTCGTTAGATTCGTCTTGAACATGGGACGGGATAGACAAAGGCATAGTCGATTTAGTAATAATTAATAACTTATTGATAACCAGTGCAGAGTAGGCTGTGCAAAGTTTTTAATATCACCATCGTTTATTAAAATTAACATTACCGGCAAACTGCAGGGATCGTCGAGCCACTATTTGAAAGCCAAGGTTAGCAACCGCTTTATTGACATTATGAATCAGATGATGATGACGGACAAGACAAGATAATTGAGGTTGGTATTTAGCGATTTGTACAGTCGACATCAAATCGCACTTCAACTTAAACAAAACCATTGCAATCTAGATTACCATCGCGTAAAATGCCGATGTGTGACTTGATGTGCTGTTTGTAACCTGTGCTGTAAACCGATCAACAATCTTTGTAGAGACAGTTTTTGTGACAAAGTTGTTCATTGTATCAATACGGGTCTTAATTTTTTTTTAAAATACCGTGCATATTCTATGCATACTATAATCAAATAATTAGGGTGGCATTTTATAATAATTTAATTAAATGTGTATTTGTGATCGTGTTGGGTACACATTCACGTTTTTCTCGAGTTGTGTCGTGCGTGCATGATTCGTTATTGAATTCATTGCTATCTCTATGCATTTACTATGGCTATATTTACATGTCTCTCGTGAACCTATCAATGTAAAAATGTGAGTCCGGCTTTATTCCTTGCGATGCGTTCGGAACAAATTCGGAACTTACAAAATTTTCGAATTGAATCTTTTTTTTTCAAACTTTTCTTTTTATTTGATACGCCGCGCGCGCCGCGCCGCCATTTTGCGAACGGCAAGGACCGCCCATAAGCATTTTAAATGCGGTGGGTCTCCACGGTACGTCCGTCATACGAGAACTACGTTATACGTTGAAATAGCTGAGGTGAAATAGCTCATAAGCAAAGAATATTAAATTGTATTTGTTTGTCTTCCTTCAGTGTTTTTGGACCTTTGAACCTCGGATCCGTCTTGCTTGATGGTAAAGACACGACCTTTAGAATTGAAGATCAGTATAATAATAAGGAGAATTTCAATAGCTTGTAGTTTGTTTTTATGGATGTTCCCATGACTACTTATAACTTGTGAACCAATTTATAAGGTAGTGTTTCCCTGATCTGTTTCTCACAGCATTCTACAAATAAGTAAAAATTAACTAAGTATCTCAAAGTTTTCTAATATTGAATTATTACTGGATTTCGAGCCGTAAAACTTCTTAATTAAGTAATACAAAACATCCATTTTTTGCGGAAACCTAAGTACCTAATATATTTTTATGTTCTTTGAATTGTCAATATCCGATTCCGCAAACTAACTTACTATGAGTTTAACCAAATTTTATGTCATGTGGGACATGGGAGACGAACAAACTTCGTCCTTTATATTCTAAGCATAGTTATAATGTTATTCTAACTCAAACCGGATCATGGACACGTGCCCTTACTACTTATTGTTAAGCCTGATCGCGGAATCCACAACTCTACATTGTTATTTTTCATTATTTTATTACTCATAACATAACATAATACCAAATTATTACACCTTTACATGATACTCTTGGAACAATTGGTTAGGTAGGTACATGGTTAATAAAATTGTATCTAAGTTCGAACGCTTACATAGGTTATGAATTATGATGAATGATCTTTGCCATCATTCAATCATTATTGTGTTGTATTACCTACCTACACAATAAGGTTTTTTATGTAATAAGGGCGGCAAACATATAAAACTTACCTTACTTAAGTTAATTATTATCAGTTAAAGCCTTAAAGGTATTATTTATCATACCTACCCCCGCTTATTATGAACTTTTGTTTTATGCGGGTTTCTTTCTTTGTACTCTAGATAGAGTCTATGTAGCCTGCGCACCTGAGAATGTAGGTACCTACACAATATGCATTGACCAAATATGGTTTTAATTTAAATCAATGTTTCACTTTCAATAAATTAACCCAACATTTTGACAGTTTTTGTCAATCACAATAAATAAATAATAATAATAAAAAAGTAAATACCTACCTACCTATCTCTTCATGAAAACGTTTTGGGGGATTTTTACATACCGAGTATACCTAAGTATAGGTGAAAAAAAAGTTCCATAGTAGTCCTATGGAAGTCTACCTAGAGTAGAGGTGTTTTTGTATTTTATGTCAATTGTTTACTTATTTGTACTAGGTCTTTAATTTCTATTCTATCCATATTAAATTATTAACATTGAACAAATACTTACCTACTACCTACCTAAATAATAATAATAAAACATACGAGTTTGATGGATTCAGAACCTCGTCATTATTGACAGTCGGCTCAAGATATTAACTGTTTTCACTTATCTAATTAAGGTACACTTAGGCTACCTATCTAACCTCCCCTAACTATAAAGTATGAATATTGTTGGTCTCCATATATTTTAATTTTCGATCAGCGCCATCTACAAAATTATTACTTAATCTGTTTTTAAAATATAACCGTTTAAATTATTAACTACATAATTACGATTATAATATAAGTAATATAACGTCCAAATTTATTACCGCCGTATAAAAACCAAGCGATAACGAACAGTAATCTTTCTTCGTAAACGTACGGAACCAATTTTTATAAGTTGAGTAAAAATAAAATCATTTATGGCAACACCAACAAACCGGTGGTCCGCAACGCAATCAAATGCATAATTTTCATGGCAGCCCGAGAGAACGCACGCTTCGTGGCCGCCAGCGTAAGTAATTTTCCAATATGTCCCGAGCTCGCTCGATGGAGTCACTCACCCGCCGACCGACGACGCAACCATTATTATTACCACAGCAGAGCAAGCGAAAGGACGTCCCACGATACCGCTGCGCTACCTACAGAATTCGGTCACTACTCGCCATCAACGAAATAATAATGAATTACGGACATGGCGTGGCGGAACGGCAAGCATGTGCCACATTACTATTCGGTAAAATCGGATTATAAAGAAAATCATTATCAATTACCTATTACAATCAGCTTCAGACGAACGGCACGTATTAAAACATCACAATTATTACTATCACTCTTCAAAATCATCAATCCACTGCCACATATAACATTTTTTATGTCGTAAGTCCTGCAAGTGTGCACTGCTCGACGATTGAAAACAAAATGGCGAAATTTGGCCTTGTGCATGGCGCGGGAATCGACGGCGTGGTGTTGTATAGGTGCGAGTGGGACAGGTTGATGTGTTCTCTTTCGCACTTGCAGCGCTGTCGGTAGCCGGGAAAGGTAGGGGCTAGCATAGCTAGCCGCTAGCGAGGGAGACAAAAGTAAAACATATTTTTGTGACTTTTGTGTCATTTTCATTTTGTGATGTGATGTCGGAGAGAGTGGTCATCCGTAGAAATGTAGAAAATTCTCAAATGTGTACTTACAGGGAAAAGTTTTATTTTATGTAAGACGAGATAACATTTGCGCTGGGAATTTATTTACATAAGTAATGTATTTTGTTCTTCATTAATTTGTAGTTTCAGAGATTACTGTGCGATTATTGAACAATATCGTCATACTTTTATGTAGTTTAAGTTATAAGGATGTCAACAGCTGTACGCTGGCACACAATGCGCTATACGGAGTGACCCTGAATTAGTGGCATCGTTGTCTTAAGCAGGGTCTGCTGCGACGTGTTTCATTCAGTGTTTCAAAACACTGTAACATTTTATTTATTTATTTTATTAATGGACTCGGTTCGTCATTTGCCAATGTCATGTTATAGAAAATTCAATATATTCAATAGTCTTCTATCTTCCTCCAGGGGAGTCGCAGTGGCGTCTTCACCCTGGGTAGCCGCGTCTTCATGTCTTCATCCAGAGGAGACGCCGTAGCGTCATCACTCTGGACGAAGCAGCTCGACAGTCACGTTCACTCCCGAGCTTGTAGCGGGAACTCTTGATAAAAGCTTGAAACTTCAGATCTTGCATAAATAATCCAATAACTTCACTGTACTGTCATTCGCGAACATTCTCTGATTAATTTAACGTGATATTAAACACAAAATAGTTCCTGTAGACATTAAAAGGAAAATTATCAAATAATTTCACAACCGTCGTTTCCCGCCATTTTCAAGAGAACCACACTGTAACATGTTTTACTGATCACTTATTTGTAGTGTCCGACCCAACTTTCGGTTCCGGTTTCGGCCTAGTTTCGGCCAAATAACGGATTTCGGCTGCCATCTGGCCACTAAACGGCCAAACTACGGCCGAAACCGAAACTGTGTTCGAGAGTCTATAATAAGCATATAACGTCATAATATCAAAAGCGTACATAATTTATTTGAAATAAGGGAATGATAATATGTAGTGCTTAAGGATTACTTCAAATATCAGACACTGAATTGTTTAATATGTGATTTCTGAGTGTGATTTGTAAATAAAATAAAAACAGCACAGTGCGAGTCCGAGGCTTCCGTGCAACGCAACCCCTAACATAATATTATAAGTTTGTAAAAAGAAAAAAAAATATTTTTGGGGAGATGTAATTTAAAATTTTTACAGTTTTAGGATTTTTTCATTTACCTGTGCTATAGCACAAGACGATATAAGACCTAGCTGCTTGGCAAATTTCATGATTCTAGGTCAACGGGAAACACCCTATAGGTTTCGAGTTTTTGCGTTTTCATACAAATATGCGCCAAAAATCGACATAAACGACCATATCTTTTGATTGCGTTAACCTACAAGGTTGATTTTTTCACGGCTGCATGAGGTTGCAGATTTGAAAAAGAAGAAAGAAAACAGATTTATTTACAGACTTGAATATTTGGTATTAATTTCAACTTGATAGGTACATCTACGCGTTTCTGAGATAATTATAGGTCTTGACAGACAGACGGACAGACAGACAGATGGACAACAAAGTGCCAATATAATAAGAGGATCTTTTTTTTCCTTTTGAGGCACGGAACCCTAAAAACTGACTGCAAAAATAAATAGACAATTATAATATTTTTTTCACGAAAGCCTTACCTTATATGGAAGTTTCGTTTTCGGCCGAAACTAAGACCGTGGCCGAAATTCGGTTTCGGCCCTAAAACCTAGTTTCGGTCGGACACTATTATTTGGTCATGCACAACAGTACACTATAAAGCCAAGTCTCCTGCGAAAAAAACAGCCGCCGCGCCGCCGGTCTGCTGCGTCTGTTTATTATTTTGTTTCATTTCAAAAATTAGATTTTTATTTCATTCCAGAAATGAGTTCCGAGGAAGAGAACGTGGTTGCCGTTATAGCTATAATAGATTTATTTCTGGGAATAATAGATTCCGGGTCCGACCGTACCTACAATCACGGTAACCTTTTGAACGCCACGTCATGGTAGAAAGTGATGCACCCACAACGCCACCATATATGACATTTTAGAATAATTTGACGTGATAACTTGTCTTGATATACCGACATACATGGCGTTTATGTTCCCTCTAATGATATAAGTAGTATCTTCAAGCTATCGGGAACCAAATAATGCTACATGAAATGATTTATGATTTTATCGACAACCACCATGAAGCAATGAACCGCCGCCGCGCCGATGGAATAAGCCGTATTACGTCGCAGATCCCGCTCTTTCATGTCAACTTTTCGCGTCTCTCCCACTCACTTTTTTCCAATGGCTACTAGGCTGACCTTGACTCCACAACTGTCCGACTGACACTGATTTTTTTTACCCGACTGCGCAAGTAAGAGGGTTATGTTTTTCGAGTGTAGGTATGCTGTGCATAGGTAATACTTGTTTCTCCATTGTTTGAATTTTCAATAATGGGCATTGATGGCATATAGGATCTTACAGTTTTAAGAAAATCTTTCTCTTGAGATGGAATTATATAAGTACGGACCACAGCAGACCAATGGTAACACTTGCAGTATGATTTTAACTTTTACTACGCAGATAATAAGAACGGTCCAAAGTGTTACACTTGATCTGCCGTAAGCTATACGTTCTGAATCCTGAATAATTATGATACGGCCTATTTGCAATAATAGTTTTTGACAACCTCTACTGGCCTGCGGTACCTAAGTGAACAACTTTGGTTTTACAAAATTTCGAATAAAAAATATAAGTAAGTAAATTAATTGCTCATACAAATCGATCAGCTGGCCGGTACAAAATGTATGAAAAAGTCAGAAAAATTAACTCGCGTAAATCGAAAAATTCGTAAAACAAAAGTTTTATCGATACATAACACAGCATAACACTCACAAGGGATCAGATAGGGATTCCTATACCCTTTCCGTTACGTAAGTACAGAAACAGCAGATCAAGTGTTACACTTTGGACCGTTCTTATTGCCTGCGTCATAAGAGTTGAAATCGTACGGCAAGTGTTACCATTGATTTGCTGTCGTTCGTTCGTATCTTTGTTTATCAATAATTAACATTATCATTGAACTAAACTAATCCAACAACGGCGTCGTTCCCAATCTCACGGATTCTACTTTCACTACGTATGGTATTGGCTTGGTCATGCTGTAGTTATAACGTGTTATAACTACAGTACCATCGTACGTAGTTAAAATAGAATCCGAGAGATGGCGCAGACTTATTTATTTTTATTTAAGATTTTTGTGGACTCTACCTCGACCGTTCGACTCGACAGTTCGTCATTTGCCAACGTCATGTCACATATTGAATCGTAGTTTTCTTCTTTCTTCCTCCTCCAGAAGGGTCCAGAAGCATCATCAACCCTAGACGAAGTAGTTTAGTCACGTTCGTTCACTCCCGAAGTCTGTAGCGAGACCAAAGTTCTAGTTCAAAACTGCAGAATAACTTGCACATAATTCTTCGAGACCCAACAGAATATTTATATTTGCGAACATTTTCTGTGATCACAAAATAACCACTTTAGACTGAGAATGAAAAGACTTTAGACAAATAAAATCTTGCGACGGTATTTTTTTATTAATGGACTCGACAGTTCGTCATTTGCCAAAGTCATGTAACATAATAGGTTACTGGTATTCAAGATATAATAGTCTTCTCTTTCTACAGAGTAGTCGCCGTGGCGTCGTCACTCTTGGACGAACGAAGCAGCTCGACAGTCACGTTCGCTCCCAAGCTCGGCCTCGTAGTGGGATTCGAAAGATATGTAATAAGTAAGTACTATGTGTCTATTGATAATTGCTTGAAACTCCATCTTGCATGAATTATCCAATAAATTCACCATACTTATTGTTATAAGTATGGTGAATTTATTATCAATTATTCGCGAACATTTTATGATTAATTTGACGTGATATTAAACACAAAATAACCATTAGACATTAAAATGAAAATTATCCAATAATTTCCCGCTATTTTCAAGAGAACCTCGTGCAACGTTCCGCCATTTTCAAAAAATAGAGTTTTTAAGGTGGCGATTTTCTCAAAAACTAGTTGACCTATTGCAAAAGTTCTTTCACTGTTTGATAGGTAAAAGTAAAAACTATGTAAATGTAAAATAAATATTAAAATCGGCCCAGTAGTTTTTGAGAAAATCTAAACCTTATTGAGGCCCCCTGTATACTTATCTCTGTCTTCGACTGTACTATAAGGCTATGCACGCACTGCCCCCTTACCTTTAACTCTTATAGCAGTATTACTTTCATAATACTTTGTTACTTCGTACAATGTCGACCTTAAAGTGAGCTTATTAAGGTCGACATTGTACGAAGTAACAAAGTATTATGAAAGTAATACTGCTATAAGAGTTAAAGGTAAGGGGGCTGGTGACTTCATGCACAGCGCGAGCGCGGCGGCACTGCACCGCGCTCGCTTTAAATCGACGAGAAATAAAAATAGTAATTGTAAGTCGGTAGGTATATAAATGGTTCGTTTATTAATACTAATCAAATCAACAATGTCCTTATTAATAATAATTTTAATAATAAAAATTACATCCAAATACACCCTCAGTGTGCACTGCATGTTAGGATATTAACTAATAATAATCACAATACTTTTACGTGTTTTAAATGGGTACCTAACTGCCTATGTATGTAACAATAGTTTACTCACTATAGCTAAAATTAAAAATACTAGTTGAAACAAAACGAAACACAGCGTCCTCTATTCTATACGTATTCTATACTACACATTAAATTACTAAACATTTTGTTAGATGGCGCTACCAGTACAATGGAATCTTGGAAGGAAAAAATGTCTGGCGACTATTCTCCGCCGTGGCTCATGATGAACAAACAGCGAACACATTTTTCATCCGCATAATTCGTTGTGGGAGATGGAGGAAAAATACGATAGACTTGTGGAATGCAATAAAAAGGACTATTATCTCAAGTACAGGTTTTTCTTGTTAGCTCGATTTCAACCGACTTCTATGAAGTATTGTACAGACATGTAGGTATTTAAATATGTTGTGAATGTTGCTTTTTACCCCTAAACCCCTAGTATACATAGATCATCATTTTTATCGTCTGTATCTTCTTTGATTACAATATCGTCATCATCGTCGACATCATCGTCGATATCATCCTCAAACTGTATAACCATACGACTAGGCTTTTTACCACCATCATTAACCTTCTGAACAGAATCATTTACCTTTATTGGCTGGAATGCTTTGCTTATCACTTCCGTCGATTGCTGTTTGACCGATTTTTGTGGAAACACTAGTAGCGGGACTGTAGGAGGTATTTGACCTGTTATATGACCTAGCGTTACTGGAACACTATTAAACTGTTCTCCTTGAATGGCTTGTATATTATTATCAGCTCTTAACGGAACCACACTAGAATCAATTATTAGATGTGGCATTCGTGTGGTTTGGTTGTTGCCAACGTGTTTAGATATTACAAATGATGGGATGAAATCTACAGAACTCTCAAATTTTTTAGATGTTTGTTGTGCAACGTTATCGGTTGCCATTACACGAACAGGTTGTGGCTTCGATTGGAGAGAATTAGCTGGAATCTTTTGTAACAGATGCATATAGTTATGACTGGCCGCTTGCTGTAATATTGGATTAACGACGTCAGGGATTTGTGTCGTTTGTGGGGCTAAGGAAGGTGTTACAACGTGCGGTATTAACTGAATGTTGCCATCTTTGACTATCATGGTTACCGGTGATTGAAGTGTATTGACTTGAGGGGATGATAACGTCTCTCGTATTACCTGCGCCGCAGGCATTACTGGATTACTAGGACTATTAACAATGGCTAGTCTTGATGGAGACATTACCCTGATTTTGGTTCGTGTGGATGTTTCGTCCTCAACCGACTTACGTTTATCAACGCAACTACGAGAATTGAGTATTTTCGGCGCATCGCTTTTAGATTTATTATTCGAGTCAGTCGAGATGCTAGGACCATTATTATCTTTCATTGAAAAAACAGATTCGATTATTGGTTTAAAAGTGTCGCCATAAATATGTGATGATAACGATTTGACATAATATTCGCTTTTTTTACTTATTAATTCTGAATACGAGGCATAAGGATCTGTACTCAAATTTTTTTCAGCAATGATGTTAGTTTCGGGTATTGAATTCAAGCTGCCAGGTCTCCTATATGTCTCTTTAATATTACTGGTATTAATTTGACTGCTAGTGCTAGGAAGCGGTTTAGTTTGCATAATATGATTTGTGGGTACAGCATTTATGCTGCTAGGTGGAGTTAATGTTTTTTTTAAATAACTTGAATTAACTTGAGAACTGGTCGGTTTCGAATTGGCTTGCACAGTATTAGTGCCTGTTTTTGACACAGACCTTATATGCTCATCTAAATTAGTTCCAGGGCGCAACCCTAGAGCTTTAACTTGTTCTTGGGCATGAGCCAGTATTTTAGAGAGTACTTTAAGTTCCGCTGTAGATAAACTGTTGACAGGAATAGGTAATGCAGCTGCTACTTTTCCATCTTCATTGATAGTCAGTCGTACGTCTTTAAATCTATCCAAAATAGTGCTTATCAACGAATCTACTTGTTGTTTCTGAGAATAATCAGTCACAGGTCCAGGTAAAACGATGTTAGGCTGTTGTGTGACATTTTCATCTTTCTTCATTTTCCGTTTTGGTGTACAGACTATATTACGTGGGTCATTCATTGTGTTTGAAGTATTCTGAACGGGATTCCGTGTTAGGGTCTTTTGTTTCGTGTCAACACTATTAACCATCGCTACTTGTAATTTTTTTGAGAATTTATTTAAATCTATTTGAACCAAACTAGGAATGTTTCGTTTCATCTTGACGTAGCAACAACATTTACATTTTCCAATGGGACATAAATGTGGTCTTCTCATAAAGTTTTTTAGCATCTTTAATTTAGGGTTGTCATCATCGAACGTGCTAGATATGATTTCTTCACGTTTGACCCAGCAGCATATATTAAGGTGTGTAATAACATTCGACAAATCCTTTACTTTACACATTACGTTACCGGTTTTGGAGTACGACAGTAAATCTCCATTTTCGCCTACCTCATAATAATCCACTTCCGCGCATTTGCCAAGTCCGAGTTCTAACAAATATAATACATTAGTAGAACCCATTTGTGTCGGTGCAACTGCAAACGTAGGTTGATTAAGTTTGCACGTCGGTCTATCATATCGCAAAGCTTTGTCGATTAAGCTGTCAGAGTTTGAACTGGACAGTAACTGTTGGCGCCCAATGTAATCGTTTTTCCCCTTAGTGTGTGATATTGTCTGCATTACCATAAGGGCATTAGATATATCTTGTTCTAAATGTTGTATTTCATTGTCATCATATGGAATTTGACTTTCTTTTTTATATCCACTTGACGATCCTAATGTTTTGCTTTGAGTGAGTACTGTAGACGAAGATTGTGTCTCGCTTTGAGTATCGGCAGTTACATCACCGACTATTAATTTACAGCTACAATATTCGCACTTACCAACATCACTTCTAAGTGGTTTTCGCATGAACTTTAATGACGACGAAGTGATTATCTTAGGCCAAATTGATTTGAGCACTTTAGCCCTTGCAAACCAACAGCAGTTTACTTGTTGTAATGTACGAGTATTGCCAATGTAAGGGAATAATTCCACTCGATCTAGTATTCTAGTTTGTCCCTTTAACACACAGTGTTCCGTAATACGATCATTATTATCTATGTAATAAATATCCAGTTCTTTCGATAACATTTCATACCATAACAAATATGCATTTCGTATCTCGCGTTTATGAATAACGGATTGGAAGTCTATTAATGTATCAATAGATTCATCGTCTGAAATATCAATGGAACATATTTCTTTTCGACTATTTTGTTCACTAGACATAAACGACACCTGTATACTTTCAAGAACAATACTACACGGCTTGCATTGTTTCAATAGCAGCCTATTTCTTTCTCGTGTTGCTTCGGCAGGGTCCGGATCTATGGGCGTCAATGGAATGTTATACATTGTACGTTCATTACGAGCTTTAATGTTTAATTTGTATAATTTTCGCAACATTTTATCGATTGTATTGCAATGTTTTAAAGATCGATTTTCATGTCGCGTATAACTTTTGCTCAATTGTGGTTTACTTTCATTGATTATACAATCAGTAATCTCTTTGGTACTGAGGTGTTCAACGTCCTCTTTGAAGACCCACATGTCATCTAATTTTGTGGTGTAAACTATTGGCTTCGCTTTACTTTTGAACTCAATATCACTGTCGGTGGACTCGTCGTTAATCTCCTCCTTCACCATCAATTCGTTATTATTTTCTGACATGATGACGACATCTGAAATAGAAACGATCATTAGATTTTTTTAATAAACATTGATCGCCTATATATAGAGAGCTCGGTGGCTCAGTGGTTGGGTCAATGGACTTGCAATATGGAGGTCCCAGGTTCGATTCCCAGCTAGGGCAGCCATGTACCAATGAGTTATCCTCGGTTTTTTCGGCGGAAAAACTTACGTACATTTACCGAGTGCTCTTAAAAACGGTGAAGGAAAACATCGTGATGAAACCTGCATGTCGTAGAAAAGAAAAAAAAATCTAAGGCATGTGAAATCCGCCAACCCGCACTGGGCCCGCGTGGTGGATTATGGCCCGAGCTCCCTCGATGTAAGGGAAGGTCTGTGCCCGAGCAGTGGGGCGATATAAATAGACTGATGATGATCGCCTATAAACAGCTAGATACACAAAGGTCTTACTAAAACAATTTAAAAAACGTCAAAATAAGGGTCCATTGTTAACGTCCAAATAAGGTCCAATAAAGCAAATGAGGGTCCATTCATCCGTTTGGACCTTCTTTGCGCTCGGATATTTTTAGAAGGCAGACTGTGTATCTAGTTGTTTATAGGAGATCGATGCATATAAATCATCCTTCTGCTGGGCAATGGTATCCCCTCATTAATAATAAAAAATGTACTCCGCCACGTCCTCATCGGATCGGATCTACTCGGCGATTGACTTGACGATTCTACTTAATGATTTGCGTTTCCGTTATTGTTTTCCAATGAAAAGTCACAATTGACAGTGGACGCGATGCATTACTTACTACAATATTTACGCAACTTTTAATAACCGATAAGTAAATAGGGTAATTCTAGGATAGATGGCCATAGTTTTATTAGAAAGTCATACTCCACCTCTTCATCAAATAAAACAACTTTGCAAATATCTTTGGAACGCTTATTTATTAATAATGAAATTGAACACAAAATAAACTGAAATGTCTTATGCTAAACACAATTAAAATATTTTTTTTATGAACACTTGGGTGGCCATCTCTCCTATACCAATCAATATGAGATGGCCATAGTGGTGAAGGTAAGATGGCCATACAATTTAGGACACACTATTTACTTTTTTCCCCTTTTCCCTTTCCTTTTGCTTTCTGTATATTAACCACATTTATGTTTTCTTTCAGGTTCTTTGCTTTCCTCCCACATGGGTGACATTTATCGTAAAATCTCAGTACAGTTTTCATGTACCCAGCCTTTACATACAATGCACTCAATCCAATCTTCTGTTAATTGTGTTTCGAAGTAATTTTCTCCGCATGCAACACAGTCATTAATATTAGTTTCCACGAGGGAAGAGTCACCACTCTCCAGGAGTATCAGTTTATCTTCTTCTTCCGTGTCACTAAATTCCTATCCTTTCTGGGTCTTTTTCCGTTGTAGTGTACTTTTGTTTTTCTTTTTGTTGCGTTATTTACCAGTAGATTTCTCGCGCTTTATTTTTTTCTTCTCAGATATCGGTTCATCGTCATCTTCCATATCAGTAGATTCCTGTCTCTTATGGACCTTTTCCCTTTGTAGTGTAATTTTCTTTTTCTTTTTGTCACATTATTTGCCAGTAGATTTCTCTCGCTTTATTTTTTCTTCTCAGTGATTGAGTCACTCATTTACCACGTTCATCACATGTACGAACGTAGCGGTTTGGCATCTGAAATGACAAGAAACTTGCTTAAAAACATGGTCATCTCTCCTAGAAAAATTATGGTCATCACTCCTAAAACCTATAGGAGAGATGGCCCACCTGTTTATATTCCAAATAAATCAACAATAGCAATTTATTTTGAGGTTATGTTATAGGCTACTATATGTTTTTAGTGATACAACTTTAAATACGGTTGAATATACATGTCTACATATGACAACCGTTTAATGACTAACTACGTGCAAAAAAAATCGAACTTGCTGTAAAGATAAATCGCAAATTACTCACTTTTTCATGGATTTTTCTTTTGAAATTCGACACAGAAACACCGGTACAATGGTTGCGTTCACACTGACATGACGACGTACGCCCTCTCGTGGTGAATGTTGGAAATATTTCGATGGGCCATCTATCCTCTATGGCCATCTATCCTAGGATTACCCTATAAATAAAATGTAGAATTACGTCAAATCCGTGAGTCAAAATGAAAACAATTGAATTTCGCGGTCGGTCGGTTCGGTATTCGATCGGTCGGTAGTTCGGTACCCTGCCCAGTGTGCTGCAACTTCGATACAATAGGCTAGTTGACCCAAATTTTTTTTGGTCTTAAATAGTTAATAATCGTTCTATTATACCGTACAAAAATATACAGAATTTTTTGAGACCTTTATAACACCAAAAACTTTAATTTAAAATGCAAAAGCCAATGGGCGTTTTTGGAGCCTTTTGAAATTTTCGCGGCCAGAAACCAAATATGGTTATTTAGGTACATATTGGCAAAGTAAATAAAACATATTATGGCAGCTCATCTGTAACCTCAGTCCGGGCCGAGATATTCGACTTTAACTTTTTACTTCCGTTGAACTCAAATATCTCGGCCCCGGTGGAGGGTAGAGACGTCGAATCAACATTTTTACATTCACTATGAGGTCGTCTACAAGAAAATGTTGTTCCGGGATTTTTACCTTCAGTCAGAGCAGAGATATTTAACTTTAAGTAAATGACAAATGTGAGAGAGGGGGAGGATATGGTCATTTTAGATGGTGCACCGGCCATCTACTATAACTTTTGTTATAATTCATCCCGACTGGGCCACTAGAACTCCGGTTCTTTTTAGATGGCCGGTGCATCATCTAAAATGAGCACATCCTCCCCCCCTCTCACGTTTGTCATTTACTTAAAGTTAAATATCTCTGCCCTGACTGAAGGTAAAAATCCCGGAAGGTAAGAATCCTCTCACATCCGGTGTATCCTCTACACCACACCCCCTCTCAAGTTTTATGACTTTACTTAAACTTAAATATTTATACCCTAACTGAAAGTAAGAATCCCGGACTTCACGATGAACGTAAAAATGTTGCGTCTATGTTTCCCCACTCATCAGGGGCCGAGATATTTGAGTTTAAGCAAAGGAAAAATTAAAATCGAATATCTCGCAAATTCCCATGGTTTTAAAGACCCTACTGTCGTCGAAAGGCCACGACTCGGCTGTTATAAATAAATACTTTCTCTCTCATGTTACTTTAGTTTGTCATTTTATTTAAACTCTAATATCGCGGAGACTGAAAATATTTTAAATAAAGGTTCCTTTTTTCCCTATTGACGTAAGGAACCCCCACCCCCAAAACAGTAAAACTTTTTCCGGTTCCCCTAAAACATCCAATAAAGGATCCAGACGATCTCAGTCGTTTATCAGCATCGTATAGCTAGGATACATAATTATTATGCTACTATCACGAACCCCAACATTTAAAGAAAAGTATACAGAAGCGTTAAACACGTTGGATATAAACACACGCTGACTCATATAATTATATCCAGAGTCCGACATACACAAAAATAAACTCTTAACTCCCAAGCACACCCCTTAACATAATAAAATATACCTAGACACTGAAACACGTTTGAATACGCCACCTTAATACAAAAACAACCAGATAAACATAATTACAGTCTCGCCCACAAATCACACCCTGATATATACATACCCTACGATACAAAAACCCTGTTTAACGCAGAAAGAAGCAAACACTCAAAACACAACTAGAAACAAAAACGCACCCATCTACACACAAACATACCTTTACGAACAACACAAAACACAGGCAACTGCATTTGTAACACACAAAATACAGTCATCTTTATGCATAAGCACACAGCCAAACAAAAATACTCTTTAGCGTACAAAATACAATATGCAAATACACACAAATACGCCCCACAAAACACCTAGAATCAACAACGCACTCCTCAAATACAAACATACCTTTAGGCCAAAAAATACATAGACAAACGAAAACTGTGATTTTTCGTGTCCTAACATAAAAAATGCTCCCAAATACTCACAACACACTCTATGGTACTTACATTCAGTTTCAAAATACACTACCATACTCAGACGCGCAAAACTAATTAGTACGATATCTAGGGGAATTTTTGTGTGTAAGATAGTTTTTATGTACCAGTATTTTTGTGTTATTTAGGGTGTGTTGTGCTGATCCGAGTGTAATTTGTGATTTACGGTATCTTTTTAAATATTACATCGCGACTGGGATTCGAACCAGAGACCTTGCCATTCTTTTTCAACTAATGTTGAGCTAATGCTCAGTTGAAAACCGTGACTCGAACCAGATCGACGATATTAGGAATAGTATCTTTTTGTATTTGGATCTCGTTTGGTATGAGTTTGGGAGTGTTTTAATATGTAGGAGTGTTTATGTGTGCAAAAATATCCTCTAACACATACAAACACACAGAAGTGTAATATACGCCGCAACCATCGATGTACGGTCGATAGTATATCAAGCGTATCACACTGGCACCATACGCAGGAGTTATACGATATATTTTGCAATGGTTTCTTTTAACAAGCCACTGGGCTTGTTACGGCGTATGTTATACTTCTGTGTATTTTTTTCACAAGGTCTTAACTTTTGTGTACAGTCGACGGCACATCAACCTACAAAAACCAAACTTTTTCAATTTATTTTTAGGTGAGGGGGAGGATAATGTTCAATGTACATGTTGAACCGGATTTCCGCTTTGGTTGACCGCAAAAAAACGTCTAGGGGGAGTGTATTGAACATGGCGGATGCGACATCTTAAGGAATAATAGGAAACACAATTTCTTTTTGGTTTGGAGGGGGGGGGGGGGGGGGGGGGGCAGGTATATAGCACATGGTGCACCGGATTTCCGCTTTTGAAGACCGGAAACCAATAAATTGTCGCAAAGGGGGAGTATATTGTAGATGGCAGTTGCGACATTATCCTCTCTTTTGGTAAAAGTTAAACTCCATTATCTCGGCCCGGACTGCGGTTAGAACCC
This sequence comes from Tachystola acroxantha, assembly GCA_963506565.1. Lineage (NCBI taxonomy): Eukaryota > Metazoa > Arthropoda > Insecta > Lepidoptera > Oecophoridae > Tachystola > Tachystola acroxantha. Next base: position 5,417,407 of record OY735892.1, on the reverse strand, counting down.
CGGGAACAACTTTTTTTCTCTTTTTGTATGGTCTCCTACACAGTAGATATGAAACTGATTCTGGCCGCGCGAAAAAAAAAAGGCACCACCCTCCATACGAATGTGCCCATTGCCTTTTGCAACCTTAATTGAAAACAGAGTCCGCCATGATTATCTGTGGCATGACGTCATTGCGGCCCCAATAAACTAGGGATGTTCAATGTTGAGAAAACATGGCGTTAAAACATCGATTTTTTGCTCTTAAGGGGCGGCGAGCTGTCAAACTCGAGCGCGAGACAGAAGATGTCCCGCAGCGGCGGAGTGAAGAGCACGGCACAGTGACTCCATATTTGTATTTTTATTGATTTTGGATGAATTTTGGCTGGGAAATTAAAATACGCCAATAAAAATCAGATTTTTTTAAAACAAGCTCTCGTAATTATAATACCCTACATTTTGATATATATTTCGTATGAATAACTATTTCGGTTTAGACATAATTTTAATTTTAAATGACATGGAAGGGGTATGTTTGCGGTTTTTTTCTATCGAGCGAAGTTTGTCTAATCGTGTATCGGTATTCATCAGTCCCTAAATATACACCCCAAGATTCCTATTTATTTAGTAGTTAGTGCCGTAGCCTTCATCGAAAAACTGAAAATACGCGCATACGAGGCCTTAACATAGATTATCATCGTAATACCTGGTTAAATCTAGCTATAACGGAGCCTTCAAATGTATTCATAACTATTTAATTTGTAAATATTTCATTTTCGTGTCATTAAATTGAATTATTATTAATAAAAAAAACTGCCAAAATTCATAAAAATACGAATATAGAGGCACCGCGCCGTGCTCTTCACTCCGCCGCTGCGGGGCATCTTGTGTCTCACTCTTGCTTTTGACAACCATAATTAGTGCCTTAACTTCCCTAATTATGTGTTCATTTTTAAAATTGTAAATCCGTCATTATATTATTATTGTATGTTATGACTTAAACTGAAATGCAACTTATTTAAGTGCTGTGGATTTTGGTATGACGAGAAAAATAAACATTTATCGATTGTGTACACAGAGCTTTAGTTTCGTATCATACAAGTTAAGGGCGGCGGGCAGCGGCGGGCGCGGCACAGTGGAATGAAATCCGATCTTCATAGACTTACAAACTTTTCTTGTCGAGTTTTAGGCTTGAAATTGTTTCGGAGGACCAATTGCGTGTGTCAGCAACGGCACTCACAAAAAAATGGAATGGAGCTAGTAAGAAATATAATTATATCTCCGGTGTCGCACAATTGGCCCTAATTCTTTTTCGGGGTCAATCCTTGAATTATTTAGAAATTTTTTTACATACTCCGTGACACGGCCGGAGGTGCGCCTATAAAAAGATCCAGTTTTACATATTTTTAAAAATACTTATTGTATCAAATATTTAAATTAATTTAACGTTCACGTCGTATATTTTATATATACATATATATATAGTCTAAATAATTAATCCGACCACTGTTTTCTATTATAGTTATAATTACCTAAGAATTGTAATACGTATATACCTATTACGATACTTATGTAATTATGGTGGCAGCTGTATTTCCGATACCAAATAAACTTGTTAAATAATTTATATTCACCATTATTATGGGTTTATAAATTTAGGTTTAATTATTACGTTACTAATTGGTTAACTTAAGTACCCTTCATAATAAACCCAAACATGTGACTGGCTTTCTAAAAACGTCAGTCGTGAATAAACAAGGTCAAAAAATTAGTAACATCCTAAGAGGAAATACCATTTCAAGATGTTGTCTCTCTGAATAAGTCTATTTAAAAAAAAATCGTAGATAAATTCTGAGAAAAAAAATGTATTAAGTAAAATTAGGCATTCCGGAAGTAGGTACTGTGGCTTTGACAGCCAAGTAATACATTGTATTTTTGTTTGTAACACTTTTTCAATGCTTTCTAGGTAGTCAGAATCATATTCGGCGAGTCCACAAGAAAAATGGCAATGAACAAACTCTTACAAATACCGAAAATGTCCGAAACATGGGTATTCGCCGATTGTGGAACGACACTATTTCAGTAATGTGACGTCATCGTCACTTACGCCCTTTTTAATTCTCACGATCCTAAATTAATTTTTAAATAACGTAAACGACATGAGTGCAGTTAAATTTCGATATGAGTCAACTAGCGTATTATCATGAGAACAGGAGACATATAAATGTTTGTATTATACAAAGTAGGTAAGTACTTAGTAAGAAAAACTGGAGATGGGTAAGTTTAATAATTTTTATATTATTATATAAATATAGTTTTATTGAGGATCTGATCACTTTAACTTAAGCATAAAACAAGAATGCTAAATAACAAATTCAAGGAGTAAAACTCGATATTTTTTTTCAAGTTTATAAGTCTATGAAGATCGGACTTCAGTCCACTGTGCGGCGCGCGCGGGGGGCCACCCTTCTCTATGGATGCCTATGTACGGACAACAGCAGGTCAATGGTAACACATGCAGTACGATTTCAACTCTTACGACGCAGATAATAAAGTGTTACTACACCGATGTGCTTTGATGTGTGCGTGCTTGTTTCGTGTTCGCAGGCGATACAGGACGGAATGAAGAAGCGCGGGGGGATTGCGAGCGAGGTAGCAGACAGCCCCTACTAAGATCACAGTTCTTGCTTTTAAAACTCGTAAGTTAGGTAGGTGTGTATTGATTTGGTACACACAGCAAAGCAGGTACACACAGGACAGCAGTTTAAAAAAAATATGTTAGGTAGTTGGTCTAGAGAAAAACGTCGCGTAGTGAGGAAAATGTAACGTTGGTATTTTGTGGGCGGTACTGAGTGTTACATTAACATACCTAGATTGAATTAAAACCCTAATAATAACGACCATGGTTTACGTTTTAATCCTTTAACCTGTTCTGTTAAGAAAAGGATCGCAGTAATAGTTTTAGACCGAAGTTCGATAACAAAAATCTTTATACGATACTATCACGGAATAGCCAGACAAAAATAAAAGTACTCTGCTGTGGACCTAGCTTAACCAGCATGTTGCTGGCGTCACGACTCGGTAGTAGCACACACAAGCACGCGACTCACTTCGATAATATTTCATCGCATTACTCCTTTCCGTACCTACATACATATGACGCGAATCACTGTTCTTAAATAAGTAAAACCTGTATAGAAGGTACCTACTTACCTATCTATTCGATACTTCATAAATTGGTAGTAGGTAGTAATTCCACGCTCAAATGAAGGAAAAAATCGAGAAATGAGTGAGTTTACATTACAATAGTAGGTGCTGCGTAGAAATAACCTAAAAATGTATGTGACATTTGTTGCGAATTTGCTCTAAGCAACTAACATTCAAATGCAATGTAATGTAATTGTTATAAACATGCAAATGATAAGTCATATTTACCTGGGGCCAGAGGATCCTGTTCAATATCCATCTTTAAATATCGAATGAAGTCACTTTCCCACTTTCACCGCCGTAATTACCGCGTACGGGTTACAGAACTACTTCATTTTCGTACAAAATCGGTGTATGATACAACGATTCACTGTTCTTTTGGATATTGGAAGAAAAAAATGATTTGTTTTGGGAAATACGTATACAACGACACACTGGCACGAGGGGAATGAGCGGGGAGAGACGAACGAAACGAACTGTAGAGTGAGAGCGAGCACCGACAGTTGAATTGCGTCTCGCTCGCTCGCGATCACAGAGAGCGGGGCGTGCGGGGGTGCAATCTCCTACTTCATTCCCCGCATTGCCTCCCTCCCCGTGCTTCGCACCGTCTGCAAGATCGACGCCCTCTCGAGCGTGAAACGGTCGACAGATGGCGTTGGTAGCGAAATTATGTATGTGTGAGTTAGTCGTATATCTGTTTATTTATCGACTAGGTACTTTATTGTCTGCGTCATAAGAGTTGTGATAATGAATATGATTGACCTGCTTTAAACATTAAACTGTTGAGTGTACGTTATTATAAAATTGTTAGGCAGGTACGGTGGAACACAGAGAAATGTGTACAGGAGAGTTTTTAAGGTTGAGATTTTCTCAAAAACTACTTGACCTAATGCAAAAATTCTTTCACTGTTTGATAGATAAAAGTTAAAACTATTTGACTGTAAAATAATTATTAAATTCGGTCTCGTAGTTTTTGAGAAAATATCAACCTTATTGCGGCCCCCTGTATACTTATCTCTGTCTTCGACTGTACAAGCCTCGGCGGCGCGGCGGCGTATTGATCTATGCGCAGTAACTGATTTTCCTGTTTCAATTCAATACTTTCAGGTAGGGTATGGAGTGCGTGCGACGCAAGGGGGAGCGCGTAACCATGGCAACAACGCACACAATACTCCGCCGCACCCCGCACATGTTCCCCGCTCTCCTACACAGTACAATCGATCGAACCTTGTCGATCTGTACCTGCGCAGATGACCGCCATTTTGGGTGAACTTACGAGCTGTATTTGGGTATTTGGCTTATGCTCTTACCCACTTCATTTGGCTAATCGTATTTGCGTAATTGTCATAATAAAATAAAATATTCGTCTTATTTGTATGTACAGTCGACAGCAGATCAATGGTAACACTTTTTACTTTTGACAGTTCTTATTATTTGCGTCGTAAGACTTGAAATCGTACTGCAAGTGTTACCATTGATCTGCTGACGACTGTACATACAAATAAGACGAATATTTTGTCAAACATACCAACTACACATGCGAAGTACGACAAACATCCTATAGCGAATACGAATAGCCTCGAATAGCCAAGTGAAGTGCCACCAAGATGAGTACATATTATATGGGATCAAGGAACAAAATTAGGCAACATATTTTTTTATATCTCACATTTAAGTTAACTTTTGCGTAACATGACGCAGTTACATTCTAAGGGAGCTGTCATCTAGAAAATAAATGATTGGAAAGCCTACTCGTAAAATCTTCAATCAAGTAAAGCCACGGTTAAAAGCTAGTGTTGCGATAATCCAACCAATGATGGTATAGATAGGTAAACGGCGGGTGTTCGTGTGGTGCGGGGCGGGAGGGACGAGGACATGGAGAGGGGAAATAGCGGCCGTTTCGAATTTAGCAGCATTATAATGACGTCATCGCGTAGAGAGGTGGCTGACCGTGTCATAACTCATACTATAGCTATGTAGCTGCTAGATCAACTATAGCGTGCGTGGGCGGGGTTGGATATTTAGATAATTATTCATTATTGCTGTGTTCTTTGTGTAGAAGGCACAAAAATTACCTTTGGATAGATTAATCAGCGGACGAACTAATTATCGATCGGACTTTTGAAAATGGCGGTAACGTGCATGCCGGTCGCTTGATAATTTTGATTTTATTGTTTAAACTGTATGTTGACGTTAAATTAATATTCAATGTTCGCGAATGGCAGTATGCTGGAGTTTTCGAATAACTAATTTTAATATGCAAGAATTGCAGTTTCGAGTTAGATAATAGTCGACTGTCAAAATTGTATGAAATCTGTCATGTCAAACTCGAAAGTGAGAGGATCGAAGCAAATAATAATAAAAACTATGGACTTTTGATGTGTTATCTATTTATAAGTAGTTTAGTTTTATTATATTTTTGTTATCTATTTATCTTGTTGATGCAAGGTGGAGTGACTAATCTACACGTGTCGTCATTTCCACTGGAGCCCGGACGGAAGTAGGAGAATACTACAATACCATGGAGTCGCCATGGTAACGCTATTCTGTTTATATTTTCCTCGAATTAACACGAAGTTTCTTTTGTTTTTCTCATATTATTTTATCAAAATCGACGTTATGAAAGTTTTAAACGTGCTTTTAACACTGACAGTTTAATGAATAATTTGTTATGTGCGTGATAGTATATACGGCCTACTATTAAGTGATACCTAAGTACTATTTAATTTAGATCGCAAGAAAACTTTTTAGCTTAATTTAGTTCGATTCAAGCAATTTAATGTACCTACAGGTTTTATGGTCAGTTAAATCCCTCGGTAAAATAAATTGAACCCAGTTAAACAAGTTAATTAATTTATTTCTATAAGTACTTACCTTTTTGAAACGTTGCGTCGGTTAATAAGGGAAGGGGTGGCAACGGCTTCAGTTCAGCAACCTAGTTTCTTCAATCGACTTGACCTGGATTTGATTAGGTAGGTACATTAGACACCACACCAAGGTAAGTCATGATATAGATAGGTCCTACAGAGATAATTATTCAAGTAGGTACCTATATAAGCCACAACATTCTAAGAAGAGAAAGTAGGTTGGTTACTACCTAACTAGAAATCTACCTTAGTTGTACCGTGGGCCATCCTTTTCAGGAATTTTAAATTCCCCACAGACAGACTTGGGCGGTGAGTAGGTCTGTAGATTAGGAATTAATATAATCTGGTTGAGACTACGTATAAATTAATGCTATCACTATTATAATAATATGGGTTAACTATAACTACCTACCTATGTAATAAGTTTCATGAATTCTTTTATTTCAGTGTAATGTAACAGAACATTAACTGATACTTAGATTGCCGAATAATGTTCTTCCGAACGAATTATTGTGTTATCTACGGGAGAAGCAGAATTTTGAAGAAGTTGAGCAGAATCGTATAAAAACTTGGTGAAGTAAGTACTTAAGTACCTAAAAATCGTTTTATGTTCGCGAATGGCAGTATTTATAAGCTCTACACATCATATTTAGAACGAACCCCACGAACCTAAGTAGGTAAATATATCTTGAGTGTGACGCACAGATCACTTACCCCATAGACATGAAAAAGCAAAGCAAGCGAAAAATTCTGTCAAGCGATAGGCGCTATTAAACGAAGCGGGGGGCAGGGGCGCCATATTAAACCCGTTTCGGTATCTCAAGGTTACGCGTGTCGCTAAGTAATTTTGCGCTCATGTGCGGGTAGAAACGGGCCCTCCTGTTACAGGTCTATGGGGTAGGTAAGTGGTCTGTGGTGGCACGTTATGTCGTCATCTGATGCAAATTGAACACTTGATTGTGATTACATTTCTCATTTGTGTTGTGACGCTCTAACACACGAAAGACATATGAATCTAGGCCATAGGTTAATGTATTGTTCAGCAGTTGTAGCACGAGTCAGTGTTAGCGATCGACGCAAAGCCGCGGAGCTGTCATAGTGAGTGACATTATTACAAGGCGTTTGACATTATTTTGACAGCTCTGCGGCGGGCGTTGCGTCGGTCGCTAACGCGACACGTGCTAGCCCCGGTGATTTGCGTCAGGTGACGTCATAACGTGCCACGCACACCACACCACAAAAATGTGAATCCGGCTTTATTTTGTAGTGCACAATGGGCGTTGCGCTGGGCAAGCTGTGCTCGGCTCGCGGCGTGCAGGGCGCGGGTTCGGTGCTCGACCGAGTCATATCGCAGCCAGACAGCCACCAGCACACAGTCCTATACAAACTAGCAGACTATAAGAAGGGTAACGTATCTAATTTAAATAAACACAACGACACACAGCTGCAACGATTTTTACTAGCGCTCAAGTTCTAAAGTCAGATTATTACCGAAAAGGAGTACTTACAAATACGTTCGCGCAGACTTTGACACGACTTGATCGTTTAAAAAATCATCGTCCTGTTTCATAGAAAACGTGTGGTCTCCGTTTTCTAACTAGGGCCACCTTACACACTAACAATCAGGGTTACGTCACAAAAACTCTATACCTAGGTAACACTATCTGTTTTGATTAGACCCGCTAGCGTAAAATTCCGCCTTAGCCATAAAATATACCTACCCAAGTAGTCAGACCCTAAGCGTCATCGCAGACCGACGGAGTAGTGTCGAGTGGCGGCGAAGCGATGGATGTAGATCGATTTAAATTCAACTTTATTTACTTCAAATACGATATATTGAGAGACGCGACGCGGCTCTGTGTCCGTTAACCCTATGTGAGTGATCAAGCAAGACTAATCGAACAAATGTTCATCCTTTCCGCGGTCGGGTAAATTGGCTGCACCAACCCACCTCCATAGAATTATTGTTATTTAGCACCCAAAAGCATTGTGACAATTTATGTTCTGATATTCCATCACCGAAGGCGGATTACTTCTGGAGACGTACACAAAGGGCGGTATGATGGCGGCCGAGAGACTGATCAGAGAAGATTTCTCGGCCTACATGTACGCCGGAGGCCGAGGACGAGTCATCAACAGAGCCGAGTATTTGCGATGGAAATTCCGAGACCAGGAGCAGGTAAGCTATTTTCATGGTCCTGCGAATTTCGGTCTTATCAACATGAGCACGTTATGACATGGTATGATTTCACCCTTTTGATAATGACAATAGACCCACAGAACCATGTAGCCAGGACCAGGCCAAAGATCTGGCCGACGGTTTATATTTGGCCTTGGCCATTAAGTAACCACACGATAAGAAGTAGATAGATCAAGAACTGTACTGAACCCTGATACAAGATCATTGAACTATATCTACGATTTAATGCCATAAAAATACTGCCCACCACCTTGTATTGCATAAACCTCTATGTACTTGTCCTTCACCGATGGAGTTCATTCAAATTAATACTCCTCAGGTGGTCCTTCCTATCGAGGCGTCTCTCTCCCCGCATGATCCCCTTGCTAAATGGGAGGACCACACTGCCTGCTGGCAGATGAGCTACCGCGGAGCTCTCGGAGAGTCGTTGCTGCATGTGCTCATCATATGCGACACCAAGGTTTGTTCATTGTTTAACTGCAAATGTTTCTTTATGCAATAAAGTGTTTGCCAGTGTCTATTAGTGGATATGGTTTGCCATCTTGAGGACTAGGAATGTCCTGTCCCCCAATACGCTAAAGACATTCGGCTCGATCAAAGTCCAATCCACAAATATTCAGAAAAATCGTACCTACTATTCCAGTAGCCAGTAAACCGCTGTTGCCAGATGTTTGTTCTAGATTGCCCCTGTGGCTACATGGAGTCATCATCGTGATCCAGCTTTCTATTTTCAGATTCACACGAGACTGGCTAGAACATTAGTGAAATGTTTTCCGAAGCTGTCCTTAGATGTTGTAGAAGGCGAGGAATACTTAGGTAAAGAAACAATACCATTTACATTTACCATAATGACTACATTCTATTAGAAACCTTAAGGTAAGTAGGTACATAATATTTGAACTGCTTGTGCATTGTTATAGGTGCAAGCTCTCTGCATTTAGCCATCGCGTACAGCAACAATGAATTAGTTCAAGATCTGGTAGAAGCTGGTGCTGATGTCAATCAGAGAGCAATTGGTGAGAACCGCAATGTCTTTCAATTTGAAATAGTAGTATATGCCACAAAGTCAAACGTATAGCTTCTTAATTACGTTCATGTCCTGAACATTGCTCTAAAATTTACAACTTTTTACAAATTGTAGGCAGTTTCTTCCTTCCGCGAGATCAGCAGCCAGTGCCACCAGCAAGACAGACCAACTATGAAGGTCTAGCTTACCTTGGGGAATACCCTCTCGCTTGGGCAGCTTGCTGTGCTAACGAGGCCGTATACAACCTGCTGCTGGACTCAGGAGCAGATCCAGACAAGCAGGACTCCTTTGGAAATATGATTCTGCATATGGTTGTGGTTTGTGATAAGTTGGTAAGTTTTGAGCACCCAGGTACAGTCTTTCTTAATAACCGGTGGGATAAGTAAACTGCTCCTATAAAATACAGGTCGACCGGAGTCCAACCAATCGCTGGCGCCACCAGTATATGTTGACCCGACATCGCTTACTTCGTTATGCCTAAGCCGTGCTAACTAATACGGAGACGTTAATCGGGCCGAATGTCTTAGCAGGAAAATACGTTGTGACAGCCTCGTCAACTGATTACCATATCATATCTTTCTTTAACGAGTGCCACATCTTCCATCTAGATCGGTTAGATGACCTTTTTAACTCTTTATTTGCAAGATTTTGTCTTTTAGAATATCACTATTTGTTCGGTACCAACCCATGCAACGCAAAAGCACAGTGGAAGCGTGTCAAATTAGAAGAGTTGTTGCATGGATCGGTACCGACAAGTTAGCCTGCGATACACAGGGCAATAATCAAACTAACGAACTAACCTTAGTGTTCCAAATACAAAGTTAAATTGTCGTGCGCGGTCTTCGGAGGCCTGTACGTACGCACAGGAACATGTGGCTCGACGTCTTGACATTCGGCGCACGACCCAACCAACTACTTGTCACGTATGTATAGTCTACACGGCACAATCGAGTTAACAAGTTATTATCACCAAAAATCGGTTCCGGCGAACAACCAAAAAACGTGTATCGCGTCCAACAAACAAAACAAAAACAGCCAAAAAACGGATCTATCCGTACGCGAAAATAATAATATCGGAAGCAAAAGTAATGGCCGATTATCATTCAAAACAAATATGCGAATTGTCTGCGTTCGCGCAAGCAACAACAACCAAGCCAAACCCGGCGCCAAATTACACTGATAGCAAACGGGCGAGCGAGGCACCGGCCGGCTACCTGTCGACCCTGCTCTTCACCCCCGCCTGCCCGCGTTGACCTACATTCGCTCAACACAGCACGGCGGCTGACAATTAGGTACTTTACGCGAATTGAATCAAATAATATCTATTCCAAACACTATTATTCTTTTAGGACATGTTCGGCTACGCTCTCCGCCATCCAAAAGTCCCAGCCAGTAACGGACGGATGAACCTAGCTGGCTTCACCCCTCTAACTCTGGCATGCCAACTGGGCCGAGCATCTGTGTTTAGAGAGATGTTGGAATTATCCGCTAAGGAGTTCTGGAGATATTCCAACATCACTTGCTCGGCGTATCCGTTAAACGCCTTGGATACTTTGCTACCAGATGGTAGAACTAGTAAGTGTACTTTACTAATCTCAGACCCTTAAGTACTCGTGGTTAAGCAATAGGTTTTATAAAGTCAATGTTACTGTTATTTTTAGATTGGAACTCTGCACTATTTATAATTCTGAATGGCACAAAGCAAGAACATCTAAACATGTTAGACGGAGGCATCATACAAAGGTTATTAGAAGAGAAGTGGAAGACTTTTGCCAGGGTATGTTTTAAAACCGAAGTTATTTTACAAATACCTATTATTAGTCGTTTGAAAGGACAGAATCTAAGATCCTTTTAAATTATTCCAGAAAAAGTTCCTCAAACGCCTAATGATACTGATGCTGCATCTCCTCCTCCTCTCCGTGTCTGTATATCTTCGGCACAGCAGTGCCGAGGCAGATACCCATCCGGAGTGGGGTCTGGAGATCACAGATGTCAGGAGCGGAGTCAGACTGGGTTGCGAACTGGGAACATTAGCCAGTACACTCTGTTATATAATATTGCAACAAGGAGACGAGTTGAAGAATCAAGGACTTGTGGCGTATTTTAAACAGCTGGTATGTGGTTGAGAATATAGTCATGATAATTGTCACATGTATTATTTCATTATATATTGATCATGGACATTGATATTTTTGCAGATACATGAACCAGCCAAATTCATATTTCTAGCATCAAACCTGCTTCTCCTGGCATGCATACCCGCAAGATTTAGTCGCGATACGATGGTAGAGGAAGCCATTCTCATATTCTTATTGCCTGGATCTTGGTTTCTTTTGATGTTCTTTGCTGGGTAAGATGATACAATTTGTAGAACTAACGTAATGTTATTATTAAACGAATATTGAATATGACTGGCTAAAATAGCGGCGTAAATTATACTATCTAATGAAATAATGAAAGTGCTTACTAGTATATTTGGTTGGCAAAGTTATATATTAGTGATATTTGACCAAACACGAACAGCGAGTTTTCGATATCATGGTGAAATTTTTGTATATGTGGATGATGTTTGTTTTAATAGGTGTTTTCAATATAAACTGTAACGTCAATTTAGAATCCGATCTGTCCCCCTATTACCGTTCTCAAAATGATGAAATTATACCATGTCATGGCGCGCCGAAAAGAGACGCCGCTATACAAACGCTATAGCACTGTCACGCTCGCAATGACATGGTATGATTTTATCGTTTTGAGAACCGTAAGCTGAATACACTTACTTCGTTATAATATTATACTATCATTTTTACTTCAGGGCAGTGAAGCTGACCGGACCGTTTGTAACAATGATATACAGTATGATTACCGGTGACATGTTCACATTTGGCATCATCTACTGCATCATACTTTTCGGGTTTTCTCAATCCTTCTACTTTCTTTACAAAGGTAAACCTACTAATTACGATTAAATAAGACCGTCTATTAAATGGTTAATAAAGTATTTTAAAGAATAATAGTTTTCAGGGTTCCCAAATGTGCAATCGACATTATTCTCAAGCTACCCGAGCACGTGGATGGCTCTGTTTCAAATTACTCTGGGTGACTACAGTGTAAGTAGGAATTTATATTCGTATTTAAAAACCCCGTAACGCAAAGAGGGTGTTAAGTTTCAAGCCTTTCTTTGTGGGTCCGTCTATTCCTTCGTACTTTAAGAACGGATGGTCCGAATTGATAGCGTTTCTCGTTTGACGGTGTTGGCGAGAAGGTTCTTAGACATAAAGGATCCAGGGTCTGATGGATGATGACCAGAAAAATAGCCTCAAGATCTTACGTTTGTTGTTTCATTCAAAAAAATAACATGTCATGTAACCACTTTCGAGCCAGCTGTGATTCGTTCTTAACATTTCAGTACACCGACCTCGGCATGACGACATACCCTAACTTAGCGAAGACTGTGTTCGCGGTGTTCATGGTATTTGTACCGATCCTGCTCCTCAACATGTTGATCGCTATGATGGGCAACACGTATGCGCATGTCATCGAACAATCCGAGAAGGAGTGGGTCAAACAGGTAGGGCCACTGGAATTGCATGAAATGATGAGCGTTGACAAATTAGAGATGTTCAGAGGAGACCGCAACGACTGAAAGCGACTCGCTACACCTTCACATTAGATGGAGCGATGACGCAACTATCTAAACTACATCGCTATTACTTGACTTACTAAATTAGGCTAGGATGTTTTATAACAATTCAGGCCAGCTAAAACCAGCGCTGTGGCCCGCTGTGGACACAACACATGCTGAGCTGGTCTCATTTGATGCTGCATGTGCATGACGCACCAAGTACCGCTATATTTGTTTGATATTGTATTTTATGGTGTTGTATTGTAGTGTCAAATAAATGTTTTTTTCTTGTATTCCATCTCCCCAGTGGGCAAAGATAGTGGTGTCACTAGAACGCTCGGTAGCACAGGAGGACGCTCACAGATACCTCCAGGAGTATTCGATAGGGCTGGGACCTTCCGACGACCCTCGATACGAACAACGGGCAGTTATGGTCATCAAGAGCAAGGCGAAGACCAGAGCCAAACAGAGGAAGGGAGCTTTGACTAACTGGAAGGTAAGCAGTAGCTTGTATTCTGAGATGAAGTAGAAATCTAAAATCCTTGACATTCGATTGGTGCTCTCCCTTCCCGTTTCTCCGAAGATTTGGTTCAGTGGCGCGCCTTATCAGAGTTATTCCAACAGTGGATTGATACATAGGTACTGATGATGGAGACTAAGAGGGGTTTAGTCACTATGAAGGCGAGGGCGAAAACTGGATTATCAACGGTTGTTCCTCTCAATCCTGTCTACACGATGACTCGAGTTTGGTTTTGGATTTCAGTTAAGTTCAGATCATCAATTTTATTGCAGCGTGTCGGTAAAGTTACCATATCAGAATTAAGAAAAAGAGGCATCAGCGGCGAAGAGTTACGGCAGCTGATGTGGGGACGAGCATCTATTTCGTCACCCACAAAAGCACCTTTGGTGTAAGTATTTGAATCTTTATTTGGGGACTCGACTTAAGATGTCTGATTGGTGATTGAAGGACGACAAATCAAGCAAGATGTTCCTTCCTGAAATAAGTCAATATTTTTATGGATTCGTCCAACTTCTGACTTATAATAGATCGTTGCATGTTGTTTTAAAACAGTCGAGCACCACCTCCGGATTGCGTGACGGAAGCAGGGTTGACTGGAGTAGCCGGGGAAGTGGGCAACGGAGTCGGATCAGCTCTATCCTCCGCGCTTAACGTCATGGCGTTTGGTGAACTGGACTTTGGCACAGGTGACCTAATTCAAGTTAACTCTCGTTGATTTTTGCAAGAACGGCAAAGTACTTTAGTAGAATTTGGTTTGCCATCCTGAAGAATAGTATGTCCTGTCCCCCTATTCCGCTAAGATGTTCGCCTCGATCAGAGTCGAATCGCTACTAGTATAAGTTGGCCCGGCTTTGGCCTGGTAGTTAGGTACATAAATCTATGAAATCCGAAGAAACTAAGTCCCTTCTTTAACTTCCAGACCCATCACAAAAACAACCAACCCCAGATCTACTGGTAAACGGAACTGTTATCCAAAAACCAACGTCAGTGACAACTCAAGCGACGAATCAACTAAATGTCCCACAAACGAAACCAGTCCAAATCTCCATACCTGGAAAAGCTACTCTTGGAGCAGTTCCTTTAGTAACAATCGGCGCACCTGGAACAGGGCTTCTTCCGTCAACTACCCCCGGACTTATGCCTTCGAAGGGGGTGCCTCCAGGGATCACTGGACAGAAAACTGTGACAACACAAAATCAATTTTTGGGGATAAACATGGGGATGCCAGTTGTGGATACTCAAATGGATATCCTTATTCCAAAGCCTGGTAAGTTTTGTTTCTAAGGCATCACACTTATGGTCCAAACTAAGGTTATCTGTGAGATGGATCCAGAGTCCAGCCAGACACACAGACACCGAGACACGATTACAAATCACACCCCGACTCGCAAAAAGTGGTTTAGGCACAAGACTTTTCCGACTGGGAATCGACATAGGTACAACCACTGCACGAAGGCAGGCCCTTAGGTATACCTACCGACTAAGGTATGAAGTCGTGATCAATCTTCTTACCTACTGAAATGACCATATTTTTAATTGCAATTTTAGCAGCGCCTGTGGAAGTGTTTAGAGATTTTCTCTACGAGCTGATAACCCTAGCGGAGATGCCGGGCACCAAGGAGGCTGACCTGAGGACCTTAGCGCAGCAGGCATCAGACCTAGCCAACGTGCCGGAGATTGACATCAATATGAGCGTGAGTGATAAATTGTGTGAAAGTAAACTGTGACAAGTGTATAAAATACTTAGCAGCTAATCGTTTGCAGAGGAAAACGTATGCAGCCATCGCAGTAGCAATTGATTAAATATAATACTACGTACTTATATCTTCTTGAGTGATTGGTGAAACGTTGGAAATGCTGCCACCTGATTGATCATATCATAAACAAACCTCAGGATCAAACCCTAAAATATATGTTGTTGTCGTAACCGATGGGGACGAAGTTTTTGAATGGAGGCCAACGAAAACGTAGTGTGGGATGTAGGTACACATCAAGTGTAACACCATATTACATTATCTTTGGGTAACACTTTGGACCGTTATATTATCTGCGTCGTAAGAGTTGAAATCGTACTACAAATGTTACCATTGCTCTGCTGTTGTTCGTACCTACATCCAAAATTGACTGGCAGGGACTGGATGCAAAAATCCGAGCCTTGGGAGAGGCATGTTCAGCAAAGGATATTAATAGAACGTACGTTTACAGCTGGTAGCCAGGTCAGCGCGAAAGGTTGTAGCCGGTGCGGTGTCTGGTCTGTTTGGGGTGGCAGCCGACGCACCCGCCGCGGACTCCGGCTGGCGGAGAGACCGGCAGGACCACAGCGATAGCGATCCTATATCAGGTTGCTATTTTTTGTCTGTTATATTTTCTGTCATTCTCATATACCTACACTATGGCAAGGATAAGGCAAAGAGCTAAGTGCGAATGGCACTCAATACTCGGATCATTTTCATTAGAAAGTAAGCTTCTCCCATCGCCTGTTCCTCGAACTTTCCATAATTTTGACGTGACGCAAACGCGATAGTAAAGTAAATATGCTCGCAAAGTTCCTTTGCCGAGGTACATGTCTATTGACCTCCTGTACTTGAGCTATCCAGAGACATATACAGGGTGTAACGTACGTACCCTTTACGTAAAGGGTATATGAGGCCGAAGGGAGGGTGTTCAGTATCGGTAACTGAACAACTTTAGTTAAAAAATAAATTAATGTCTCATACAAATCGATCAGCTGACCGGTACAAAACGTATGAAAATTAAAAAAAAAAAATCGCGAAAATCGAAAAGTCGTAGAACAAAAGTTGTTCAGTTACCGATTCTGAACACCCTCCCTTCGGCTTCATATACCCTTTACGTTACACCCTGTATAGTGAATAATCCATAGAAGTCAGCTAATACAGCTTTTGTTGGCTGTTAATAGCTCGTTGACCCGAAAATTCATTAAATTCACGGCATAAGTTGGTATTAAAGTCTCTAGTTCTACTTACGATTTGTTTTCGTTCAGAATCTGTGCTCCTGGGGCGAGCCTTCCGGGCCAGACGCGCGCGCTCGGCCTCTAAACGCGCTCCGCCACCGCCGCCGCACCTTTACGTGCCAGCCAGGTAAAGTTTACAGAGGGGACAAGTTGTTATATCAGTCGAATCGTTGCTAACCAGTATAAGCTAACCGGACCAGCAAGACGAATTTAAACGAGACTGGGTCAGCTTATACTAGTTAGTTATGCGGTTCGATCTTTGGATCGAAGTTATAAACAAAATACTGTTTTTGAGTTAGTAATCAATACATTGTTCACTTCTAACTCGATTTTTAATGAATAGGTAGGTATGTAAGTACTCGTAACAGCGTTCTTTCGTCAAGTGCCAAGAAGACTAGTTTACTTAATGTGAAACGTTATGGGGTAATTGCCAAGCTCTGCAAAAACGCCATTTCTTCCTGTGAAAATTAAATGTCTCGTTTAATTTTCATATATGAAAATAGGTAGGTAGTACTTATGTACTAGTAAGTATCTCTATAACCAAACTGTTGAGACTAAGAGGGTCTCATTAGTTCGGAACCGGACAAAATCACCGAACTACTGAGGATAACGCCCGGTTGCAATAGGGGCGTAAGTACTGCGATAATCTAATTTTACTGCATTGCTTGCCAGATCCATGTACCTTGTGGCTTCTGAGAGCAGTGCCGTGGAAAGTGATGCGCCGTGGGAAGAACAACAGAGTTCGGGAAACAGCTCGTGAGTACAAAACATACAAAATAATAGGAATACTCCGCGTCTTTACACTTATTTTAATCTCTAGGATTGGCTGTATGACCTGCGAATTCTTTTGCCTATAAACAGAAAAATAACAACAAAAAGAAGATGGCGGGAATTTTTCATCATCAAATACCTAGGTACTCTTAAAACTCGCCTGTAAGTTTGATATTTTGTAAGTAGAAGTAGGTACAAAAACAGGGTCCGTTGCCGTTCAGCAGTGGGGAAACCCTGTAGGTAACACTGATAAATTTTGTATAAGTACTTAGTAGACTTGCAACGAATAGTATATTCGGCCATTCGCCGAATACCGAATATTCGGCAGGTACCCTGGCCGAATAGCCGAATATTCGGCAAAAATATTCGGCCGACTTGGCGCCGTTTGTGTTCTCACCTGTCGAGAGCGTAGTTTCTTCCTACACCGCCTGTCGCCTGTCGCGACACGTCTTTTGATTTTTACATGCTTAATCTCATTGTGCAACGTAAATAAAGTCCAGTTGTTATCTGTCTTTCGTCGCGTCGTATTGAGTTAAGTAGTTAAAAATTGAAGTTTTGCGCCTAATCCATCATGGCTTCTAAGTCACCTATATAGGTGACTTCTTTTTAGAGTCCATATGGACATATTTTGACGACGATGAAAATGATCCCAAAACTGTCGTGTGTAATTTGTGCAAGACAAAATTTTCACGTGTTGGAGTGGGCAAGAAGGCGACTACATCAGACTGGATCGATGCTAATGCGAAAGAATATTAATAAAACATTTTGTAATACAATAGTCAATCGTTTTTTATTAAGCATTTATCAAACTACAAAAAATATTAGGTATTCGGTATTCGGCCGAATAGTGCCTAGGTATTCGGTATTCGGCCGAATAGGACAAAAGTGGCCGAATACCGAATAGTTGCCGAATATTCGTTGCAAGCCTAGTACTTAGGCATTATTTTATTAAAATAAGTAATAAAATACTTGGGTGAGGATAGTTTTTTCGTATCCTCCACGTGGAACGCTCGGGGGAGGATGAGAATACACACCCCCATTTAGGGGAGAAGTCTTCGTGTGAGGGATGACGGGGAAAAAAGTTCCCATCCTCCCCCGCGCCGCGTGGGGGAGAATACTCGTTATTCATGTGTATGAAATAGAATCCGCCAAGCTTCCGCTGGTGTGGCGAGCATGAACGTTGTAGCATTTACCTTAGATTAAACCTTTTTCACTTTTGCTGTTATTCACAAACCTAGTTAAACCTCATTTCCATTAAATCGTGTTGCTATCCCTTTCACACGTCGTTAGAGAAGGTTAAGACAGAAAGGGACAGGGGGCCTAAACGTTGGCGTAACTTCAAATCACGTGTATGAATTCGCGCTGGTATCTACTTAGGCCTGGGCTACAGAGCGGGCGCGAAATAGCTCGCACAGACACAAACGGCGCGGTTTCATGTTTGATATTTCGCGCCCGCGCTAGTCGCACTGTGACCCAGGCCTAAGTAGGACCGTAGTTACCATACATCCTCACCGCAGGGCGCGCGGCGGGGGCGGGCGGCGAGACGAGGTGGCTCGCATCCGCGCGGCGCGCCCGCTGTGCATACAACACGCGACGGGCACGCCGCTAGTGGAACACTCGCTGTTCGTAGTCGGTAAGCAAGCATCATGTATCAGTCCACTTTAGGGCCACCTCCCCAATTTGGATCGAATACAGTCGAACGATGACGTTATCAATATATAAGCTAATACATGGTACCTACATACTACCAGGTCGTACAGTATATCAATGGTAACACTTGCAGTACGATTTCAAGTCTTACGACGCAAATAATAAGAACTGTCAAAAGTAAAAAGTGTTACCATTGATCTGCTGTCGACTGTACCACGGGTAATTTTTTTTGCCCAGTAGTAAAGTATACCTACAGGGGGCCCCAATAAGGTTGAGAGTTTCTCTACTGAACCGATTTTAATAATTATTTTACATAGCTTTAACTGATCTATCTAACAGTGAAAGAATTCTTGCAATAGGTCAAATAGTTTTTGAGATAATCTCAACCTTAAAAACTCTCCTGTACAGGTTCTCTGTGTACCCCGTTCAACCGGTCCGGGAACAAACGAACATAACGATGTTATTACCTGGGTCCGGGCCAGCTTATATACCTACTAACAGAATTGGGATGCTGTTTAATTATTGAATCGAACGAATAATTACGTAGGTAACCAGTATAAGCTGGCCCAGTTAACTTTCTCATGCTAGCTTATATTCGTATGAATATACTGGGAATCCAGTCGCCCCCAAATGGATCGCCCTCAGGTGGCAATCGTGGTTATCGTAACGTAATCGTTCGACTCTGTTCGATAGGTATCTTAACAGAACAGGAGGGTAGGCCTCTCCCACAAGACACGCCACTAAACGCGATTCTCGGCTTTCTGCATCGAGGTTTTGCGGAATGGAATCGACAGACTCACAGATTTACAACATTGCAGGAGCGGGCAGCGGCGCCGAGGTGGAGAGCGCAGCGCCACCGGCTAGACTCACGGTGAAGCACGAGAAACGACGGCCTCGGCCCAAAACTGCCATGATACGAAGGAATAAGTGAGTGAGACATTAAAGGCAAAGGTCGTGAATGGAATCAGAGGCACAGCCTCCATTACTTAAGTAATTGTTGTCAGGATCCCTTCATCAGTTTATTTTTATGTCCTCACTGCTCCGGCAAACCTTCCCTTACGTCCTCGGGCCATGATCCACCACGTTACGGTGTGTGTACCACAGACCACGCTTATCCCATATACCTGTAACAAGAGGGCGCCCGTGTCTGCGCAGAATTGCTTCGTGACACGTGTAGCCTAGAGATATTAGGGGCCATCCATAAAGTACGTCACACGTAAAGGGGGTGGGAGGGGGTCGACAAAGTGTGACCACATGTGACAAGGACGGGGGGGGGGGGGGGGGGGGGCTCAAAAAATCATGAAATTCGTGTGACGTACTTTATGGATGGCCCCTTATCGACATGGACGCATCTCTTTAATACGGCACCCCTGTCCCCCGCTTCGTCTTATTCGGCAGTAACCTATGCATTGCACTCGGCAACCCCGCGAATCAATGTTAGATGGTTTGCCGCGCGAAATCGATAAGTAGTAGGTACACACTACAGACCACTTACCCAATAGACATGAAATCGGTACAATTTTGTAAGCGAAAAATTCTGTCAACGATGAGCGCATAGAGACGAAGGGACAGGGGTGCCGTATTAAAGTAAAGAGATGCGTCCATGTCGATAATATCTCTAGGTTACACGTGTCGCGAAGCAATTTTGCGCTTATGTGCGCCCTCCTGTTACAGGTCTATGGGGTAAGTGGTCTGTGACCCGCGCTGACGTATACCCCCGTTCCGTTGCAGGGTGTCCCCAGTGCACGCGGCGGGCAGTCCCCTGGAGCCGTGGGCGACCGCCCCTCTGTCGCGGCTGTCTCGCCTCATTCGCACCTCCAGCGCATCCACCGCATCGCTGGAACGCGCATCGTCCATAGAATCCTCGCCCGAGAGATATTAGGTGTGTTCTTGTCATGGCCGTCCAGCTTAATCGTAAATCTAAGACCGATAGTTTTGAGTTTGTCTTACAATTGTCAGATTTCTGACAACTTTGACAGTCGTAAGACTGAGCTTACTTACGCTGAGTTCATGCTCAAATCTGCCTATGAATCTCTATCGGTCGGTCTAAAACACGATGCGATATGATGTCGCATTGCAGAAATCTGAATCGTTTCGAAATTGCAGTGATTCGGACGTCTAACAGAACCGGACCTTTTGAGTCCTCTGTGTACTACTAACAGAGGAAGTAAGTAGTACAGACGGGACTTTTCGAGTCTCGTTTGTTCTACTAGTAGAGCTTTTAGTAGTACAAAGAGGGCTAAACCCTTCCGTCCGTAGAATAATGTAAGTATCCATAGTAAAATTACTTAGATTTAAGCAAAGTAGAGTAGTTTAGTTAAACAGCATCGGTCCCAAGTTTATTGACGAATATTTGATTGAAGTGAGATGATTGTTTGCGAATAATTTATCTATAGATTGAGAAGTTGGTTATACTAAATATCTATATCATAATCTTAGCTTTAATTAGTTAATAATTACCTCGACAACTATCTATTACGTCATCAAGTCATTTATTGTTAAATTAGTACTTAAGCATGTTTTATAAATTATAAGTAGAAAATATATGTTACCTATCATTTAGGATCGCTAGTGTAAAAATAAAACGTCCAATTATGTTCATAAACAGTTTATTACCAACTTCTACCCTAATCACCGGATGAACCAATAAATAGATATTTATAAAATCACGTTAATGAATCATGAAATAAAATAGTTTTGCAGTTAGTCAAGTTGTTTTCTTAAATCCTACATTATTGCATACTTTCAAGGGGATCGTGCTTGTTATATGGAAAATATACGAACATAAGTGTACATATCAATAAAGGGATTAATATGGTACTTAATTCTGGTACAGAGCGTAAGAAAACTTTACTTATAGTCATTGATTGAACTAGGTACTGGGACTGGAGTCACAGGTCAATTAAATACTTAATCGTAAATAATTAATAATGTACAGGAACGATTACTTACTTTCTTTTTCTGACGCTCTGTACAAATCAAGCAAATTATGAATTTCATGTTCAGAGGTTTGTTTCAGTCAAATATAGGTTTATTGTATGACAGAAGTCATTATGATCAATCGTGCTTTAAATATTATTTTTAAATATTCGAATTTGAAATATACTTACCCACCTACATTATATTGGTTTCATGCAGTTTTGTGTATCGAATTCTTTATAACTTACACGTTATCCTACCTACCTTTTAGTCTATAATTTGCTATCTAAATCGTTTCTAAGCCCTAGCGAATCTAAATACTGAATTTTAATACTATCACAAATGTCTTTCCCATAACCATGATTAGGTACTCATCCTACAGTCGAATATGAATATCACAGTAGCTATAAGTCCCATAGATGTAGATCTCGTCAATATTTCTCATTTCAAGTAAAATATATCCATTATCTTAGTCGACGCCCACTCAAACGCAAAGGTTTCGAAGTAATTTTTGTTTGAACTAACAAAGGGTGATGCTTCCACAATCCTAAAAAAAATCACGTAAATTATAATATTTACCAAATGTATATTACGAACAGTTAAATACGATTATCTACTTTAATATACGAGTTTATAATAGATATCATAATAAGGAAAGCTAAGTCGAAAAAATTAAACGTTCCTTTATAAGATCTAGTAAGAGAGTAAAAATATTAGAAAATAATGAACGATGTTTTGTAACGAAATGTTGGATACCGTTACATTCTCCATCGAATACAAAATCGCGTCATTAAGAAAATGGATATACTTTACTTATTATGTTACGCTTAGATTAAAAAATACTATAGATGCAAGGTGAAAATTACAATAAAACCTACGGATACAATCTTCACTTTCAGTTGTCACTATTTCTTCAGATTAGGTAAAATGTTGCTTTTACAGCTTGTCCAACTTCACGGGACTTTGCGTGAACGGCGACGAAACAGACTGAAATAGAGATCACTATTCTAAATTTTATTTAGTGTAATTTCTAGTGACCTTGCATGTATAGAATATTTAATCCAAGATGTTTTATGGTTATGTTTCAATAATAGTTTTAAGACTTACCCATTAACCGCATTGAATACCACCTTTTCCGATCCCGCGTCCATTCCAAGCCTCGCTCGTTCCACCAGCTCCGTGGTATACCATTTTTATATGAAATTGTATTCGTTTAGGGTTTATTTTGGCGTGCATATTTAGGGAGGGTCCTTCCATCTTTCATTTTAGGAATATTACTCCCACCTTCAACAGAGCGACAACAAAGGCAAACAGTGATAAAATCACGAGAAATGCGACAGTTACATAATCAGGGCATACAACATTCGGCAATACACAGTAAATGAGTATAGAAAAGTGTAAAAGAACATCAACATATCAAATATGGTCAGAAAACATAGTATACGGTGAGATATAGGTGGTTATAATCACAGAACAATTATATAAGTTTGAAATGCGATGTGGGCGGGGCAGTGCTCATACTTGAATATTGCACAATGCAAGTATGAGCGGTCACACTGACTCGACCATATGGCGTTTGATTGTATCCTATGGGATTGAAGTTCGTTCTATCGACGATCACTGACTCGAATGCCATGGGATGTTTGGTTAGTCGACGTAGGGTCGACTATTTGTTCAATCTGAATACGTAGTCTGGAATTTTCATAACATCTGTACAGTATTTTTCCGCATGATTTTCGACCCCACGAATTTAGACTCGATAAATGTTCGATCAATGAGATTCAGAAATTCTACGAATATTCGAGCCAGCGCTCGTCGATGCAATGAATTTCGATCCCATGGGGACACAACCCATGGCATTTCTAAAAGAGATTTTATAATCCATATGGTGGGATGGGTGGTTACATCCAGTCAGTAGTTTGCTGCGCATCTAATGCTGTGAAAAGCACATCATAACAATGCAAATATGTATGACTTCAAACATTCTAGGTGTGATTCCGACATTGCCGCTAAATCTAATCCGAAATGAAACTCTTACGCTCACTCATATTTGTAATTCTAGCATGCGTATTTTAAACTTACCTAAATCTGACAGCTTTAAAAATGCTGCCACCTTTTCCTACATCATGTTATAAAAAGGATAAGCACTAATTTTAGAATTGTCAAAGTTAGCTTCAAATTAGAAAACGCACGACTAAATCCTTATTGTGTAAGAGTGAGCGAGAAGTTTCGTTTAGTCATGATTATATTTAGCGTGCGACATTCCAGAATCAATACCATTGTCAAGATAAAACCGGAATCACCGTGTTTAATGTAGATTCTAAATTCGACTTCTTTAAAAAATCTTTACAAATTAAACTTTTAATATTGAACTCTTACAAAGTAAATTAATAATTTTGGAGACCGCTTCGGCCCTCTATAAAACCAGGGTTTCGGAACTGATTTCGAACGATGCTTTTAATTTACTTGTATGGAACTGGTTCCGATCAAGTAACTATCGTATTTCATCAACCGTGATGGTAACTGAAGTAGAGACACAGGTCTATAATAGACAAAAAAATATCTATCAAATGGAAATTAAAATAATTAACCCCGATTGTATAGCAATAAATCAAACACCTAGACTTCTTGGATTGGACAGATTGTATGTGTAAATAAACGAGGCAGCGGAATTAAAATATTGTCAAGTTTTTGACAAAACGATGTCACTTCCTAATATATGATTTCTGATTATCAAATGTTTGTATGTAATTGCGTTATTTTTCAACTGATTTCTATTCTATTTCCACAGTTGACTTTGAATTTGTCTAATTACTTAATCAAATTAATTTAATTTTCAATACTAGTCAATATCCATTTGTGTGCGTGCGACGAGTTCAGTATTAAATAATATAAAGCTATGTTTTAAGAATTTAGGAATAACAACACCAATATTCATAGATAGTTATAAGTACGATCCGAGTTTGAGTTCGGTCTTACAACTGTCAGATTTCATACAGTTTTGACAATCGCAAGAGCGACCGCACGCCAAACTTGTAAGTACTCAAAATTGCCTATGAATACGGGCCTAAGGATAGAGTCTTCTCGTGATCATGGACTCAAATATCCGAAATATCATTAGATAACACGGCAATTCCCGTTTTATGTAGACAAAGAGCAAATACGACCAAAAAAATCATAAATAAAAGACAGTTCAAATATCATCGTGAGTACATACATGTACCTAAATCTAGGATATACGAAAATGTCACTACGGAAAACACCATCTACAAATGGGCAGACACAAAAGAAAATCAAAATCAGCAGTATCAGATATAACACGCATAGAAATCGTATGAAAAATGTAGAAATGGAGTTCTTAAAAATAGGCATCTTATTGCACGACATGTTATAATAATTATCATCAAAATAAATATATAATCAAATCAGAAACAATCAAGAGAAATCATAGAATACGAAGCACAATGGCACACCGAATTTTTGTATTGTAATGTTTAGTTTGTTAGGGTGACTTACCTCCGGGGGTCTGTGGATAAAATCATGATTATAAATAAAATGAACACGTTATCAATCAACATACACTTTATATCTTATACATTAATACAAAGAGTGACTCGAGATAAACCCGTGAAGCGAAACAGGGCCGCAGCTGCGGTGCCGAGGGGGGTCCACACAAATAAAAACTAACGCAGAGGTGCTTATCAAATAAATTGTTACCGTGGAATTTGATTCATATTGGTTATCAAAAGTTACTGTAATTAAAACAGAAAACGTCTTAGTTTTCGCACAAATAACTTTTTAGTTATAAATTACAAATAACACGGAATAAAATCACCTCCTGGGGAAACCAGAATTAAATAAAAATAAAGGGACTTTGAACTTTCTCTCTAAATTAAAAAAAACTTTCAGGTTGAACCAAATTGTTTAACAATTCTTGAGTAATAATTCTAACTTATACTTTTTTCTTCGAAAACTATAGCACTATTTTTTTTCTTAATTTACAGTAACTTTAAATATCAATCAGGTATCAATTTTACGAAAACAAGATATACGATCGGTGCCTCTGCAAAGCCTAAAGCTGGCCACACACGGTAGGTTTTAACTGACAGGTTTAACCTTGCAGTCATATCCGACAGGCAAAACCACAGTACAGTTATCCCACACACGTACAGTTTCGCCTTAAGTTGTGAGGTTAATACAAATTTTAAAAGGCCTCCCTCTCTTCCCCATCAACTCCGCCCCTGATAGTGAGTTAAGAACTCGCGCGAATTGAACAATTTTCGAAGGAATGTAGGTCGACTTACATTACCTTTTCAAGATTTTTCCGTATACTAACACCTAGTTCGTTAATCAAAGCTAAAGATTTAAAAAATACATTATTACTAACTTAGATTAAAAGTACTATAGATGCAAGGTCAATGCGCTGGAAATGGAACAACAAAATTGCACTAAACATCGGATAGTGTAATCTCGCTCTCAATCGTCACCATCCTTCTCGTTTATGCGGGATTTACATGGGTTAAATCGATCGTGTAATTATAGCAAATTGACTGGACAATCGCAAACGTCATATGTAAACATACGTGGATATCGACTCATGTATATCCCGCATAATATAACATTTCAACCATTACCAATCTCGTGTCGGGCAGGGCAGTGAATTCGCTCATATGTATCACATTTCTTGGCATTTCCTAACCTTTATTGTTCAATACTCACTTCGCGGAAACGGCGACAAGACCTGAAAGCGAAATTGCACTTCACATATTTTAGTGCAATTTTAGACCTTACATCTATAGTTTTTTAATCGAAGATTACTAAGGTCTCATGTGTTCGACGGCGGAACCCTACGAGCTGTCAAGAGACGACGAACTTTTAGTTACACAATTTTAATTCTAAAACTTATGTCTATAGAGTCCGTTATTAGATTTATACGGTGTATGATTTCAGTTTAATTGAATACTATTTTAATAATACAACCGATTTCAAGGGGGGCCGAGAGCTGGCACCCTGTACAAGTCGCTATCGAAATGCACGCTGAAACCTGATCGATATCTATAATCAAAAATTATTGTAAAAAAATACTATCCTCAAAAATAAAAAAGACAACCATTTATAATTACGAAGTTGCAGAGATCCGAATCCATGAAACATTATCTGTAACATCTTAATTAATTATACAAATTGGTCATTTTGTTTTTTGGGGACAACTACCACTTTCTTAGACACGTGGTGTTATATTTTCTGTGGTAGATATTTTCATTTTACAATATTTAATTACCAATACCAATCAGCATTCAACATGTATCGCGGTAACAACTATTAATAGTGACAATTGTTACGTTAACAACCTCATACAGCCTCAACCATAACGCTAAAATCACACAGATCATATATGGAGGTAATACAATACGCAGAGAAACAACCATCGATGTAAACAATAACAAGGTGTACTAGTCACTCAATACAGTGCATTTACCTCGAGTCCTCGCGGCGGCGCATCTGCGTTTCTGTATCTCTCATTATCTCCGGTCGTCGGATCTTTCTGTTACTTTTAAGGCAGTGTGGCTAAACTTTAAACCTGGACAAACTGGCATTTCAAACGATCAGTAATCGACACATAGTATTAGATTAGAAATCATAGTTCATAACATCAAATATAGACAATATAAAGAGATTAGACCACACAGCCGTATCAATAGAAACGCAACTTTAAATGTATCATGTTATGTTAATTGTAAAAAATAATCTCATTACTCTATTTGACAACTCTGGTAACCCACAAGAAATAAACTTATGATATGTTAATTAATAATAAGTAAAATATTGTTACGGATCGAATTGAGGTGTATTTATTATGTAGGCTGTAACGGATAAGGTGCAGTAAACCGAAAGCGGGGTGTTCAGTATTGGTAGCCAAACTTTTGAACTGATTCAGAATTTTTAGACTTTTCATAAATTTTGATCAGCTGACGGATTTGTATAAGACATTAATTTATTTGATTCCAAAAGTCGTAGTACAAAAATTGTTATCAATATTGAACACCATGCCTTCGGCTTACTACACCCTTTCAGTTACACCCTGAATTATTTATTGTGGGCAGGATCTGTGGATATTCTCCTAAAGCCTGCTAATTGTCGAGAATGTACTTAATTATATAATTTACAATCTACATGGAGACTTGCTGTCGCTCCAAAATTGGCCGTCCGTCCAGCGCTCTGCAATCAGACAAATAAACGAACATGGCAACACCGAAAGATATACTCTTTTGTATGTTTGTGTCGAGCAGGCAACCCCGGCACTGGCCAGCCTACATCTGCAACACTACACACACTAAATGGTTTCAAAACATGTTACATAGCTCTCTCAATGTTATAAGTATACTACATGTAAAACGGAGACTATTATGTAATTATGTAGATAAACTAGCAATCTCTAACAAAAAAAATGTAGGCCCGATATAATATTCTATCTAATTATTGTGATTTTCAAGCTTTTTCAGTGCGACGATTACTTGTTAAGACGATTCTGTTGTTAGCAATGCCTAACAAAAAAATTATACCTTGAAAAATCTCCAAATCTCGCTAAACTAGGTGAGTTTCAAAACGAGCTTATAAAATAAATCCAGGCTAGAATATTCCATATTCTAGATTCTTAAGCTTTTTTCGGATAAACAATTATTTGTTAGACAATGCTGGTAAGAAAGTCTAACAAAAAAGCGTCGCACCGAAAAATCTCCAAACTCGCCTTTTAACTAGATGGATATTGGCGCTTCAATACAAGCTGATAAAGTATATTCTGGCTAGAATATTATATACTAATAACCGCGATTTTGAAGCTTTTTCGGAACGACATTGTCTTACTTGTTGACAGTTAGACAAAGCTGGTGTTAGCAATGTCTAACAAAAAACCGTTGCTCCGAAAAATCTCCAACTAGCTCTAAACTAGATGATTCTTAAATACGGGCCGATAAAGTATCCTGACTAGAAAATTTGATACTAATTTACATGCAGCATACTGTATTAGCTGGTTTTGAAGCGAAATCTAGTTTAGTAAATTTTGAAGTTTTTTTCGGAGCAACGACGCTTTGTTAAACAATGCTGGTGAATTTACCTACTCTGATGTAAAATATACACCCGTTAATAAAAACCACCCTACCATTTGCTATACGAGTAAAATAAGTCAATAATAAAACTCAATCATGCAATAAACTGAAAGAGAATTGTTCATAAATTAAACACATGCATCGGAGACAATTTAAAGTTGTATGGATACATAAATAAAAAATCCTGTAAAATAAAGATTAATTCTACAGTTTGCAGTTGTGTACAATTTATATAAAAACCAGTCACCCGTATATAAGTTGAGGACATAAATAGGGGGTAATAAATAAATTAAACCATGCATACATCTACGAAATTAATCAACAAAGCACTAGATTGAATAATAATCATTAATCACTACAATGCAGGTTGACGCTGAATTCGTAATGTTATCTAACAACTTCAGCTAGTCTATTGTCATATTTAATTATAATTGGTAGTAAAATAATGGGTTCAGTCATACGTCATAACCTGTGGAGCAATACTGTGGTGCTATTGCGGTTATCCAAACGATCAAATCAACCATGTCATAGCGCGCGTGAAAGGGACAGTGCTATTGCGAAGGTATAGCGGCGTTTCTGTTCGGCGAGTCATTACACATTATAGGTTATGACGTAAAGATGAACTAATTAAATTTTAAAATCCTACAACTGACACGAATATACCATTTTGTAGACGAGTCAACAAAAATACTATTATTAAAAATTCGATTCGAAATGGAAGTTGTTACAAAGGACATATTCTTTTTAGTTTTAACACGAATTCAGGTCATCCAGTATACAAGATGCTAAGTTAATAAGCTAGGGGATATTTTCAAGGGTGAAAGTGACCATGAAACGGAATACCATTCATTATGGGATCGAATGCGAAATGGCAAAAAAAACCTCTTTCATATATTACTGTGGTGTAACCAAAATGTAACACAGAGAAACGTATAGAGTAGATTATTAAAGTTTATTTACAATCAGTAAAGTAGTTCTTAAGAACCCTTGAATATGATACGTTTTCGACTGTACGTAACACCTAATTTTTTGGGGTTTCGCGGTCAGTCCCATAGTGTAAGCTATTAAGTTTCATGGATACTATCATCATCAGATATCCCTAGCTAATTAATTAGCACAATAAATCTAAAGCGATATCTAATCTATAGCTCCCCAAGTCATATTATTTTCTACACAATATAAATAGCCTGTCTCGTAAAATGGTACATAATGAAAGCACATAGTCCTGAGAAACCATAAAGTTTGTTGCAATACATAGCGCTGGTAGTTTGTCGATTGGAAAACAGCCTTGGTCAGATATCGTATAGAAATTCGATCAGATCAATTTAGATTTAGGATTTAGAAAAGTTCGCGAAAGTATTTGAATCTGTACAATATAATCTTATTTCCTTCCAAGGAGTTCGTAACAGTTCTTTATTTATTTACAAAAGCAAGATTAGCAATATTTCAGCACAATTGATTTTTGCATCAACAACTCAACATATATACCCCAAATATGGAAGTTAAGCGAATCAAGATTGTAGCCGTATCGCTGGGTAAAAAGACGTACTTACTTTCTATTCTATATTAAGCATTGATTGCCGTGCAATTTCGTGAGGGAGGCAAAGGCCCATAATAATACAGTTTAACCTAACTTCACATAATTATTGGTCACTTTCACACTACATTAAAAATAAGTTACCAAGACGGTGGCTACCGGGGAATAAATATTATTTTACTTTTATTACCACGAACCCTAAAGACTGAGATTTGCGATCACCACAATCCTAATTGAAACTGACGTTTTCCCAACGCTATCTGTACCCAAACCGTAAAATACTCGCCACCGCAAAATACTCACGTCTACTGCTGATGTTCCTGTGCGTTAGGCGGCACGTTCCCCCCTGGGTACGGGTAGGGCGCGTACCCCGGGTACATGCCCTGCGGGTACATGGGGTACTGCGGGGCGCCGTACTGTGCCGGGTTCATCATGGGCGCCGCGCCGGGCGTGGACGACGGCGGTGTCGGGTTGGGCGTGGGGGTGGACTGCTGCGGCGGCTGAGGGGGCCCCGGCTGGCCCTGTTATAACAGACATTTGTTTTTAGAGTGTAACAGAGTATTAGGGTGACCCACGCTCAAATTCGATGTTCTTGACGGCTTTTTATGACGTCGTAGTTATAGAATCTGTTGTACAGTCGACGGCGCATCAAAGGTTATCACTTTGGACTATGGACCGACTTCTGTTGGTTTGTAATAATTGAAATCAGACTCAAAGTGTCACCGTTGATGTGCTATATCTACAAGTCATAAGCACCTGTTGGTAAGACACTAGTACTTACGACACAGGGAATCCTAGTGTGGGGACTAGAGTGTTAGTTATATACGTATTAACTCCTGTACTTAAATGTATTTAGTATTAAGATAAAAGTGTAAATTCTAATTCTGGTACTGAATAAACTATTATTATTATTGTTCAAAGCTTTCAATGGCAGATAAAACTTGCAAAGACACTCACATGTCTGGCGCCGGCTTTAAAACATACTAAGAGTTTTCATAAGTAAATAACGAAAACTCGAAAGACAAAAGCAAGCTAAATCCTCTAAAGTCTATTTATGGGTAGGAGTATACTGAGTAACATGAGGGCCTCTTGCGATACCGAGGGTTAGCGCAGATTATTTAACCACATAAGTGGTTAGCTGACCTTGATCTTGATCTGCGCCTCAATCGCCTCCGCCTCCTTGACCTTGCCGATGCTGCGGTAGTACTCTGCCCACTGCGCGCTGTAGTCCGCGCTGCCGGCCTGCGGGCCCGCGGGCGCGGCCTGTGGGCCTCCGGGCGGGCCGCCCGGGCCACCGGGACCGCCGCCGCCGCCCTGACCGCCACCGCCGCCTACACGACACCATTAATATGTTTTCATGAGGTTATGACTGGATGAATTGATTTTAGATATATGCAAATTGCAAATGCTCCTCTTTCTAATTGCTAGCACTGTTCCTCTTTGTAATTATTGCAAAAAGAAGGTCTAGTAATAACTAGCAATAAGTAAACACGGAAGGACACTTGATTCCCGAAACACAGGTCACACTAGTTCGGGAGTCAGTGCTTATCTAAAATCGTGTTATTTATCATGCTGACTCTATTGTACTTGTACTATGTTACGCAATAAGCACATTGTAACCGTTCTTTTGTGAAATAAATTATTATTATTTAAAAAATCACAAATTGACTGTCTTCCTTAGTAATAGGTATGATGTCATATTTTAAATAATATTTAAATGTGACATTTCAAATACCTTTATTGTTTTGAATAATTTTGAATTTTATACATTTAATTTAGTTTAACTATAATATCATAGCCGCCTGTCTGTACACTAATGACACTAGCTAATTATGGTTTTATATGCACCGATGTATTCCATTTGTGTGCAAATAAACTATATTTGATTGATTGATTGATCATCAGTTACATTCTGTGAAATGTTATCTTGTACACTAAAGAGTTTATCTATCATTCCCAAGGGCATATTACAAAAAAAATAAGTTTGGGAAGCCCTGGGTTAATTCGCGCAACGTTCTGCATCTAAAGTATAACAGCACCACTGACCCTGCTGCTTGGCCTGCTGCTCGATGGCCTCCGCCTCGCGCAGGAGCCCGAGCGAGCGGTAGTAGTCGATCCACTGCTGCGAGTAGTCCGGCTGGCCGGTGGACGGGTTGATTTGCACTTGTGGCTGCTGGGATCACAATACAATTCATTTTATTAGTGGACTCGATTGTTTCGACATTTGTCAATGTCATGTTAAAGAGTAACAATATTATATCATAATCTTCTATTCCTTCTCCGTCACTGTCTTCATTTTTTACTCCAAAGGGGTCACCAGATGGCGACTTCAAAGAACGAATCAGCTCATCAGCCATGTTCACTCCTGTAGTGGGACCCTTGAATCTAGCTCGAAACTAGAGATCCACACTACAATACTTTTTTGTTTGTTTAAAATATCTTTATTTAACTTAATGTACAATACAAATTATTTAACATAGTTAAATATAAACATGCAGTTGTTTTGTTTTATAGTATAAGCTAACACGCCTTTGTACAATTACTACAATACATTAGATGTTATTATATTGTGGCCAATAAGTTTGATCTTAAATCTATCTATTGTCACTGTGGCAGTGGGTTTTTCACATCTGTCATAGAACCGATAACCGATGGGGTAGACGAGTTATGTAATGGATTCCACGATCGGGTAAACGTAGCGTGGGACGCCCCTCGTCCAGATGGATCGATGATCTTCGCAAGGCTGGCAGGGACTGGATGCAAAAGGCCGAGAATCGGGTTGAGTGGCGCGCTTTGGGAGAGGCCGACATCCAGCACTGGCTCGGAACCAGAGGTTACAGAACCGACAGATCCGTGGTGTTAATAGGTATTACGCGTTAACAGTTGGTATATTACAACAGTTTATATAACAGGTTATTTTAATATAACAATAACAGTATAACCGTTGTTAAAATATAACACCTCTATCCATCAGTGGACTGATACGGGCTGATGATGATGTCACAGGTTCCTAGCCTCACCTGCGGCTGTTGCTGCGGACTGGGCTGGTGCCAGTTGGGGTTGTACCCCCAGGCGGGCGGACCACCGCCGCCGCCGCCGCCCCCGTAGTAGTCACCGCCGCCGCCGCCGCCACCACCGCCGCCGCCGCCCCCGTTTCCGCCGCCGCCGCCCCCGCCGCCATTGTTACCTTCTTGAAGGAAGTTCACTGGCTGCGGGAGAAGACAGTAGTAAGAGTGTATTTAAACGCAGCACAAGACGTGATCGTAAGCTTCTTAGTTCTGCCCCTTCCAGAATGTATCTAAACGCAGCACAATATGTGCCAGCTTATTAATTCCAGTCCAGAAAGTTGAATTATTAAAATGTTGATATTCCAAAATGTTAAATCCCATCATGTTATAAGACTAACCCCCACTTGCAATATAACTAGATAACTCTAGAATTAGCGACTTAACCCGAGGAAAATGTATGGAGTTTTCTCGGGTTAAGTACTTAACCCACGGTTATCTCGATATTGCACGATACCTTTATAAGTATAATACCATAACTATTTATTAGAAATATAGAATCAAAAAGTAAATATATAGAATCTAAAAGTAAAATGAGGTAATATTTTATTGTGATATGGAAAACCAACAGCTTATAAACTACTACATTGTCATTAGAAGCAAGAAGCCAATTATAGGTTTTCACTTATAGACACTGAGTAATTAAACAACAATGAGTATTTAAGGCGAGGCCATTGGGTCATTTGAGCCTAGTGAGGGGGTGAGGTGCGGGGCGAGGGAGGGATGACGCGCATTGATCGGGGTCATTACTCGCGCAGGTACACAGAGTAAGCGTAACCAGTGTCCTCACTGTGACGTCACAGCTCGCTACCCATAATAATACCTATACAGAATGTCCCACGGATAGACGATATACCGAAGTCCACTTGTCGGTGCCAACATTATCGACCCATTTAATGCCAAATAGGGATATCCCAAGCTTCGGAGTTACTTATTTCAATTTTCGCGATTGTCGGAAAATATTTCTTTCAAATTTTGAACTTTTGTCTATACTAAATGTTGTCGCACATTATGTCAACTCGGTACCGTATCATCATCACCCCTCCTGTTCACCTCTCGCCGCCAACCAGGCTTCAACTTCTACACTGGCCCTAACACGGGCTGTGCTCGTGACAATCCCATACCACTCCCACTAATATTATAAATGCGCAAGTTTGTATGGATGGATGGATGTTGCTGAATGAAACTTTACAATAATATAGCTCATATTATACATCAAAATAACACATAGGCTATAATTTATAATCCTGCGCAGACGAAGTGGTGGGCAGAAGCTAGTTGACAATAAAGTAAAGCAATTTGTACTTTTAAACGTATTTATTTATACGGAAGGTCATAAGCAGACATACGTTAAACCGACCGTCCGGAGTGGGTCCGGTGCAGTCAAATTCGCGTCTACAGGTTGTATATTTTAATTATTTTTTAAGTTATTTATATTGACGTAACGTAGCGTAGTGATGTAGTATGACGTAGTAGAATAAAATACTATGTTAATACTAATCTGACGGAAAAAAAGACCTGGAATAATAGGAATGTCAATTAGGTAATATTGTTGTAATAAAAGTGAAAAATAGGAATAATCAAATTATTTGCTAGGGGAATATATTTTGAAAGTACTTTCACGCGATTTAATAAAAAATTGAGCATAAATTCTTATAAAATACAAAATTTATTAAAATTTTAATAACCATAGAGGTTACATTACAACAAATCTGTTTTTGACTTTAAGTGACAAACTGTCAAGTGTATCAATAAAACTAAATAAATGACGAATTTTGTAACGTGATGTTAGGTAAGTATTATTATTGGTGGCAGGTGTGACGTCAGTGATGGTGAAATCTGGCCCGTGTTATCACTGCGTAGGGTAAAACATGACACACATTATGTGCTGTTGACTGTACTTTTAAAAGTAGGCACAGTGTATATTGCATCAGTCTATAACTACGTAGCTTTTGAAATTTGGCCCGTATTATCACTGTGCTTAGAGTAAAATGTGGCAAACTTTATGTGATGTTCACTGTACATAGTTTTACAAGTAGCAACTACTTACAAACTATTTTAAGTTCGATTGCTGTTTGTTCGTTCGCTCTGTGGGACAAATCACCGTCAATAGTCATTTGTTTTGGCCTGTTCCACTTTGGTCTATTTGGAAGTTACTGATCAGCCCCCCTATTACCGTTCTCAAAACGATGAAATTATACCATGTCATGGCGCGCCAAACAGAGACTCCGCTATACCAATGCAATAGCACTGTCCCTTTCACGGCCGCTATGACATGGTATGATTTGATCGTTTTGAGAACCGTAATGTTAGCCGACTTGTCTTCATCTGCAATTATCAGACCACTGCTCGCTCCCAATATACGACACTCGACACTGGTGTTCGTGTCGCGTGTAATATGATGACTTCAAAAACATGGTTCGCGAAAAATCTATTGTGTTAAGGAATATCTGTTTTAGGTTTTGAGTCCTTTTTTTTATTCAAAACGATGCACAATCATTCCGTGATTAGTAAACTAATAATCTTAAAGTATAGGTGTGACCAAATTCGACTCGTATTATTTTAAATTTTATTACGTTATGACGATCGTGGGAGCATTCCAACTATTCCAAGGTAAAGACCAAAGTGGAACATTTGGAAAAAATCGATACAGGTCCGACCTCGACAGCGCCCAGCGGCGCACTGAAGCTCGTAGCGCCGTGCATTTGTATTTATACAAATTGTGTTTTTTCTTAAATTTTGCCTGGTATAAAAAAAACGTTACAAACAACAGACTTTCATCTCATCAAGCTCTTCTATTTATAATAACCTACATTTTGATATATATTTTGTATGAATAACTGTTTTAGTTTAGACACACTACTCAGTGAAAAGACAGGAAAGGGGTATGTTTGTGATTTTTTTCTATCGAGCGAAGTTTGTCCAATCGTGTATCGGTAGCCAACAGTCCCTAAGTAGATACCCCAAGATTGATATATATTTATATCAGGCCTTTAATTTCAGTAGTTAGTGCCGTAGCCTTCATCGAAAAACTTAAAAACGTCCCAACACCTCGCCTTAATATATTATCTTCAGTTCTGGGTTTTTAGCTTTTTTTTAAGCTTGGCTACACCATTGACGCACTTTGCGTTGCGTCCACAGACCACTTACCCAATAGACATGAAATTTGTAAGCGAAAAATTCTGTCAACGCAGACGAAGCGGGGGACAGGGGTGCCGTATTAAAGAGATGCGTCCATGTCGATAATATCTCTAGGTTACACGTGTCGCGAAGCAATTTCGCGTCATGCGCGGGCAGATACGGGCGCCCTCCTGTTACAGTCTATGGGGTAAGTGGTCTGTGGTTGCGTCGGGAGTTAAAAAGTGAAAGTTCGTGTACCCACCATGCCGACTTTCTCGCATATGATCCGCTTGCAGTGTTCCACAGCCTCCGGGTGTCCGCGTATGTAGAAGGTGCGGTTGTTTCGGTCCGCGCCCTGCGCGCGCCGGTCGAGCTCGCAGTGCGCGCCGGACTGCGCGTTGATCTGCTTTATCACTTCGCCGCCTGAGGACGGCACAACACATTACATGTTAATGGCCATATATTAGTATTTATTAGGCAAATGACAATGCCAGATTCTGCCCCACCATCAACCGCAAGTTTTGATTTAAAATTATTGGTTTAAAATAAAGTTTTGTACAAGTTGCGATTCGAATAAAACAGCTTAATTAAGAATTCAGAAAATAGTAAGAAATCGAAGCGATTCATTCATTGTTTTTGGTAATTCTTCTATAGGAGATGCGAGAGTAGTAGAAAATGATACTGAGTATGATTATGCAATATGAAACCTGTAATAAGTCCCCAACAAAATGATAGGCACAGCTTGAATGGTCACGTAGTTTTGTAGGTGGGGCAAATCTCCATTGAAATGTGGCAATGTCTTTTCATTATTGTATAATTGTATTCTTTCTATGTATATTGTAACCTTCTTTATTGTAGTTATCTGTATTTATCTACCAATTGAATGTAGTAGAAATGAATAAATGCTTTATCTATCTTTAACAGAAACACATTTTAAATAAAAAACTGGCAACTTAACCCCGTAACTTTGCTCTAACGAAAAGATAAACTAGATTTAGAGACCATCTTAACTTTGCGATTACCAAAATATTATGTCCCTACATCGACACCAAGGGAACCTCAATGCTCACACGCCCAACCGCAGAAGGGAAAGCAAGACATACGTTTTTTTATTACCTGACTGTCCCATAAGGATATGTATGTGTGTATTTATGTCAATTCCTTCATCATGTAGCCTAAACGGCTTGATGGATTTTGGTGTATGAGGTATCGTTAGATTCGTCTTGATTGCGGTAGTGTCATAGGGTATAAAAAATTAATCAAAAGGGGATAGATTTTTTTTGAAGTCGTTTTTTGTTTTGTTTTTTGAGACGTACTCTACAAGATCAGCCCCTTATTGATTGAAAGTCAATGCCACTTTGCTAGATAAGATAATAAAACATATTCCAAAGCTCACCTCTGCCGATGATGAGTCCGCACTTGACATTAGAGACGGTGAACGTGACCCTGATCTCCTGCGAGTCCTGCCACTGCTGGAAGTCCCCGCGGTCGCCGCCGTTCCTCTGCCCCCCGCCGCCCCCGCCACCGCCGCCGCCGCCGCCCCGACCGCCGCGCCCACCCTGCCTCACCTCCTGATCCCTCCTCTATCAGTCACGCATGCGGAAAATAGTTGTGTCATAATATGACAACTGAATGATAGTGTTATTTCTCTAGGAATTTTTCGCATGCAATATCTTGAAAAGTGTCCAAGTTCTCTTCAGTTCAAAGACACACTAGCGTTTATCGAGCGTCAACGCGACGCCTGCGCGGCGGCGCCGTCACGCCAGTGGTGTTTGGGCGTTGTCGTTTTCCTTTCCGACGACAACGCCGGCACCGCCGCACAAGCGTCGCGCCGACGATGCGCGGGCGCTGACGAAACGTCGACGCTCAAAAGACGCTAGTGCCCATACTAGTGTCCTACCGAACTTTCAGTTTCGGCTAAATAACGGGCTTCGGCTTAGTTTCGGTTTCGGCTGCAATACAGCCGAAACCGAAACTGAGTTCGAGAGCCCATAATAAGCATAAGTGTAACGTTATAATATTAAGAGCGTAAATAATTTATTATTTACAAAGGGAGTAAGTAGTGCTTAAGGATTACTTCAAATATCAGAGACTGAATTGTTTAATATGTGATTAATAAATTAAAAGTGACTGATAATTATTGCCTGTTTATTTTTTCCACGAAAACATGACCTTATATGAACCGCCCGAAACTAAAACCGTGGCCGATGTATTTTTTCCTTCCACATTCGGTTCATTGTACACAGAATTGACACAGTTTGGTGGAAACACTCAAACTGGGAATTATCCTGTATAATGAATCACCAGTACAATTTGATAACTGTATAGTAGTATACTCACATTTACACTGGCGATTAAGTCTTCAATCATCTGTCTCGCTTGGTCTACTTGATGAGGCTTCCCTTGTAGGTAACACCTGCAATATCAATAGTCGATTAGGGCCGGCGCACAATATCACGCCGCGGCGCCGTGCCGTGCCGGCCACCGGCGCCGCCCACCGTGCCGTTCGCCAGCGCCGTTCTGTTGTACGCTAGCCCTTATTCCTATGACACCTCCTAATGAAGCCCTCGTAAAAATACTTCAGGGCTTGTAAGGTCTTATAGCAGGATTACTTCAATATTACTTTTTTATTTCGTACGGTGGAACACAGAGAAAGGTGTACAGGAGAGTTTTTAAGGTTGAGATTTTCTCAAAAACTACTGGACCTATTGCAAAAATTATTTCACTGTTTGATAGATAAAAGTTAAAACTATGTAAACTGTAAAAGAATTATTCAATTCGGTCCAGTAGTTTCTGAGAAAATCTCATCCTTATTGAGGCCCCCTGTATACTTATCTCTGTCGTCGTGTGTACCATAAAGTCCTTATTAAGCTAGTATGGGGAATCCCTTACCTCTTGTCTCCTGGCCCGTCGTCTCGCTCCTGATGGAACTGCACTCGGCAGCCAGTCTCCGCCTGGATCTTCTTGATCATGTCGCCTCCCCGCCCGATCACGACGCCTACCGCTATCTTTGGCACTAACACCTGGTGAAGTTACAAAAGTTTTTACCCGGATTGACGCAAGGAAAAGGCGGGTGTATTTTTTAAATTTAATTTTACAATTTTAGGAAGACGAAATAGACCCATAAATATTAATGCAAGCCAATAATGACCTTATTATTAGATACGGTATGTACGAGTTCCTTTGAGGCACTGAAAGTACAACATCCTATCATATGTACGTAGTTTCTATTGTTGATTTCTGTAGCCTAAACCGAATGATGGATTTTAATGTGTCTCACACATTGATCTCCTATAAACAACTAGATACACAGTCTGCTCTCTAAAAATGTCCGAGCGCAAAGAGTGTCCAAACGGATGAATGGACCCTCATTTGCTTTATTGGACATTATTTGGATGTTAACAATGGACCCTTATTTGGACGTTTTTTAAATTGTTTTAGTAAGACCTTTGTGTATCTAGTTGTTTATAGGAGATCAATGGTCTCACATAAACACTTCGACGAACTAATTTTGTTATTAGACAAAGATTTTTTTTTAAATAATGTAGTAAGGGTCGTCGTACTGCTGCCGCTGGACTGCTGCAACTCCTTGTCGCACAGCACCTGCTATCCTGCCTACTCTCTGCCGCTCCTGCCGCCCTGGTACCTCAGTGGAGTTGGTCGCTAGCCCGTTGCCCTGCTCCTGTGGCGAGTACGGGTCGTCGTACTGCTGCCGCTGGCCGCCGCCCTGCTGCAGCTCCTTGTCGCACAGTAGCTCGTAGACCAGCTGCTTGGCGTGCTCCACCTTGGCCGGGTCGCCGGATATGCGGAGCGGCTTCTCCTGGCGTGACAACGATATACTATAGGTTAATTATACTTAATAGTGGTAATAATAAAGTTCGGGATGCTGTTTTGTGAAGTGTTATTTCGTACAATGACGACCTTAAAGTAAGCTTATTAAGGACGTCATGGTACGGTGGAACACAGAGAAAGGTGTACAGGAGAGTTTATAAGGTTGAGATTTTCTCAAAAACTACTTGACCTATTGCAAAAATTATTTCACTGTTTGATAGATAAAAGTGAAAACTATGTAATTGTAAAAGAATAATTAAATTCGATTCAGTAGTTTTTGAGAAAATCTCAACCTTATTGAGGTCCCCTGTGTACTTA
This sequence comes from Tachystola acroxantha, assembly GCA_963506565.1. NCBI lineage: Eukaryota > Metazoa > Arthropoda > Insecta > Lepidoptera > Oecophoridae > Tachystola > Tachystola acroxantha. The sequence continues at coordinate 5,376,700 of OY735892.1, read as the reverse complement.
TCTATGTTGTCGACTGTACGAAATAATAAAGTATTATTGAAGTAATCCTGCTATAAGAGTTCATGGTATGGTAGCGCGGCACTTGCCGCCGTTTGCCGCGTGGATCCGAATCGCACCTTTAGTATCACAATTGGCGGTCTTATCGCCTAAATCGACCTCTTCCAGTCCAGACAACCTTTGGGTAGAGAATACAGCATGATCAAGATAACAAGAATAATACTTACATATTCAGTGTTGGGTCCGTCTTGTATGACCACCATCTTGGCCCCGGACTGTTCCTGCAGTTGTTTGATGGTCTTGCCGTTCTTGCCAATGATGAGACCCACTTTAGGCCCCGGCAACATTATTTCATCCTACGAAATAAATTGAAAACAAGCTATGAAACACTTCACTTTTTAAAATATGGCTTCTACCGAGGCTGGCCATTGATCTCCTATAAACAACTAGATACACAAAGGTCTTACTAAAACAATTTAAAAACGTCCAAATAAGGGTCCATTGTTAACGTCCAAATAATGTCCAATAAGGCAAATGAGGGTTCATCGTTTTGACCTTTCGTCCGTTTGGACCTTTTTTTCGCTCGGACATTTTTAGAAGGCAGACTGTGTATCTAGTTGTTTATAGGAGATCAATGGTGGCTGGCACAGTAATTTTGCCAGTGTCTTAATGACCAACGAATTGAGAAAATGCACGACTAAGCGAAATAAAACAAAAAAGGTTAAGTCATCCAACAAAACAGATAGATAGAGAAACAGGCAGTACGGTCGAAAACAAAGAACAGTGTACAGTAGAGTTTTTATGGTTGGGATTTTCTCAAAAACTACTTGGCCGATTGTAAAAATTATTTCACTGTCAGATAGATAAGAGTGAAAACTATGTAACTGTAAAGAATTGTTAAAATCGGTCCAGTAGTTTCTGAGTAAATCTCAACCTTATTTAGGCCCGCCATATACTTATCTCTGTCTTCGTGTGTACAGGCATAAAATGAGGAAAATAAAAGGCAGAATAGAATATATATAAATAAATTAAATAGTTCTGCATGAATGTAAATAGAGATTGAGCATTGCGAAAACAAACATTACAATATAATGACTATGAAATACTTACCGCCGGCAAATCCTGTCACAAATGAAAAATGTGACATTTCATTGCTTGTCAGTCAGTGTCAGATTAATTGTTTCGAAAAGGTTTCGAACATTGAGAACAAAGGGAATGAGAAAGTAATACTTTTTAGACATATACAGACGAAATATTTTTTATACAATATAAAATTAGATAAGTTATTTTCAGAATTAATTATATAGGTTTTAGGCGACTAATATCAATAAGGAAAATTACGAAGTAAAAAAATTTATTGTGACCATTGATCTCCTATAAACAACGAGATACACAGTCTGCCTTCTAAAAATGTCCGAGCGCAAAAAAGGTCCAAACGGACGAACCGTCATTTCCTTTATTGGACATTAACAATGTACCCTTATTTGGACGTTTTTTAAATTGTTTTAGTAAGACCTTTGTGTATCTAGTTGTTTATAGGAGATCAATGCTTGTGACGACTCGTTTTTTCAAGCAATATGTTTTTTATTTATTTATTACGTTACGTATTTGTGTAGTGTCAAATAAATGTCGATTAATACACTAACCGTGGTTCCCAGGCCTCCGCCCCCTCCTCCGCCGCCGCCGCCCCCTCCCCGGGGCATCGGAGGCATGCCGCCCCCGCCGCCGCCGCCCCCGCGCCCGTCCTGGCCCTCCTGGTGCTGCGGCGCGTTCTCCCGCCCGCGGTGATTCACTATCTGGTTCACTAGCTCCCTGGTACAACAGATATAAGTATTCATTCATTCGTTCATCATCAGTCTCTTTATATGTCCCCATTATGACTGTTATTCATAAACGTGATTTAAAGTTACGCCACCGATTAGCCACCCCTCCTGTCCCTTTCTATCTTTTAACCTTTTTTAACGAAGTGTGAAAGGGATAGCAACACGATTTAAAGGAAGTGAAGTTTAACTAGGTTTATGAATAACAGCATATAAGTATACCGCACCAGATATAAGTATACCGCAGCCCAAATCAAGTGTCTTATTTTGTAGACAAATATGATCATCTAATTACCTGTTGTGATGTAACACTGAAGAACTGATTAATCGAACATGTGAAAATAAAGTGATCCGATCTAATAATGTGAAAATAACTGTGCAATAATCACAGAACTGCTTAAAATGTTAGTAGGGTAGTTTTTGTTTACAAAATAAGACACTTGATTTGGGCTTCGGTTTTATACAGTGGGCCTGAAACTGTGGTAGGTATTTAACGTCGGCAGACGCGTCCACCGTTTGGTGCCGGTTTTTGTGGCACGCATAAAAGAAGTCCCCGCGCACGGCATCTGTCCACACGTCTGACGACGCATCAGTATTCTCGGAGTTGTGAGTGAGAGAGAAAGTGCTTCTTGCACATTTTTCTCGTTGTAATGGCTGCTAATATGCGCAATGAGGAAACTATTAAATAAGTAACTGCGGCAGCTACATCCATTTCCCTTCGTGCCTCGGAAAGCACGTTAAGCCGTTGGTCCCGGTTGTTGTCGATTGACAGCAGTCAAAGGCCTACGGGCGGCCTGAATAACTTTGACAAATAGGTTTGTTCACTAAACCACACGAGAAAAGAAAGAAAATATATTTTTAAACTTTGCGTGTGTGTTGCGTCCGTCGAGAATCAACACAGACTGATCGATCTACAGACGTGTGGACGGCTCCCGCTGTTTCATCCCCTGATGCATCTGTCTGCATCTGGCGACGTCCGCCTACGCCTCTATCGACGTGTAGAGCAAGCATAAGATTGAATCAAATATCCTGTGAATATTATGATCATACTTGGCGCGAGCAATGGCCTCCCTGGATCCCGTCAGGGTGCACAGGCGGTCTGGCTGGCCGCCGGAATCAGGCGCCATCTGTATCTTGCAGCCAGACTCCGCCTGCAGCCGCGTGATCTGCTCCCCGCCGCGCCCAATTACTGCAACGAATCTCCGCTTAGGACAACATCAAGACCACAGAGCTGAATACAACAAACAAGCCTAGCTGATAAAGACGGCGATGTCCTCAAAGAAATTATTATTGCAACAAACGTTGAAACTGACGTTGATTTTATGGTAATGAAGTTTATTTGTGTTAACTTGTTATATCCTGAAGGACATTGCGGATACCATGGACAGTCCGATTCTGAGCCACTGGGTACACTTACATGTCCCGGGGTCTCAGAGTCGGACCTAAGTCGCATGTTATGGCGCGTAATACACCTCGTGTAAACACTAACATAGTTTTAAGTACTTACTAACACTTATATGGTCTTTGTGACTGCAATAAATCATTTGAATTTAATTGAATAAAAGAAACAAAGCCAAACAATATTATCTCTGCAATAGGATAGTTGTAATTTTTTCCATTGACGCATGAGAACAATCGTTCGAGACAAAGATGTGACGTCATGGGTGTATCTTACGATCTAATTTCTGATTGTAACTCTTTTATTTCAACTGATTTCAATTCTGTTTTCACAGTTGACGATTATTTTATATATTTTTTTGTAATTTTAACCAAAAACATTTTTATTTTCGATTCTTGCCAATATTGAGCTGTAACAACACAACAATGTTAGGTACCTTTTAGTCTTTTGCGGCGGAAATGAAAATAAAATGAACTTTTGATTACAATATCAATCAAACAGGTCAGGTTTCAACGGGGGCGTTGCGATAACAATTTCTACTGGGCGACACCTCTCAGGCCGAGATTGAGAGATAATTATGAGCGTGAGCTTCCCTTTTAAAACAATCAAAACTCATTGAATTTTTATAGTTGTAAGAGTTAACACAAGAGTTTAGTATTTTACTTAAACTGACTATAGTTTCTGATAGTCGGTCTAACCGTTCCCCCATATCGAAAGCGCAGGCGCGGAAGTGGCGCGGTAAACTTCCAGTTAGTATGGAATCGCGTGAACAAATTCACTGTGAGTGAACGAGCGGGCGCGGCTACATACATAGGTAGGAGCCCGCGCCCGCTATTGATGTATTTGGGGCCTTAGCGCCCGCTCAACATTATCTCTTACGCAAAATTCTCAGACAGTTTGGATCCTTAGCAAGAGTTCGCTCTTACAAACGTCAAATTACAGAAAAATTCGTCTGACAATTGTAAGTGCGAGCTCACGCTAATCTCGTGCTCAAAACTGTCTTTGAATCTCGGGTCATAATCTCGGCCTCAGTCCCTTAGGGTCAAACCCCCATCTCAACGCTCAGCACCTCATTTCCCCATAACCCTATCTCTTTCTGTCGATTAGAAACATCATTGGCTAAAGCGACGAGAGAGATTCCAGGGAATCGGTTGGCCGATGTTGAAATGTTCAAGCAATTAGGCCGATATACAGTTTTGAGCTGTGAATTTAGACGACTAATGTCAAAATTGTATTCGAACTGGTACTCAAAACTGTCTACAAGCTACCACTTGCTCTAGCAAACGACGACCTTAAGCGACAGAAAGGGACAGTGTTACGTTAGGCCTGAGCCACAGTGCGATCCTAGCATAGTCGCGACGACGGCGGGCGCGAAATGTCACAGATATGAAACCACCGTTTGTGTCCACAGTGCAAAGTAGTAGCGGCGCGGGCCGTTTCATATGTTTGATATTTCGCGTCGTCCGTCGCTACCGCGCTAGGCTCACACACAGGCCTTATAAGTCTATAAAGCTGCGACCGATGCGACGTGCTACCGTGTTACGAAACACCGTAACATGTTTTAGTAACCGATTTAACAAAGGAAAATTGTTACGCCACGCCACTAAATCGGATGTTACGGTGTTTCGTAACACGGTAACACGTCGCATCGGACGCAGCTTTACACGCACAGGCTTCACCACAGTTTTGACTGCGCAGGCCGGTTTGTACACGGAACACCGTATTGGCGCGTGATAGTTTTACCAACTACACGTATGGTGTTCCGTATCTGACTTGCGCAAACCTAACTGTGGTGAAGACTGTACGACTGTACGTGTAATAGGCCCATTAGAGAGTTACAGTTAGAAAATGCGGTACAAGGCGTTTAGATTGGCTCCAACCCTGAAAGGTTATATATTTGATTTAAGAAGATCCAAGAATAAGATTTATACTGAATTTTAATCGTTGACGATAGCATTGCTTGAAGACTACTTCGTCGCCTTAGAGTGAAAACCTTGTATGGTAAAACTCTGTTATTAAAGTTAGCGAGTTGTGTCACAACGGTCTTCATCTAGCCCTTAGACCGATATTCAAAGAACAATTTGAGCCCGTGAACTCACACTACGCTCGCTCTCAGAACTGTCAGATTTCATTTTGACAGTTGTAAGAGCGAGGTCGCGGCCGTATTTGTCTTATGAATCTCGGACAGCTCAAAACTTTGAAAATAATGAATCAATCAACTCATAAACAAGATTTTAGCGACGGGTTATAATAATGAAATAAACAGTCAATCTGTTGGTTTGCAGACTAGACTATAACCAATTATTGTAAAATATAGAAATTTTTAATTCGACGCCGTTTTATGACACAATTCGCTAGCTATACTTCATATTGTTTTATCATATGCGTTTTAGTTAGTACATTTAGAGCCAATTGCAGGAAAATTCGGGTTAAATATGTTAAGATACTTAACCGGGTCTTAACCTATGCTTTGACAAGATTAACTCTTACCACGCAGTTCGTGCAAGTGGCTCTTAGTGTTTTCACAATATTATTGAAGCTGGCGTATGCATAACAAGGTTCTTTCACAATTTGAAATAAAACTAAATTGGGTCAAAATGCATTCCAAGGTTTTCACTCTAGGGCGACGATTCAGAAAAAAAATGCAGATATCATGCAGCGGGGAACCCCCCTCCCATTTCTCAAAACGATTTGACCGCGACTGAATAAGATGAGTCTCAAAATTTCGTCAACAATTAAAATATCAGCCAACAGACCTACTGTGATACTCACGGCGACATGAAAACGAAAAGTTTCTGTACTCGGGACGTAAATATATTTAAAATTACAACCACTTTTGCGCCCATACTGGTTTCGTAGCGGTTCGTCTACGTTTGATCCAAATTATCTTACCAGAATTGGCCCTTCAAAATAATCGAAGTGAAACTATACGTTTGGCGCGGCTGTACGTTTTTTTTTACAGGGACAGGAAAATCAAATCAAACCTCTTTCTTGCAAGTAAACATTTTTTAAATTTACATTTACTCAACCATAAAATTCACCCTTACTTCGCAGTACCTAACTATTTTGTGCTATCAGTAGGACCAAATTGTGTGCCTTTAAAATTATCTCGTTTACTTGTCACTGTCAGTTATCCCATAGGTCTGTTGTTCAGATATTTTCTTTTACAAGAACTCATCAGGAATCTTTACAAGACTGGATCTGTTGAACTGAGACTTAGCTCGCGTTAAGCTGCATCCACAATCACAGTAAACGTCGGTATTTGTCGCCGCAATTTTCAAACCAGCCAACGAGAGGACAGAACGACCTCTGATTAGCCGACGAGAAAATTATGGCGAAAAATTGCGAGGTTGTCTGTGGTTGTGAATGCAGCTTTATAAATCGGGTGCAGGGGGAGTATACAACAAAGATACAAGACTGTAAGTCTCTTTGTGAATAGTTTGACTCAACTTGACAGACACATAACTGAATAGGAAATAACCACCAAATAACAGTGGTTAGAAATGTCATGTGAGTATTGTAGCTCATAATTGCTCATACTTCAATGAACATACATGAGCGACTACAATTCCCCATCTTATAAGGCATTACTAACCATAATTGTTCTGTGGAAAGATGCCTCTTAAATCTAACTGTCATGTGACTCTTATACTCGGTTCGAATAGGTATGTCAATAAAAGTAAACCAACAATATTTTGAAACTGTAATTATTTGCAATTCATCAAACACAAATCTACTTTTAGAAGTTTCACAATCAGTATTACCATTAGGTCGGTAATTTCTGAGTGTGTAAGTTAATTTCATTTCGTTAGGGTTCATTCGCAAATTGACACATTTTAGTGTTTCTTGCATGATGGCGTAAAACGTTTATAAAGCCGGGCTCAGATTGGTCTATCATGTTGGTCAGATTGACCAATCACGTTTTACGCTTGTTTATTGTTGAAAGTTGGACACTTGTTTTTACTGGTCCTTTATACCATTACGAGTTGCCAACGCAAGTTCGCTTTCTAGCGAGTAAATAAACCACAGCTGCGACGTACAGTGGAAGACAGAGATAAGTATACAGGGGGTCTCAATAAGGTTGAGATTTCCTCAAAAACTACTGGACCGAATTTAATAAGTCTTTTACAGTTACATAGTTTTAACTTTTATCTATCAAACAATGAAAGAATTTTTGCAATAGGTCAAGTAGTTTTTGAGAAATACTCAACCTTAAAAACTCTACTGTACACCTTTCTTTGTCGTACGTGATTGGTCGGATTTGGGCTGAACGTGATTTAAAGTTATTTTATCATTAAGGCCTTCTGTGCCTTTTTACCTTAACGTTTTTAACGAAGTGTGAAAGGGGCCAATTCTGTACATCTCACTCAACGATGGTACTTATGTTGACAACTCGTGGTACAGGTCTGAGGTTAAGGCAGTTTGTGTACATTTATTGCGACACCTACTCGATCCGAGTCCAAGTTGTGTCAAGCTACGTCTGTTATGATAAATGGCGACTCACTGAGTCCGATCATGTTGTCGGGCACCCTGATGTACTCGTTGGTGGTCTCGTCCTGCATGGGGTGGGGGGGTCCGCCTTGGAGCCCTGATTGCGTACACAACTAATAATACTCACTAAGTGGTCACACTTCTATTGGGTATGTCCAGTTGAAATTTAAATATAAAGTAATTAGGCTTTTTTGCAATTAAGACCCATACCATAAGTCTTGGCAATTCTTTATCGAATTCCTAACAGCTGTAAGTGTTAGGGATTCGGGAAATCAATTGCCATCAGATGAATTGCGCAATAATACCTTTACAAAACCGCTGAAGTAACTAGCGCCCCCCAATCTTTAAAAATCATATCTTTTAATAGAATCAATTTTATGAAAAAAACTACTTACCAAATCTCTGTTACGAAAAATTAGTGTCAATAAATATCAATTGCGACAAGCTAAGCTGTAGTTTCCATTATATAATCCCAGTTATATAATTTTGACATATTCGAATGCAACCGAGAATAGATTTAAATTAAAAAACATAAATAGTACAGTCGAAGACAGAGATAAGTATACAGGGGTACTCAATAAGGTTGATATTTTCTTAAAAACTACTGGACCGAATTTAATAATTCTTTTACAGTTACATAGTTAAACTTTTATCTATCAAACAGTGAAAGAATTTTTGCAATAGGCTAAGTAGTTTATGAGAAAATCTCAACCTTAAAGACTCTCCTGTACACCTTTCTCTGTGTTCCACTGTACATTTAAATGTCAAAAAGTGTAACTATTTCGTAATAAAATTACAGTTGCGAAAACTTTAATGTCTTAAATTCCTAAGTATTGAAAAAAATATACGAAAATAAATACAATAACATTTTTGGACATACCCAATAGTGGCACATAATGTCATCAACCAAAGAGTGCATTAGAGTTTAACATTGGCATCGGTGTATATGGACGCAGTGGTCATCAACAGTCATCTAATTTATTAATGAAGGCAAAAGATTGTAACAGCAAAGGCAAATTATTTTTTTAACAAAGGGAAATAAATGATTTTTTAACAAGGGCAAAAACTATGTATCTAAGTTAGGTGTGAAAATGCATAGAGTGTGTAACATTGTGGACTTTGTGCTTTTCTTATTGTCTTTGTCATAGGAATTGAAATCGCTAAACGGTGGATTAATTTGAGGTTTGCAAAAATAATTAAAGCACTGTCCAACTTTAAGTAAAATATATCACTATCAGTCTTAGTTTTTATTTGAATATCAATACATCAGGGCTCAAGTTAATTTGTCATAAAAACTAGATTAAAACCCCTTCACAGATGTACCTTTGCCATTGTAGAATGCAGGGAAAAATTATAATTATTGGTGACCCAAGTGCTGGCGGCTTTCTCGCGCAGCAGCTGAGTCTAGCAATCCAGCGCGGGAATGCCGCCAGTGTGATGGGCACCCTTCCAAGAGGGCCGAATTTTTTAGACTGTTTCTAAGTAAGGTTTTTTTCTAGGTAGTTTTGAATTATTTTTGGGTAGTTTTAAATGTTTATAAGCAGTTTTGAATATATTTCGTAAGTTTTTCTTAAGTGGTGTACAAAATATTATAAATATTTGTTATGGAAGACTTCGAATAATGTGAGCACTGGATCCATAAACACCGATGTTAGCTGGTAATTCGAAACAGTGTGGGACATGATTTGAATAGTGATGTGCATTATCATGTTATAAGGTCTCTATATGAAGGCAAATATCCCTAGGCCAGCAAATTTTAATTCAATCAACAGCAAATCAAGTGTAACATACGGGCACTAGGCGACAGCAATACATTCCTAGATTGCAATGTTTTTTTACCGACCGTTACAGATTACTAAACTATGTCCTTAGCGATTCTTATTGCCCATGACATAAGAATTGAAATCATGCTTCAAACATTACTGTTGAAATGCTGTTGTGTGTACAGAGTGAAGCAGAATATATGCCTGTTACTCTATGTAGAGAAGTCTAGCAACTTTACAGAAGTCTACATAGACTTCTGATAAGTTCAGTTGAACTAAAGTGTGAAGTAATTGTAGTAATTCTAGCATGCGTTTTTAAAAATCTGCCAGGTCTAAAAATGTTTGACCTCAAGCGCTGTACCACGCCTTAGATAACTGCGCGGCGAGACGCCAGGGTAAACTGAGAGTTTGCTTCACTCTGTCATTTCGTCAACCGCTCTCTTTCGCACTCGAAAGATACTTCTGATCTTTACGTCTGTCGCCACCCAAGGCGCAGTACAGCGCTTGCGGTCAGACTATATCTCCCTTTCCTACACTAAAGTCAAGAAAAGGAAAGCACTACTTTTAGAAATGCCTAAAACGCACAATAGAATTGTCCACTATTTTGTTAATTTACGTAGAGTCTCACACTTTTTTTATACTGTAGGGACATACCTATATTATTCAGTGCATATATTTTGTTGCACTCTGTACAATTCAAGTTACTTTGCATGCTTTTACTAAGTTCAAAAAAACAAAACGAAGTCACTCACTGAGTCCGACCATCTTGTCTGGCACCCTGATGTATTCATTGATTGCTTGGTCCTGCATTAGGTTGGGGGGTAGGCCTGGGATCCCGGAGGGGGGGCCTGAGTTGGCCGCGATACGCGCTGCCGCCGCCGCCGCTGCTGCCGCCGCTGCTGCTGTGGCACTGAGGGCATTGTATTAACATAAATCTCAAAAAAAGAATTTGTTATAGCGATCAAACCTATACTCACGAGTTATTATTATTATTTAATTATGGACAGGCAGCTCATCGCTGATATGTCCACTTCACAGTGTTTGTAAAGTCTATCACTTAGTGGTATTATTCTTGTTAATGGTTTTAAAATACCTGTCCAATTTGTTTTTGAATGCATTAATTGAGATGGCAGAGACAACGTCGTCTGGTTACTCAGGTTTATCTTATCGTTAGAGCAATATTATGATGTGTTAAGTTACATGGACGGAATCTTCGGGGCGCGAGCGACTCACACTTGGAAGTTTTTTTAATCATATTAAAATATATGGTTTAAAACTGAAAACAAATCATCATCGAAACCATAGAATCATGATCATCAAATAATGCATAATTTTGTAATCAGTTCATAAATAACAGTGTATTAGTAGGCAGTTCAAAGTTTGCATGCACCAAATGACTCATCACTTCACCCTCTCACACAAAGAGACATTGTTTCGCACAAGAAATTACTGTTAGACAAGGTAATCACTCACACAATGTAAAAGTCACACCCCGTACTTCAATCAGACAGTCCATCAAACTGAGATACAAAGCTCACTGGTCAAAATCTGCTATGTCAGTCATTCCCGATAGAAACTAAATAAGAATGGCGCGAAATATGTGGGTAAGCAACAAAATACGTTAAGCTAGGCCTGTTTCCGTGTTTCTAAACATGGTAACTGCTGATTTAGGGGCACGTCTTAACAATTTTCTTTGTTAAATTGGTTACCCAAAAATTATAGTGTTCAGAAACACGGCGCAGCGGACTCAGCTTCAGAGGGTCACTGCTCCTTTCAAATGCAAACTTCTTTCGTAGGTGCACGGATTACAACAAAAAAATGACACGTTCGCGTGTTTACCTCATGCTTTGCTGTTGTTGGTACGCACTATCTACCGACGCTAATTTTTTTGAACTTGGCTCAGATCCGTCTTCCAAAGATCTCTTTCCACCACCACCCTCGAGTTTCGCAGCAACCTACAAACAAAAAACAAAATTGAAAGAACCGAAAACTACACAACTTTTTGGTAGAAAAAGAAAAGTAGGTTAGACAAAGATGTGGCAAAATAATATTCATAGATAATTACAGGGTTTGTAAATAGAGTGAATTACATCGAACTAGTCGAAAATAAACACACCAAATACCGAAATAGTGGAGGTAAAACCGGTGGGCGGAGTAGCGGAACGGAATATGCAGATTGAGGTTCGCTTACCAATTTCGCACGTTGTAAAGCAGCAGCAAATCCCGCCGTTTGGCTATTGTTTTGAAGCGTAGCCATAGAAGAATAATCACTCATGGTTGAATTAAAGTACACATTCAACCGAATAATCCGGCAGCCATGAAAATATATCAAAAAAGATCCAAAAATTATTCAATGAATCGTCTCGCAAAATACCTGCGAGCAAAAGACGCGGGACCATAGACAACTCTAGGTGCTTATATGGAGAGTCACTCGAGCAAAATAACACGACCTCTATTTAATTTAAAACAATGCAAGTTGTATTTACCACTGAAATATATTTGTTTTAATTTGTTAAAACCTTCTCCATATCCTCACAAACTTTTGTGTTTATGTCTACATACAAGTTGTTTTTCAATTTATAACAAGATTTACATAAGCTCCTCCATAAAAGACCTAAATATTGTTTGTGGATCACAACGCGTTTCATTTGCGTTTTGATAATGCAAATATTACTATTGTGGTATGCTCGTATAAATTAGCCATTCACTTAATAAAACAGAATAAGACGACCCTTTTCGTTGACTTTTTGTTTAGAAGATGGTCGCGCAAACAAATTCAAACCGAAAGCTCAGTCAGTCAGTACGATTTCAAGTCTTACGACGCAAATAATAAGAACTGTCAAAAGTAAAAAGTGTTACCATTGATATGCTGTCGACTGTACAATCCCGGGGCCCCGACCGCCACTTCTATGGTTATGGCTTTCAATAGACCATAACCATAACGATAACGATAACCATCAATGGTTTATTCGGTACCGCGACTCTCAATCGCTTTCAAATTCGGCCCTCTTGGATTCAAGAGTGAACGATGGCTTTCAGCGCTTTTTTTTTTCCAAGGTGAAGATAAATGTGACATGAAAAAGAGATAGCGCTATACATTTTATCTTGCTGCCTCTTCTTTCGTGGTGTTCGATACAAATTTCGCTCAAAACATGGTTGAGGTTTTGTTGTTTATTTTATCGTAAACAAAACAATAAAATAACATGTTTTTACATATATTACTACATAATAATCATTACCTACTTGATAAGACGATACTCAGTGACAGTGTGAAGTGAGGTTACCGATATTACTGTGTTATTCTTTATCTCACACCCATTTTCGAGTGCCCGGGACTATGGTTCCTCATCCTCCGGAGGAGTTTGCTCCTCATGGAGGCCAACAGGGTGCTGACGACGGAGCGTCTCAGACCGAGGCCTCTTGGCCATAATCCAATAAAGTGCTAATAATAACTTTAAGACGGGAGGCGGGCAATGTTTGTCGGATGCCAAGCGATTTGTGGGGCAGAAATCGCCACCGAATGGACCCCAAACAACGCGAAAAGGCCACGTGGCCGCCCCCGCAAACGATGGCGAGAGTTGAGGTTGGTCTGAGTGTGTGCAATAGAGATTCTTCTTCTTGTGTGGTTTACCTAACCTATAAGTGACCAAACCTATTTGTCAATGTTATTTAGGCCGCCCGTAGGCCTTTGACGTGACCTAACGACTGCTGTCAAGCGACAACAACTGGGACCAACTGTTTAACGTGCTTTCCGAGGCACAGAGGGGCTCAGATGAGTGTCAAGCGGTCACCCATACAGGTACTGACCTCGCCCAGCGTTGCTTAACTTGTACGATCGTTTTCAACGACGAGCCCCCAGCAATAGAGGTGAGTGGAAGGGTTTAGAGAGGCCTTTGCCCAGCAGTGCGACATTACAGGCTATTAAATAAACAAATTAGAACTTTAAGACAAGATTCATTCATGTAAACATTACATGTTCGTGTATAAATTAAGCAGCCCCCACGCGATCAATGTTGCGCGTGAGATATTTCATTTACTTGTTCTTCTGTTTACAGAACTCGCGAATACTGTATCGATACCCGATGGGAGAGATCAAATTTCGTCACCATGGTTCCATCAGGGGACGCAGCCACATCCACATTGTCTCCGATTCTACTTTAAGCGACTCAGTCGAACATGATAACAAGACGAACGGTAGTAGCTGAGCGAGCATAGCTGGCCTCTCCGCTCTTTAAAGGGGCATTAATAAATAATTTACACAGTGCATTTGTATAAATATACCATTTAATTATTATTAAAAAGTTTTTTACATAATTTGTACAGTTTAATTTTATGTAACAACCTTATACAGCAGTCCAAATCAAGTGTCGGTTTAATCAATCAGTTCCTTCACCGTTACATTACGACAGGTAATTAGACTATCATATTTGTTTACAAAATAAGACACTTGATTTGGGTGGCGGTATACATTATTTTATGCAAGTGGTAAGAGCCTTTTCTTTTTTATTTACATTTTCTTTCCTTGGACAACGGTCGAAAGGCGCCGTAAGCAGAGTGCTGTGGGTGGCATCGCTCGAAACAGCTGTTCCCATTACTCGCCACAAGTTCGGGATTCCATCTGTGAAGCCAAACAACAAGTCCATATTAATAACATATTCAAAACATACATATACAAACTTGACACTCGATTCGTATGTAATTCGACGCTATTCCTACCTACAACAAATCAAAATAATATAATGTGAGTTTTGTATGTATAAATATTTTTAATAGGGTTTCTTTTTTTCGAATCGAAAATCTAAATATATCTCCCATCTATTTAATAAGTATAATATACAATATATATTATATAATATATTATGATTATTTACCTATAACTATTTATATAACAGAATATGATTGATTAGAATAATATACCTACCGCATCGTCATACGTGCGTGCAGTGTGTTCTACGAGATTAGCAGAAATCCATCAGGGTCAGTCTTGTTACAGCATACAGTGGAATCATAGACCACGTTGATGTATTGTGAGTTCTGTGAACAGAGAACACCTTTGTGAAGAAGGGCACTATACAAGCAAACAAAACAAAGATGGTTAAAATGGCTTGTGTGCTTTTGATTAATAGTAATGCTGGAATTGACGTTGATGGCGGCCCACCATCTGCCACCTGTGACCCCATTGGTAGCCTGCAGATCACCACCAACAATATTTTCAACATTATTTTGTTTTCATTGTAATATTTGTGTCTTACGGACGAAGTGTGCTCCAGAATCTGGCGGCTGTATCAGGCAGCGGTGGGCGGTGGCGGCTGCGGCTCCTCGTTTCCTGAAACGAATTGATAAAGGCATTAGTAAATAAATAAGTTAGTAATTAACACCCACTGGGACAGCTTAGTCGGAGATTTTGCCATGAACCAAATCAATACATTATCCATAAATCCACAAAATGTTTAGCAATAAGCACAAGCAGCCTATGTATACATACTCTTAGAGGTGTACTGATAGATGGATTCTTACACCTACCTAATAATGCGGCTCGACTGTACTGCAAGCTCTGCAATGCCTCCGTGTGTAATGATCCTCTGGTGAGCCCGGCGCTGCGTTAAGCACCAGTCATCATTCTGGGGCGCTGTGCATATCCAGAATCACCTGAAATAACCAATAAATTGTAAAACCCGACTTCTTCGTTTGATGTACAATTTTAGTATATTTTCTGTGCAATAAACAATTTTTAACCTATCTTATCCTGTTATCCACTATCATCAAAAACCTTTTACACACAAACCATTTACACTGCCAATCAGAAAGACTATCTGAAAACGCTTGAACGACTGAGGTTGCCTGGAAGAGATTGCTTCGTGCGAGTGAGGCCGTCTTTGAACAAATTGTATGTATTAATTTCTCCACACTGCCTTTCTAGACACTGCCTTTTCGTGCAATAACATGTTTATCATCTTATGTAAAAGCATGGGACTGTTGTAGGATGCATGTCTTGATGGATTTGGATCATGCAGTGGCTACAGGAAGCGACAAAATGAACATATCTACATACTCAAAACATTAATTACCTTGTAGCAGTCGGATAAAGAATATAAATATTGTATACCTACCTAAAAGCCAGCAAGGGTCATCCTCTTAATACAGCACTTCTAGGTGAATCTTTACTGGGCAATTCCAAACATCAGAATAATTGCTCGCTCCTCCTAAAGATGGATCAAGGTGAAGGATTTGTAGGTCGCCATCACAAATCTGAAAAGATAAGGCAAATACTGCAAGAAGACAAATGCAATTGTTCTAGAGATAAATAAACAGTACCTATACTAGATAAACTAACAAGTCAGTCAGTATGCCCACTTAAGACTCCTCATTATGGTTTATTTGGTAATGAACGGCAGTGAAGCAGTGATACACTTATTTACTCCCAAGGCCAATAGTCATAGACAGTTCTGAGTATGAACTCAGCATGAGTTCGCACTTGTCTGTCAAAATTGTGTGAACTGACAGTTGTAAGACTCAAACTTCACTCAAACTCAAAACTGTCCTTGACTATTGGCCTAAGAGTATAGGTTTGTTTAGGCAATTATAACTTACTAGTAGAACATTCAAAGAATGTTATTGTTATATCATGCATCCATTATAGCACTTGTAGGGAAGTCTACATCAGTATTTTAAAACGAAATATTTGCTTTTTACTCTCTTTCCTCATATTTTTAATATAGTAAACTTACCATGAGTTCTTGGCTCTTGCATTGCTCCGAAAGGAAGATACATAGTTGTTCATTTCATTACAAAGCTCTACGAAGAGAACTCTTCGTCAACGAAGTCAACTCGATAATTTGCAATGCGATAAATCTTCTGGGATTTCAAGCGGGTTACTATGATCGCGGAGGAGTCTTCTGGCTCTGATAAGCTGCCATTTCAAACGTTCTTCTTCCGCGGGAAGATGTAGTTGTGGCCTAGAGTTGATATACTTAACACAAACCCACAGACCGACATCACGTCACATATACACAGTCTTAAAAACGCCCTAGCCGCCATGATTTCCAAAATCAAGCCTTGGAACGTTAAAATGTAGTTAAAAAGTACAAAGAAATAATATAAATGCAATACAATATTCACTAAAATCAACCAAAAATGTGTTCTCACAATGTACTTTCTATGAAAAAGGTGGCTAAATGCCAACCTTTTTCATTTGACGTTTGCGATGGTTTTCAACGTTTAAAAAAAATTAAATTGAAAACGATTTTCGATTTCGCGGTACGAAAATAGACGAGAGGGTCTGTCAGTTGCGTCATTTGTATAGAAACGTATAGAAACCATTCGTTCATTTTTGCCCTCTCGTGTTCCCTCTCGTATTCATTTTGAACCATAGACAAATGGGTCCCATAGACAAGATGGCGGTACGGAATGACGTGTTATCGCATTCGAAGACGATAACAATGAATACGATAGAAGTCGCGGTCAGCCTACGGGTTAGATACTTAACCCATTATGAAATATTATTATTATTATTTTGCATTAAAATTGACAAGGTTAGGGCTAACACTGGGTTAACCAAGAGAAACTGCCCCCCCCCCCCCCTATTTCTCATTCTGCTAAAAAAGTTGGTTCGAATGATTACATACAACTACTCTAGTATAAGCTGGCCCCAGGTAACTAGATTGTTATTAAATAACATAATATAATCCGAACATTGGCACAAGTGGCCCGTAATGTTAGGCTTGTTTAGGTCGTTCGACAATTTATTGGTGGCATCCATATGCGGTTAGCATGTAAGTGGCAAGACTCTCTGTCGGAGCCTGAAAAACAGCTACTATATTATGAGGCTCCGTCCGACACATTCATTCCCCCTGCTTATTTAATTTTGTGCAACATCCATCTGTACTTAATATCTATATTCTATGTGTTTGTATACATTTTAGGTAAATAAATATTTTTAATTAAGTACTTAGGTACTATTAAGATTATATATTTATTTAATTACCATCGAACAATAAAAACGGACCAACAGTTTTATAATTACCTACTTTCCGAATGCTTGGAGGGGTTCTGAAAAGTTCACTAGTCACCCATCCAGATGGTAAGGGGGCTGCCCCCTTACCATGAACTCTTACTAATACTTCTTTAATGATAGTTCATTCATACCATGACGTCCTTAATAAGCTTACTTTAAGGTCGTCATTGTACGAAATAATAAAGTATTATTGAAGTAATCCTGCTATTATAAGAGTTCATGGTAAGGGGGCAGATATCGACCGCACCCGATAAAATTGTTGATAATTTTAAACGCATACTGTTTTTTACCACTTGCACCAATAACATAACACGAAACACCGGTTAAGTTCTTTACCTGGTTCAACTCTCAAATATTTAGGGTCGCTTGCAATATTAAGATAACCCTGGGTTAAGTAACCCAAGAATTCAGGGTTAAGCTCTAGGTTATCTTTTATTGCGTTTGAGAAGGGTTATTATAGTACACTACACCAAGGATAACCAAATTAATATCAAAATATTCGAATTAACCCTTTGTCAAACAATAGGTTAACCACAATTAACTAATATTTGAACCGTGTTAACTAATTAATCCGATTCAAACTTATTGCACCGGTATTTTGGCACAATGAGGGGCTTTCAAAATGACTGTTGTAAGAGAAAAAAAGCTTTTTAAGTTGGTAATAGATGGCGTTGCACCGAAGTGCGATATCATCGTCAAAAAACATAGCACCCTGACCAGTCAGTGCCAGCTACCGGGGCTATACTTTCTTTCTTTTTTAAATGTAACCTTGAAAACCCGTCATTGGCCCTATTTGAGCATAGCTAATAACCCGTAGACAGATTATCCTATAGACGGAGTCCCCGCGTAACCACATTTACCCTTTCTTTCTGGCAGCCAGGTGTTGCCTAGGAAAAACTATTACCAAACATTAAGGGTATTTTTCACAATAAAATTATAAATTATAGATATGAATATGCATAAAAAATGCATTGGATATGTTTTTGGTAAAACTATATTTAGGCATATAATATAATAGGTATGTAGGTAATTTTCGAAAAAGTCGTATTTTGAAAGTGTGATTTGTTCATTTCCGCCAATTAGTGTATCTGACAGTGACAGCAAACCCATTGCTATTTTTATAATCCATTGCTCGGATGCTGTAACAAAATTTTTAATGAAAGTCAATTTAATAAGTACGGTGGAACACAGAGAAAGGCGTACAGGAGAGTTTTTAAGGTTGAGATTATCTCAAAAACTACTTGACCTATTGCAATAATTCTTTCACTGTTGGATAGATAAAAGTTAAAACTGTGTACTGTAAAAGAATTATTCAATTCGGTCCAGTAGTTCTGGAGCAAATCTCAACCTTATTGAGGCCCCCTGTATACTTATCTCTGTCTTCGACTGTACGTCCACGCGTTTCAGAGCAAAAGGTCTTATACATACAGACAGACGACCGGACAGACAGACGGACAACAAAGTGTCCCTTCCTATAAGGGTTCCTTTGTTTCCTATTGAGGTATGGAACTTTAATCATGACAATCGAGTGAATCAATCCTTTTGCACAAAGTAAATGATCTAGTATCTAATGAATTAGACTAGGTATTTAAAATTAGGGCTAGCTAAATAGTACTGTAATTCCCATACATATATTGTGGAACAAAATATTTTTTTGGGAATTTTTTACCAACACTGTTGACAACACTGAATTTTATGTCGTACATTTTACAAAATACTTTTCGATGTTATTTTGATATTTAGGCACTGTTTTCAAGCAAAATTACAACGCGTTGCAACGTGTTGATTATGTATAAACTATGTACCGTACGTTTTAAAACATAGAAAGTTAAGGAATGGAAAATACTGACCTATGAAACGAAATATTTGGATCCTTGCGTTCTCATCTATTTTTACACTCCTGTACACAACAAACCCCCTCAGCAATGATGATATAATAAGGACAATATGTTTCGATCTAATATATGACTACAAACACGAGACCCAACACATAAAATGCTGCTAAAACAATAATTTATCATAATTTACAACAACGTAAACACGATCTGTCATTTTGGTGCCGGTGACAGTTAGTTTTAATAACGTAAAACTGGCTACGCCGATAAGGACAGAAGATATATGAATCTTTCTCTCTCACGCTTACGATATCCATATTATGTTGTTCTTGTCACTCGAGAGCGAGACAGAAACCACACTCCATCTATAGGCTTCTCTATCTACGTAATAACCCCTGGTTAAGCGCCTAACCCCGTTCAAATCTCCTCTTTGCATGCCATCGTAATCTAACCGTGTCAAAATCGTTTAAACCCTTGTCTAAAAATAAAGTTCACAAGTTTAATATATTTGTTTCGTGGTATGTGTAAATCCAAAATTATAAATCATACGCGGTTTAATAAACTCCATGTAGTGTGTGGGCTAATTTACAAATCCACACGGGAAACAAAACGCAAACTTTTTTTTTCTTTGCTTTGGAGCGTGCATTTGTGTTGTCCGGTGTTTGAAGACGCTTGGAATTCGCTTTCAATTTGTTCATAGGAAAAATGTCGGGTGATACCGATAAAGCGAAAATCAGTGATAATCAGGTATTGTTGTGAAATATTTAATTGTATTAATTTTCTTTATAATGGTGCGCGTCTAACGAGGACTTTTCGAGTGGTCAAGTGGTGTTATTTCCGTGTTATATCACTAATGTTTGCCTGCGTCTCAACATGGCTGACAGAACGTTCGCTTCCCGCTAAACGCGGGAATTACGCCATGGAGGGTTGTGATATTTGTGAACTTTTCACGACAAAAACTGTGAATGCCATCTTGATCGGTTGCTGAAACTGAATTTAATGGCATATTTTTCCCGATTTCGCATATTTTCGCCACCCCCGCCCCTTTGCATTTGGTTGCAGGGCCTTTGTTAGTGTGCACGATATAATACGACATTGATAGGAAATCCGTATGACCTTGATATTTGGTTTCTTGCGATTATTCAATTTATTTGTATCGTTTTCGCGATGTTATTCCACTGAGCGGTTGGTTCGCGCCTCCGTGCGCTCGCTGCGAGGCGAGCGGGCGATGTAAATAAACGTAAAGTACCCTTAGTGGGGCCTTTATTGCTGACCTCTCGAATTGTTGTAGAAACATTTTTTGCGAGATTATGGAGCAATGCAAATAGTCAAAACTGCTATTTTGAAGATTGAATTTTGTATCAATACGTATAGAACATTCTCTTTGAGCGTATTAAATTCACACATGCATAGTTGCCATGTACGCAGCTGTATGTATAGGTGCTATGTATATGGTTGTGTAAAGATAGATAACTGAACAATGAAAAATGTGACCTATGTAATTGACTTAAGGTCTATGTTTGATTGGCGACGGGCGCGCAGACTGACGCCCATGACTACCTAGCTAGGCTCAAGATGCATTCCACTTGTATTTCAGTTTGAGATATTTCTAAATAAAAACCATATTTTTTTTATTTTCTTAGACATTTTTATAAACTTGGCTAATAAAGTTGTGTAATGTATTTTATATATCACACCTAAGGTTTTTCACACTGTGTTTCACTTACAAAATGGAAAATACATAATCCTCATTTTCTGCAGTCGGGATATCATGTAATGACAATAATATGGGATACTTTTTATAAATCACACTTCAAATAGGCTGAATAAGATAAGAATACCTACACAAATAACTCCAATTTTTATAATAATAAGAAAAACTGACTATTTATTTAGCCAATTAAATGTCATGTAATCAAGTTGAATTAACTATACCTCATACACCAAAATCCATAAGATCATTCAGGTTTCAAAGGAACCAACATACATACTGTTAAAGTACCTATTTGGATAAGAAATACCAAACTTAGGTTTAAAGATTCTTTATTATGTTTACAAATAAAATCATTCTGTATCGGTAATTCGGTCTATAAAAAATACAAGTAATATTACCTAAAATTTACTTATAAAGTACAGCACAAAACTCCCATTTTTGTGTCAGTAACAACCAACTGCAACACTATGACCATATCAAATAACCATTACTTTGTACAGGATGAAGACAAGAAGTCTGGCGGAGGCGACGGAACGGGCACGGAGGACGAATCCTCACAAGATTCCAAGGGTGAGTCTCTCCAGGAGGCCGGAGCCACCCCAGAGGCCCAAGGTAACGCCGATGTAGATCAACCGAGTAACGAAGACAAACCGCCAGACGAAGGTCAGACTCCGATCATGATCATTGAAAGCTGACATGTTCATCTGTCTGTTCATCTACATGGCTACTAACCTTTGGGCGGTGGAACGTCGACTCTTCGAAGATGAAAGCGTCGTTTAAAAAACAACACTGCTTTATTGACATTTTTTTTTACACACTGCAAGACAATAAATGTTCATTTTCTCTTATGCTGAAGATATGACATAAAATCTCATTACAAAAACCTGTATGGTAAAGGTAGTATGGTTTGTTTATAGCAATAAAAACTGCTAAACAGTGCCTTAATTTGGCAGTTGACCACTGATTTTGAATCTGTTAAAGTCCATAACAGCTTAAACCACTGCCTGACACATTTATCGCTACCAGCCAATGGGTTTTATCATAAAAAATGCGTAGGACTCTGGATCTAAAGTATTTCAATACCTTTCTTAAACACTTGTTCAATGGATGATATGGTATTTTTGTAAGACCATATATTTATACAATGACAGCATAAGAGAAAACATGATTTTTTTAGATTTATCTTTATACTGAACTTGTCATAAACAGTGTTATTTCATAAAAAAGGAAATATTAAAAGCAATTTTGTCTAAAATCAACTTTTTGGTAATGTCCTGTTTAGTTTAGATCTGCAATGTTCAAACTCATTCGTAACCTGGTTACATAACAAGTAAAATAATTAATCTATCGTAGCCAGTTACAAAACTCAGTTACCAGTTATCGTAGCCAGTTACAAAACAAAGTAACTTAACTCCTATTAATTATTGAAATATATCGTTGTTAAATAAAGGTTAAGTAAATTAAGTTTAAGTAAATAAAGGTCGCTAACCTGAGTAATATATTAAAAGTTGATTTTATCCAAAATGGATTTTACTACATTTCACCTTCGAAGTTAGATTGTGTTCATTTTTTATCGCGTGATCGTTTAGGGAACTTGAAATTAAATCCGATTTGTAAAACATGTTGTAATCAGACTTTTATGACACTTAGTGCAAGCACTTATATTTATTTTGTGTATGTTTTGGCAAGTTAACAGAGAATGTGTCAAATAACAATTTGAAATGCACAAGTTCTCTCTCTAATTTTATAAGAGATATGATTTTGATAACTGTAGTACTTGATTCATAAATTCCTGTCATTAAATCCATCTGTAGGTACAAATTATTGACAAAAGCAAGACATAAAATCTATAATAAAATTTAGTACAATCGTATGAAAACACATTGTGCATTTTGTACAGTTCTTATTGTCTGCATAAT
Organism: Tachystola acroxantha; assembly: GCA_963506565.1. Classification (NCBI taxonomy): domain Eukaryota; kingdom Metazoa; phylum Arthropoda; class Insecta; order Lepidoptera; family Oecophoridae; genus Tachystola; species Tachystola acroxantha. The sequence goes on along the minus strand of OY735892.1, from coordinate 5,353,748 downwards.
AAAGAGTTTAATTAAAACCACACTTGAAACGTTCCCATTGATTTGGTTGTGGTGTCGAGTGTACGAAACAAAATCTAATGCCAAAGTAATGCTGTAAAGAATTTTGTAACAAAGAGAAGATTAAATGACAATGCCAGATTCTGCCCCACCATCAACCGCAAGTTGTACAAGATAACGAATAAACGTAAAAATATCTCCGTTTTTTATTAAAATTATTGGTTTAAATTAAAGTTATGTACATTGTACAAGTTGCAATTCGAAAAAAACAGCTTAATTAAGAATTCAGAAAATAGTAAGAAATCGAAGCGATTAAGTCCCCAACAAAATTACACAGCTTAAATGGTCACGTAGTTTTGTAGGTGGGGCAAAGCTCCATTGAAATGTGGCAATGTCTTTTATTCCCATACAACATTTTAGAATAAACAATTCGCGACTTCAAATTCCTCTAAATATCACGCCTTCACTTTTCTTCGGCTGTACAGCGCATTTTCAAGTTAATTCTCGATTCAAATTATAAAAGATAAACCAAGAGTTAGCAGCTCAACCCTTAAAAACTCCATACATTTCAAATGTAAGTATAAGTCTTGAGTTATCTTTTATTGCAAGTAATTAATTCCACAGCGAAAGTATGTCGGTCGCTGTAATTTAAAATGTCAAATTGATACTCCAACTTTTTTCCGAGATTTATAGACACTTTTGAGCATGAACCGCTTTCACAACTGTCAAATAAACGTCTATGGAATTTGACGCTTGTAAGAGCGAGCTCACGCTAAGCTTGTGCTCAAACCTGTCTGTATCTCGGCCCAAGAGTCGTTATGTTTTAATGGAGGATTAACTTGCAATAAGTGTTGTACAACATATCAGCACTCATTTGTCTCCATCTGATGTTACGTTTTCAAAGGTAAGTGGCTTATTATAATCTGATATTCATTGTGTGTGTGAACTACTAAAGGGTTTTTAAAGTACTGGTATAATGTCGTGTTTTCTAATTTTAAGCTTTGATAGTTATAAAAGTATTGCTATCCTTTTTATAACTTTGGTGAAGGAAAGGGAGGCAGAACTTTTAGACTTGTCAGATTTAGTTTAATAAATCCTCAACCAAATGCAGTTGTCACTGTCGTTCATATGCTACATGGCGTAAGAGCGAGCGAGACGAGCTTAGTGGCGACTAATATTAGCGTACGCAATTTGGAATCACTACAAGTGTGTGACTATGAATAATAACAGTTTTTACCCGATTGGCAAACGGTCGTAATGTTTTTAGATTTTTTGATGAACCTTAGTCTCCATGAGCAACTTGTATCGATTAGGTTTCAATGTGCCCTGCGATAACAACTTATACTGAGTGACAGCTCACGGCCCCCTTAAGGTCTTGTGCCGACTTTGTATATCTACAGTCAACAGCACATTATACACTAAGGCATTGTAAAATAGGCCGTATTTCCGTTGCGTAAAGTGTCTTACACTCGCGACGCTGTCAACTGCATTCGCAAACGCACGCGGTGAGGACCGATTATTCTATAAACTGCCCCTTATTAGTAACTCTACCACTATATCAATATAGCTAGCGATATGATCGTTAAATTATCGTAGACGATCATAATACCGGCCAGACCCTTTTTTATAGTAAAAATCTTCCCAGAGGAAAGGCTAGAGCATACAGCCTGGTATGATGTTCAAACCATGTCTGTTTTCTTATAAATACACACGAAGAACCTAACCTAAACCTACACACAACCTTCTCAAACCCCTAAACGAAATAACTCAACTCAACGATGCACGTCCTTGAGTCGTGCAAGGAATCCTTGATAAGAGCACAAAACTTCACAAACATGACTTCTTTCGAGCACTTCAATAAATAGAAGCGTTCACTGACATCTTCTGATTAACTTAACATGATCATTAATTACTAAACACCAGCGTTAACTATTTAATTAGAATTTCCACAAAAAAGTAGCTAATGGCGTTTTGCCGCGCTTTTTAAATCCCGGCCAAACCCCTAATAAAACCTCTTACCACCATCAAGATAGCAAAGCGATGTAATCGCTATATTATCGCAAACGCACATAGTACCAGCCAGTCACTACCGAAGATTGGAGGCGAGAGCACTCCTATCGACAGCAGTTCCGATTTGTACGAAATCGGATCGCGACATCCATAAATAGTTTATCAGTAGTATTTGTGTATAATAAGCTTAATGTAATGTTGATAAGGTATCGGAGAAACGTATTGCAAATCATTTGTCCATTGATGCATTGAAGTAAGTTTGGTTTGATGTGCAAAATATTTCATAATTTTTTAATGGATTCCGAGCTCAGTAATTAACATTAGTATCATTTCATTTATTCTTCATACACAATATAATGTATAGGCGGACTTAATGCCATGCGGCATTTTCGACCAGTTAACCTTTGGTTTGCGGACACGATTAAGGCGGTGCTATGTTTACAAAAGGGTTGTAACAAAATCTAAAAATTTAAATCTACTCCATATAGGCCAGTCATTAAAGGAGTTGACCCTAGCAGTAACTCCTCTATCTATGAAATTTGGCACAGTGATAGAGTACCATATGTAGATTGGAATTGACATAGAATCCAATAATTTGTAGAAACGGAAGTTAGGTATTTTCAAGGTCAAACTTAAATTACGTGGTATCAATTACAGGAAAATTGCTCTATCCAAAATTCTTTTTTTACAAGTTCTAGTTACCTATAGGCATGTGTTGACAGAATATCCAACCATATTTCCATATGGAAATATATATATTTTAATAAAATGTGTTTTTTTGCCGTAATTTCCAAGGGATACTCACTCCAATTTCTATTTAATTATGTATTTAAAATATTACTTTCGAAAGTAGTTATGAATATCCAATAAAAAATCCAGACCGAAAAGCGTTATCCAGAAATTGACGAAAAATGGGGGTTTCCAAAAATGCTCAGCCCGATTTTTCTTGTCATTATGAACAGACTATCTTATTAAAACTGTTTTTCAAGTTTTCCAATAAAAAATGCAGGCGAAGCACATAAATATCAAATAGAGTTGTATTCAAATATTTCTAATCAACGCGGCGGTGCATGCGCCACTGCGCGCGGATCGCTACTGCGGCCGATTAACAACCTTATTCCTATTACACGTACAGAACAGCGGGAACGCGGACGAGAAATTGGACGGAGTGGAGGAGATATTTGGAGATGGGATTCTGTTGTCTACTCATATACAAATAAGGTTAATTGTAGATTAACTCTTTACTAAAGTCCAGTAAAGATCCATGCGGACAAGCGTTTTCTAGAAATCGACGAAAAATTAGAGTTGAGAAAAATGCTAAGTTCGATTTTTCTTATCATTACGAACATACTTACGATCTTAGTCGAACTGTTCTTCAAAGTCAAAGTCAATTTATAATAAACCTTATTCCTATACAAGTAGAAAATATCTATCGCATCGGTAACGTGGACTGGAAGTTGAACAAATATTTTGGAGATAGGATTCTGTACTCTACCTACAGTTATACGAATAAGGTTTATTTTAGGTTAACTCGTTACCGAGTGGTGAAAGCTCGACCGACCTACGCCAACTTACACAAAACCATTCTAATCTAGCCCGTATCATCGGCGCATAAGTACGACAACGTTTCAAGGTTAGTACGGACATAGCAAAACAAATGGTAACACTTGCAGTACGATTTCAACTCTTACGACGCAGATAATAAGAACGATTCAAAGTATTACACTTGATCTGATTTTGGAATGTTTTAAGTAAGCTCGACCGACACAACAGTACCTACGCCAACATACACAAAACCATTGTAATCTAGCCCGTATCATCGGCGCATAAGCGCAACATGTCAAGTCAAGGTTAGTACGGACAAAAGCAGATCAATAGTAACACTTTCAGTACGATTTCAACTCTAACGACGCAGATAGATATATAGATTGGAGCGGTCCAAAGTGTTACAACTTGATGTGTTTTTTTATGTGAACTTACTAGGTACCTACTACGTGGAATGTTTAAGTAAGCTCGACCGAGACGATAGTACCTACGCCAACAAATACAACATATGTCAAGGTTAGTACGGACAATGGCAAAACACCTTTTTTTCGCCGTTGGATCTCGTTTGGTGTGCGTGTATCAAATTATTTCTTAAAATTATAATTATCTGTTATATAAAACCCTACTGTATTGTGATATTATTAGAATCAAAATAGATTATCAGTCAATAAGTGATTCAGCGGAACGGTGCACCGTGCAACATGCGATAGGACCCCCCTCACCCCCTCGAGTAACAAAGACAGCTTGTTATTTTTCAACTCGCTCGCACAGCTAAACAAATTTAAATTCTACACTTGTACGATAGCGTGAGATATTCACCTACTAATAATATGTAATCGCAACTGCAACCACAAAAATCTACAAGTGAGGGTGATCTGCCTAATATACTAACCAAATTCCAAACACAATTAATTTTTCAATTCGACGAATTGATAACCTCCTCCTTTTTTTGGAAGTCGGTTAAAATACAAAATAAAACACGAAACAAAATACAAAAAAAAAAATATATATATATTTAGCTAAGGATCGAACCCGGAACCGCGTGCACGGGAGGCGACCGCTCCAGCCACTAGACCGATTCGTTCGCTGTTTAGCCCGGCGAAATTACCAAGCATATCTCATGCACCAGCGTGAGACATGAACGGACCGCTCCGTCTAGATTTCGACAAAATTGCAAGTAATCTAGTACAGACAGATTCCCAGCTCTCCTAATACACCTACTTCGGTATAAATGAGTTCAGAGTTTATGCTCAAATAAAATTCAAAGATAATTACAACAAAATGTTTGATAAAATACTAACCAAATTCGAAACACGATTAAAATAAAATACAAAATAAAACACGAAAAAAAATATATGTATATTTAGCTAAGGATCGAACCCGGAACCGCGTGCACGGGAGGCGACCGCTCCAGCCACTAGACCAATTCGTTCGCTGTTTAGCCCGGCGAAATTACCAAGCATATCTCATGCACCAGCGTGAGACATGAACGGACCGCTCCGTCTAGATTTCGACAAAATTGCAAGTAATCTAGTACAGACAGATTCCCAGCTCTCCTAATACACCTACTTCGATATAAATGAGTTCAGAGTTTATGCTCAAATAAAATTCAAAGATAATTACAACAAAATGTTTGATAAAATACTAACCAAATTCGAAACACAATTAAAATAAAATACAAAATAAAACACGAAACAAAAAAAAAATTATTTACGACGCAGATAATAAGAACGGTACTTAGTCCAAAGTGTTGATCTTCTGTTAGCTGTACCTATTAACCTACTTGAAGAAACTCGCCCGCCGCGCGACCGGTTTTCGACGCCCCTCGCCCGCCTCGGGCCCCGCGCTGGCCTGCGCTTGATAGGTATTTCGAAATAATGGTGTTCCGCCTGGATATTTTGTTGGATCCTTTGAAATCAGGTTCTTTTTGGGTATCTCATTACAATTGTAAAAAATATCTGATAGAGTAATTTTCCACAGATAGTTAAAAGACAAATTCTGTATAATGAATTGTTTCATTTGGATTTTTTTGTTGGATTTTCGTACTTATACTAGAAATAATAATTTGAAGGCATATTAAAAACAGAAACCCGGCGGAGCAATTATCCTATGGAAACTACGGCCAAAAAAGACATTTTATTAAAATACCTACACTTTCGAATTAAAAAGTAGTTTTACTTATGAATGTACAGAAGCACACTAATAAAATACAATTTATAGAAAAAGAATTATGACCATAACATTGTTCCAGAAAAAGATACGGTATAATGTTGAATTTCAATTAAAATAAGTAACTTCCGCCTCGAAATATTATTGGATTCTCTGACAATTGTTCTTAAAAATATGCTATAAAGTATACAAAAAAGTTTCATCGATAGAGGAGTTATTGTTGGGGTCTCCATACAAACGCTCGCCAGAATGACTGGCCTAATAACTAATCACTCATCATTGCCATGGTTGTCGTTTCGAAAAATCTTGCCTTATCTGAAAATTGTTTTACATAATAATTACTCATTTATTACATAGGGACAAAAAGCATACCATGTGTTAATAATAATCACACTGTCATACAACAAAAAATGTATATCGTTTTGTCATTTAACACGGGGTTAGGCACTTAACACAGGTTTTCGTGTTGGCGCAAGTTGCCCTAAGAACTAGAATGCGCGTAAAGATGCCGTCGGTGATTCTTTTTGAGTCGTTTTGAAATTCGCCATCGGACCGGTTTGCGCGGCGAGAGGGAGTGGTCCGTACTCGAGAACGTATTCGCACATTATTTACATAGGTACGGTCTAACACACAGAAAAGTATACAAAATCGTTCAAACTTAATGCCGTTTTTAGCATTAAGGTTGAGCTTTACTGTAGTAAAGCTCATTGACTTATTTTTGTATACTCGAAACTATTTACTAATAAAAGACACAATCGGTCAAGTAATTCTTTAGAAAATCTCAACCTAATGAGACCACTGTGTACTTTTCTCTCTTTTTGACTACGTGTTAGTTCTTCAGTAAATGCGTAGTCTATTATAGTATTTTTTTTGGGTACGAGTTATATACGTACACAAATTCGACCCATCTCGCTATTAGGACACGTCATCGTTACACTCATCGTATCTCCCATCCCTCCACTTATATTCAATGCAGCAGAGCCGCTTACCGCTGCCCGCTTTTCGGCAATACGTGGGCCACGGCGTGATGGGTACCCTGAGTGGGTACCTAACCTCATCCCCCCCTTTTTAGAGTACTTTATATTTACTTGTGATCTTAGTGCTCCGACCAGTACGCTTATTACATCACTACCAGAAGATCGAACCATGTTAGCCTTTCCTTTGTGAAAATTCGAATACATTTAAAGTATAAACGTTTTACAAACCATATATCCTTACAATCTACTCTGCCATTCAATATCCATACAATGTGAACATTGGTTCACACTTTTTCATTCATTTCCTCCAAACACCTTCACTTTAATGCTTCAGTATGACCGTCATACATACAGTCGACAGCACTTACACAAACCACAGCATTCTCGGCCGTATTACCGCCGTGTAGAGTGCCCGCGTATTACACTTGGATGTCGTCTGTACATTTTACAAAATACATTGTAACTTAACACGCGCATTTGCATAATTAACAGACCATGTTGTCTATGCTGTAAATGCAAATGGACTTATTGATTTTTTGAATGCTCAATGAGTTTTTAACACTCATTCTTGCAATTACAAGACGACAGAAATGAAAAATAGCTGTTCGTTCATACACCGGCGATTCGTCTTTTTCCGGATTGTAATTTTAGAGGCATCCGCCACTTTGAAATTAAATCAAATATACTTTATTTGTACATAAAAGAGTACATCGGTTACATATAAAACCAATATTAGCTAGTGTATAGACAGGCGGCCTTATCGCACTTTCATTTGTTATACAACTTTTATTCGAGCATATTTTTTGACATTCAATCTGCATTCTTGTGGTCTTCCGCGCATCTTTCTCGCACAGTTACTTCGCGGCGGCGCATCTTCATAGCACATCTTACTTACTCCGCTCCACAACGCAGCATTAGTTGAAACGGTCACATAGTTTCGTAGCTTAGCTTTCGCATCTCTGGCGGAAAAGCAGTCTAAGGCTATTTTCTCGCTCAAGAAACGTACAAAAGATAACACATTCTATGTAAACAAAAGAGAAGCAGCGATACTCGCGCAAGCCAACTGGTTAAATTATGTCGCTGAGGTATTTTATAGAAATTATTATATATAAACGGATATCACTCACTTATATTGTTAAAGTCTGCAATTAGACCGACAGTTTCGACCGATTTTAACAATATAATTGAGTCTAATTGCCGACTTTAACAATATAAGTGAGTGATATCCGTTTATATGTATATAATAATTTGTAGTAATGGCTCACTATAGTTTTAATCCTAAAATATTTTATAGAAGATCGCTGAGCGAGTATCGCTGTTTCTCTTTTGTTTACACGGAATGTATTATGTATTGTACGGACAACAGCAGATCAATGGTAACACTTGCAGTACGAATTCAACTCTTATGACGCAGATAATAATATATAGAACGGTCCAAAGTCCAAAGCGTTACAGTTGATCTCCTGTTAGCTGTACGTTTCTTGAGCGAGAAAATAGCCGATAGTTACTCGCTTACTCGTCGGCGGTGGGACAAGTGTCTTACGATTCGACTCTGTTCGATCCAAATCATCTTACCAGAATTAAGTAACAGGACATGCCGACAGTTGCTTCCCGTTCGAAAGTTGTAATGGTATGTTATTTGGCCGCAGGCGATACCAAGTCGACGACCGCCAACGGCAAGGACGACGACGCGGCCGGCGACTCCAAGGATGAGAAGAGAGACGCCAAGGCAGATGATGCTAAAAAGGTAGGTTCTCATAGGGTTTCAAATGTTAGATATACTTGAAAATGGCGTAACCCCCCCGAAAATAAGCTAATATATTTTTGTTAGTAAGTTAAGCATAATTGGATTTGTCGAATTGGTTTTATAGTCCGAAATAAGACACTTTGTATTGTAACTTTGAATTAACAAGCATTCTTTCATTGTGGTATGTGCTGTTATACATACATAAACGCACGCCCGATTCCCGTAGGTGTGGGCAGATACGATAGATTTCCTTTTGCTGCCATTTCGATACCTCCACGTTCATCAATCTCTTCATGCACGCTCGTCGGTTTGTTTGTAGTAGACCGCACTTGACCCTTTATTAAAACATCGTCATGGTCGCCGTATGTCCTCCTCTCTCTGCCGACCCTCCCATCAACATTCGCTCTATGTATTTGTTTCGTTACCCTACCTTCACTCATCGGTTCTGAGTGACCAAACCAGCGTAACATATCCTTTTCATACTCATACTCATTTATTAAGATCGTAGGAACACTTCGGTACACTTGATCACGTCAGTAAACTAACAATATACTTAAGTATACAAATAAACATCTTGTAACAGCGATGCGAAACGTGGCCGGAGAATGGTCCATGTGAGGCGATCAATCCTACTACTGTGGTTATACTGATTGATAATGTTGTACTGTAGGAGGAGAACGGTGAAACTCATGACGACGATGACAAGGATGACGTAAAGGACAACGACAAGAGCGCGAAGAAGGCCCCGCCCAAGAAGAAGGGCAAGCCCAAGAAAGAGGTAGGTCAATGTGCTCAATCCCGTAAAATAGTACAGTTCCCGTCAGCTATATTGCCCCAAAATGACGGGGAAATTGTGAACAAAATCTACAATTGCTCAGTCGTACGACACAGAGAAAGGTGTGCAGGAGAGTTTTTAAGGTTGGGATTTTCTCAAAAACTACTTGACCTATTGCAAAAATTCTTTCACTGTCAGAAAGATAAAAGGTAAAACTATGTAACTGTAAAATAATTATTAAATTCGGTCCAGTAGTTTTTGAGAAAATCTTAACGTCATTGAGGCCCCCTGTATATTTATCTCTGTCTTCGGCTGTACATGAAGTGTAACTCTGTATCGTTTTTATTATCTGCGTTCTTATTATAAACATTTTTGTTCAACTCGAAAGCATCCGAAATGATAGTACCTCACTAGACCTACCTACCGAACCGCACGCCTCGTATGCATGGCGCTTTGCGCTATTGCCAGCCTGTGATATCGAGGTACCACCAGTGATTCGCGATCACTTTTAGATTTTTCACAACTGTTACTGTCATTTCTTTATTTAACTTTAATTAATGGATAGTACTATCAATCAATCATAAATTTTATTTTGCATGAATACGGGTGTACGATACAGAACTTTAAATTTTACAAGAGTTCCATACAATATTCTGCCATTTCTGGCGTGCAATACTAAATCATTTAGCTGCAGGAAAACAACCATTAAAATTTCACGGTGTATGTGGTTTACCCAGGATACGGAGGAGGAGGATGAGGACGAGGAGGAGGACGAAGAGGAGGAGGAGGAGGACGAGGAGGGGGATGAGGAGGACGAGAAGGAGGATAAGAAGAAACCAGTTAAAGAGAAGTAAGTCGTATACCTCGTTTACATCCCCCACAAGCAGGCCCATACAACGTGCCTGACACGATCAATGTCTGTAGATGTAAATCAAGCTTTAGTCGTTGCGAAGTTCGAAACACAGATCACTTGCACCACATAACAACTGCTACTTACGCGGTATTGGAGTGTTTGTTAATTCGCATTTCTTTATTTGTTGTCCGTGTAGGGTGAAGAAGCCCGTCAAGAAAGCTAAGGACGGGGAGGAGGACGAGGAGGAGGAGGACGAAGAGGGCGGGGAGGAGGAGGAGGAGGAAGAAGAGGAGGAGGAGGAGGCGCCCAAACCTAAGCCCAAGAAAGAGGTAAGCTCATGTCGTTTTCCTAGGGATTGAAGGAGAGGTGTATAAAAAAGGACGGGGTCACATATAACATCGGATTCCACGCAATAATAGTAATTGAGGCGCCATCTGTCAGTTTCAAGAGTGAGACAGAATATGCCACCGTTCCGGCGGATTGAAGAGCACGGCACAGTGTCTTCATATTTGTATTCTTATGAATTTTGGATGAATTTGGCCAGGGAAATAAATATACGCCAACAAAAATCATATCTTTTTAAACAAGCTCGCATATTTATAATACCCTATATTTTGATATATATTTTGTATGAATAACTATTACAGTTTAGACATAATTTTCATTTTAAAAGACATGGAAATACAGCGCATGAGCGCTGTCATTGTGCGGTACAAAATACACCCGACGCACGCTGTCAGTGGCCAGGCCAACAACGATTTTTATTATTTGTGGATTTTTACATGAAATACTAAGGTATATTTTTATATATTTTGCATCAGTATCGTGTATATTATCGCCCCTGAGTCGCTCGGCGTTGATCAAATTACCTGTATGTATGTGAAAAGTTAAATAAATAATGACGAGTATCGTTTGCAGCCCACCGAGCCCCCCGTGCCGCTGCCTGCGGGCAAGGGCATCCCGCTCGGACACATCGGCAACGTCGAGGTGTCTCTGTCACGCTTCAAGACACAGGACCAGAAGCTGCTGCATCAGTATTTGTATGGAGTGAGTAGATCTTTCGTTACATATTCTAACTTATAAGAATAATATTATTTACTCTTCCGCGATTACCTTGATACCTATAGATGTGAACGGTTGTCAACGATTTCAACCAGGCAGTTGACAACGGTTGTTTTCGTTGTCAACCATTTTGGATGGCTTCATACTGGTAACAACATACTTTTTTAAACAGAATCAGTTTTTTTCTCCTAGGTAATGGATAGAACCATAGAAGACCTAGCTTTTAGCCAAATTTCATGATTCTAGGTCAACGGGAAGTACCTTATAGGGTTTGATTCCATTGCGTTTTCATACCACTCTTTTGGAATTCAATAGGGTATTTGAGACAATTAGTTGAAAAATGAATTAGCTATAGGTATTTACAAAAGTTGTGTTAGAAAGAGACAGAATCAGTACGCGTATTGTGGCTGTGACGTCATACTGATGTAGCGCGTAGAAACAATATACTAAATACCGTTTTGGTAAAAAGATATGGAGCATCCTCCCATCACTCGACTTGACCGCTTAATATCTTCGGTTTAAACGAGATACCGAAAATCGGATTACAGAATTCTCTATGTCTATACGAGTATACGCATGTCTTTACGAGTTGATTTATGCAATTTTTAGTCAAATACCTTATTAAATTAATAATGTGTTTTTTACCCGACTGCGCGACAAGGAGGGTTATGTATGTATGTCTAATTCTTTGGCACGCCCTGCAGCCTAATCGGCTTGGTGGATTTAACACGAAGTGTCATTAGATTCGTATTGATTGTAGGAGTGACAGAACCAAATTCTTTTTAATCAAAGAAATGAGGTTATATTTTTCCCGGCTGCCCCAGAAGGAGGGTAATGTTTTCGGGTGTATGTATGTCCATTTCTTTATTCGTCATTTGCCATCCTGTAGCCTAAACGGCTAGATGGATTTTTTTTGGATTGATTACGGGAGTGTCATAGGGTATAAAAAATTAATCAAAAGGGGATAGTTTTTTTGCAGTCGTTTTTTGTTTGTTTGTTTGTTTTTTGAAATAATTCACGCTGTAATTTTGTGTGTGTTGCGCAGCAACTGTGCCTCGACCGCAACGTGAAGCGCAACGTGAAGAAGTTCCGCGGCTACGAGTGGTCCGTGGGCTCGGCCGACTACAAGGCCAAGCTGGACGAGACCAGCAAGATGGAGCTCAAGCCGCTAAGGACCATGTGCGAGATGCTAGACCTGGACAAGAAGGGTGAGTGAATTAACTTCCTTTACATCTACAGACATTGAACGTGACCGACACGTGACGTGGCAGACAACATGTATTCAGGGTGTCCTTGAATTCATTCGACAAATTGAAACAGGGGGTTGTACTCATGAAAAATATTAAATTGGTAAGGTTTTTAGTAAATCAAAACTGCCAAAAAAAATTTACTAAGTCACAATGACCTTAGAAATAACCATTAGATCAAATTCCAGTGAAAGAAATTAAAAATGCCTTAAAATGTAGAAAACTCCAAGTACACAGAAATGATGCACATCAAATAAAAAAAAAATTGATAGTCGAATTTATTGTAATTCATTTTTTATTTTTCCCCAAATTGTTCAATTAAACGCTGTGCAGAATTAATTTATGTCACAAGCCTAACCATCCATTTAATTTTGTCGAATGAATTCAAGGCCACTCCATATAATGCTGTTTGAAATATTGTAAATAAATAAATAAATTGTCTATGATTTTGTTGTGTCAGGTTCCCCTAGCGAGCTTGCGACACGGCTGGTCGGTTTCCTGCAGCAGCCGTCCGCCAACTCGCCGCACACGCGCGGCTCCGCGCGCGCGCCCGTGCCCGCCTCCGCCACGCCCGGCGGACGCCCGAGACGATCGGCAGCGGTCAAGGTGCACAACAGAGGTAAGACTCACACACTCACAATATACAGAAAATATTGAAGAAGTTGAAGCCATAGAATTTGTACGCACGAAGACAGGCACCTCAATTACTCAGGTACACGGGGGCCTCAATTAGAGATTTTCTCAAGAGTTATTTGACCGATTGTAAAAAAATATTTTACTGGTAATCGTTTAGAATATACACTATGAAATAATTGCAATAATATATATATGCCTAATTGTAGAATTTTCATAAACCAGTCGAGAAATTTGGGAGAAAATCTTAACCGTAAAAACTTTCCTGTACACCTTTGTCTGTGTTAGATCATACAAAGACAGCTTTATCGCTAAATACTTATAGTTCCTACCTAAACACTCTTATCAATCGCTCAAAAACTGGAAGGTATCCCCTAATTACTGATAAAATAAAAGTTAACTGTAAACGTTATTTACTACTGTAAATAACGTGGAATACTTTCCACTGTTTAAAGCTTTCTAACTTAACGTTTTTATTTTGGAGTTTGCCATTTTGGGATTTAGACAATTTCGGACAATTTGGACATTCTGGGACTGATCCTTTTTAACAAATTGTGTAAGTGACAAAACACGATATAAGGGAAGTGAGATTAAACTAGGTTTATGGTCAATGTGTAAGTTTATTTGGCAACCAACTTCACGAAGACCAGCTACCTCCAAGTTATACAAAATTGTAACACGTTTTATTTCCAAACAGGCTATTCCGACGAGGAGTACGAAACAGACCCAGAGACCAAGGTCAAAGGTCCCAAGCCAGCTAAAGATGGATCGGAAGATTCGGATGTAAGCTATTTTTTATTTACCTATTTTATTTTAATTTTAATTTCAGTACAAATGTATCATATTTATTTAATAATCTATCATATTTAAAAAAAAATATTGATTAATCGGATCAGATTGGCGAAACCTTCCTCCATGTTCGCCTTAGGCTGTATACCACTGTGTTAGCGGCATCTGAGCTGCGTAGTGTAATAAGTTTGCTTCCGTAACGCCGGCGCAGTGAATAGCGAGCGCGCCAACTGATTCAAATTGCGCGCCAATTTTTGCTGCAAATCGGCCGCTGTCGGAATGAGTGTAGTACGCCAATGCGTACTATGTTAGAAGTTACGTATCGTATGAACGCTGCTTCTAAAATATACGAGAGGCAAAAGTCAGCCGCAAACTATTTGCCTAATTGGTTCACAGCCGGTAGCGTCAACAATCGGGCAATATTGCAATTACCCAATCCCATGTCTAACATTGCATTTAGTAATCATTTATATTTCCTCCTGCCAGGGCTCGTTCAACCCGTCCGGCTCTGAAGAGGGTGACTCTGACTTCGACCCCGAGGCGGGCGAGGGCGTGGCGGGCGCCGCGCGGAAACGCAAGAGCACCGGCCGCCGCCGCTCGGCGGGCAAGCCCGGGAAGCGCGGGCGCAAGGGGAAGGCCAAGCGCGGCAAGGTACGTGTGTACAGGGGCAAGCGCGGACGCAAGGGGAAAGGCAAGCGCGGTCATAAGGGGAAGCGCGGACGCAAGGGGAAAGGCAAGCGCGGTCATAAGGGGAAGGGGAAGCGCGGACGCAAGGGGAAAGGCCAGCGCGGACGCAAGGGGAAAAGCAAGCGCGACAAGGTCACCTTCAGAGATATTGTTGGTTAAATTAAAGTTGTGCTTTCGCACTGGTCGTGTTTCGTCACTTGTTAAACAACTCTTATTGTGACTCTTGTAAACTCTTTTGCATCACGTTCTTCTCATATTCCCTCGACGAGCAGACTTAAGTTTGTGCTCATGAGTACTTTTATATTTTTTGATTTATTATACTTGCATTAAACACATCCATAATCACTAGAACTCCCGTCTCCCAGAGGAATAGACAGAGCTTGTATCAACACCCTGATCTCTTCTTCTTTGCCATGCCCTCTTCCCAGTTTAGCTGGTGTCGGGCCTCCTCGTACTTCGGCGCCAGGACAATCTGTCCTGAGGTGTCGACTGTGGGAGTTCTCGAGGCTTCATCTCTCTCTCTCTCGATACTGGACCACCACGTAGCGGGTGGTCTGCCCTGCCCCTAGGCTCAGTTGGTATTTTAGTGCCTTCTTTACGGCGTAATTTTCCATACCACGTGTCCATACCACCTAAGCCTGTTCTCTGAGAGCTTTTCTGCAATGGGGCTCCCTTAAATAAGCCTCTTACATATTCGGACTTTATCCAGGCGTGTAACCTCACCGGCCCATCTAAGCATCTTCATTTCAGCTGTGTGCAACTGCTGCTCATGCATTTTGGTAGCCCAGCCCTTGTACCAACACCCCTATATCAAATAATAATAATAGAATGCCTCATCACTACAAAAAATCGAACCATGTTATAGCCAAGCGTCAGCACCGCTGTTCATCATTGCCTACGTCCTCCCATCTGTCCGGACAACGGTCCTGTATTAAATTATTTATTTTATTTTATTCAGGAAACACACAGTCATGTACAGACAATGATAAATGAATCTTAAATAATATACCTATAGTCTCATAACTTTACAAACGAATGTTACATAAGGTCACATGGAGATAGAGAGATCACTTATAACTAAAGATTACTTGATAATGTACTTATATATATTATGATAATGATTAGTACTGAGTCCAACAACCAGGCACCCCTGGACTAGCATATCATATGAACGCAACACCAATAGGTACCTAGCTATTATGCACAGACCATTTACCCCGTAGACATGAAATCTGTACAAATTTGCAAGCGAAAAATTCTGTCAAGCGATAGGCGCTATTAGACGAAGCGGGGGGCAGGGGCGCCATATTAAACCTGTTTCGATATCTCAAGATTACGCGTGTCGCGAAGCAATTTTGCGCTCATGTGCGGGCAGAAACGGGCGCCCTCCTGTTACAGGTCTATGGGGTAAGTGGTCTGTGCTATTATGTCATGTTAATTTCCGTGTACTGTGCAGCCCGCCGCCGCGGCCAAGCCGACGCGCGGCCGCAAGGCGCGCTCCGAGAGCGAAGATGAGAGCGAGAAGTCCGAGAGCGAGAGCGAGAACGAGTCGGCCAGCGACGCGGAGGAGTCGGACGTGAGTTGCTTGAATTGTAGAATTACTCGTAGCTGGCAGGTTGGGCAAGGAAACCTTTTTCGATTACGGATACTCTTATGCAATAATGGATTCCTTGAAAAGTGCGCGAAACGATATTAGCTCCGTTTATTGTGAAAATTCGAATTAAATAGTTTCCGTGGTATTTAGTGATTAATGATCACGCTAAGTTAATCAGGAGATGTCCGCGAACGTTTCTGTTAATTGGAGTGCTCTAAAGAAGTCGTATTTGAAGTTTTGTGCTCTTAGCTAGGTTTCTAGCCCCCCTGCGTCACTTCGTTTTGTTGTCCTAGAGTCGTGGTCTTTCTGTCTGCATGTGTGTGCATGGGCATGCCACACGGTGCGTTAAAACGTGCGTCGACGCAACGCAAGCCTAGCTGGCTACTAGGGGTTCAGAGAGCGGCAACGCAGTCCGCAGTGTTCTTTGACACACAACCAACAGTCATCGAGCCGCCGAAACGCTGCGGCGGCGTTGTAAACTGCGTTGCGACGACGCGACGCATCGGCGACACTCTAAGATCGTGTATAATAAATTGTTTGTTGTCGTTGACAGCAGGAGCCTAAGTCGAAGCGCGGGCGGCCGGCGCCCGTGGTCAAGGGCCGCAAGGGCCCCGTCGCCAAGACGAACGCCAAGGCCACGCCAGTCAAACGGAAAGCGCCCACACCGCCAGGTGAGATTTCAGGATATTACGAAAACATGTACTCGTAGCTAGATGATTCAAAAGCCAGTAAAGTTTTAAAACAGTTTTTTTTAAATAACGTCGCTCGGTAATTTAGTGCACTGAAAATTATTGCCTTTGATTGCAAAATATCTCGAATATACCTTAATGTTAGAGTTAGTTTACCTTTGACTGCAGAATATCTCAAACCCCTGTATACTTTTCTCCGAGCTGCACTAATCAATAAATTCAAATTCGAATACGCTAGAAAGTGATATTTATCTAAAATACAAGTTGGCAATGTTTATGAAAATACCTGGTGTTAAAGCGTGCATAAAGGCGCGTATTCATAAACGTGATTTAAAGTTACGCCACCGTTTAGGCCCCCTTCTATATTAACCTTTTTTAACGAAGTGTGAAAGAGATAGCAACACGATTTAAGGAAAGTGAGGTTTAACTAGGTTTTTGAATAACAGCAAAAGAGATTGACGAATGTGGAGTAAGCGAGAGTAATGTGCCAGAATCACAGATGTAAGTCCATCGTCATTGGCATACCCCTACGGGAAACTTTAGTTATTTAAAATGTTCACTAGTCATTTTATTTATGCACCCTTTGTGATACAGCTAAAAAGAAGCCCGCCGGCAAGCCCGCTGGCCGGCCAGCCAAGAAGGGCAAGAAGGCGTCCTCGGATGAGGAGTCCGGGGAGGGCAGCGAGGAGGAGGAGGACGAGGAGGAGGCCGGCAGCGAGGAGGACGAGAGCGGGGAGGAGTCCGACACGCCCGCGGACAAGAAGGCCAAGCGGCCGCCCACGGTGAGTGACCGCGGGGGACCATTAGCACCGCCTTTACCGCACGTGCAAAGGGAGCGGTGGCACCCGGAACCTAAGGGGCGCAAACAGATCCACCCATAAATCTTGATATGAACCTAGCGTTTCGACGTCTATTTCTTAATATGATCACTTCTTCGTAAGACCTTTTCTGGATTCGACCACTTATATTCCTCAACCCCGTATCATACCACTAAATCAACATGAAGCGTCACTCTCTCCGCCCCGCAGCGCACCGAACGTAATTACCGCACAATTAGTATCGTGTATTGCAATCTTAAGGCATCTCAAAGTATACTGCCAGAGCTGGTATTTCAACAAAGTTGTTCGTGTATTACTATCTTCTGGCATATCTGAGCTTACTTTCCGTATATTGCGCAGGACGATGAGATCAAGAAGTACGTGAAGCAGATCCTGGAGGGCGCCAACCTGGAGCAGATCACAATGAAGACGGTGTGCAAGCAGGTGTACAGCCACTACCCGGACTTCGACCTCGCGCACAAGAAGGACTTCATCAAGGCAACAGTCAAGTCGGTCAGTACTTAACGACACATATAGTAACATATAATCATTATATTATCATCGGTAAATACAGTTGGGACCTGAAAGAGTTAATAATGTGTGAAATAAACCGTGTTTGATGAGCTCGTGTAGACATATGGAACCATTCAGGTTTGTTTACATGCATTGATCTCCTATAAACAACTAGATACACAAAGGTCTTACTAAAACAATTTTAAAAACGTCCAAATAAGGGTCCATTGTTAATATCTAAATAATGTCCAATAAAGCAAATGACCATTCATCCGTTTGGACCTTTGCACTCGGACATTTTTAGAAGGCAGACTGTGTATCTAGTTGTTTATAGGAGATCAATGTTTACATGGCAAGAAATCTTCAAATAAAATATCTTTACAAGCAACCAAAGTCCTTAGACCGAGATAGTCATAAACAGTTTAAAAGTGGAGTTTGGTCTTACAACTGTCACTTTTTCATACAATATTGACCGTCGTAAGTGCGAGTTCACGCTGAGTTCGTGCCCAAGGCTTTAAGAAAATAAATGAGATCTCCATTGGTTTATTTATTTGCTTCTTTCTTAACCCTAATTTAGGGTCTTTATTTCATGCTTGCTTAATATTAAATGTATAATTCGTTTTTAGAAAAACTACTGCGGCTACTTAAAGTTATATACAAAAAAAACAGCCGTAGTGCGTCACTGTTTTGTGTAAAATACTTGCATGGATTATTTTATGTTTTTCTTTATTTTGATTTGTTCCCTTTTGTTTGTTGCAGTGTATTTAAGATGTTAGGAGATAAGGGCGGAGTGTAGATGTCTACATAGTATACCTATAGTTTATAAAAGGACATAGTTATATATTATTACAATAATAATATATTATGAAAATAAAATATCTGACATGAAGTGGAAATGGAATCGCCCGTTTTTATTAAGGTAGTTATTTTTGATTTATTTTTTTGCTTTTTATTCTTTGTTCCGCATAACTCCTTGCTATTCAACCCAACGTTAAGCAATGTTCAGTGCAAATGCACTAAATATTACAAGCAATAATGACGTCTCGCTAACCTTGTCGCTGTCGGCGGAAGATTTTAAAATTCGCGTGCACTCTAGAATCTTCCCTACACTATTACACATATGGTTCTTGTTGCAATCTATTATAGTTTGTTTTTTCCAACCTACGTACATTTACCGAAAACTCTCAAAACGGTGAAGGAAAACATCGTGATGAAACTGTATGCCGTAGAAAAAATCTAAGGAGGTAATCCGCCAACCCGCATGGTGGATCATGGCCCGTTGATGTAAGGGGAAGGTGCCCAAGCAATGGGGCCAACAATAGACTGATGATAATGACGATTTGCTTAACCTAATACTCTTCATTTCAGCTCATATCATCGTGAGCTGTGACCCTCGGCCGCAAAAACGCATAGTCAAGTAAGCTACACCACTTAAAGTTAGTCTAATTACCGCCGCCGCGGTCGCTGGTCCCCTTCGAATCATTCAATACTACTTGCCATTAAAACACCCATCCACTATTTCTATATCGGTTCATATGATAAATAACGATAAGATAGTTTATTAGTATCGAAAACTTTCTAAAAGTCATATGCCGATAGTCATATACAGTTTTGAGTTCGGTCTCACAACTGCCAGATTACAATTTTGATAATCGTAAGACCGTGAGGCCGTGCTAAAAACTGTCCTAAGGCTGAGCTTCGTAGACAATTTTGAGCAAGAGCTTAGCGTTAGCTCAATAGTCAAACATCTCTGTAGTTTGATAGTTGTGACACGAGCTCAAGCTAAGCTAGCGCTCAAAATTGATTACGAATCGTGTTGGTTTGGTATTTTTAATGGCAAGTGTATAAAACTTTCCATTATATGTCCTCTATGGTTGTATCGGAACTACCGAGGCAAGCCCGCGGCGTGGGTATGTAATTTTATGTTGTAGGAATAATTCCCTCTAGCTTAAGAATAATAAGTAAACAGCTGTAGCTATGTAAGGATGTTTTATTTTCACTGTGCCTATGAACCTGTGTGGTCTATCACTGTTTTTGAGTTATGTATTGACACGATTGGGATATAATGTACTAGTTACTGGAGACTATGGAATGAGGTATTTGACGTGTATTGAAAATTAAAACATAAACTATGTACTATGCAAACATTTTGTTAATAAAAAGAGACCTGAGCTATCTTATCACCCGATTAATATCTGGCTAGATTTATCGAAAGTAACGATATTAAATTGTGGGTATATTTTCTCATTTTTCTCAATATCTATCTGCATTCATGAATTATTTGTTTTCTTTTTTTTATGTCTGTTTTGTTATATTTTTTTGATTTACCTCGATTGACTGTGCATTTTCTCAGTTCGTTAGGTATCCATGAAGTTTATGGCCACTGGCTAAATTACTGTGCTAGTTACGGTAGAAGCCATATTTTAAAAAGTGAAGTGAGATTTATTTAGCGAAACACGAAATTCACATTTACTTTCACCATGTATGTAGTAGATTGATGCTACATTCGAGTCAAATGCCTTATTCTATTCTAAGTTTAGTGCCGCTGGCGGCACTGCTGTAAACGCCATGAGATGGTGATATAAGGGTAAAGTTATAGATGCTTGTAGTTTCACAGAACTACACATTCCCAGAATATAATGAATATTGTGAGAATTTTCATTTGTATCGAAATATATTCCAGTTCTTTAGTATGCCCATGATTGGTGGAATTAGTAGCAATATTTCCGAGAAAAATTCAAAAATACATTCATCTCTATAAACTTATATCACCATCCGACTGTACGATCGCGATCAGAGACTGTTGATCAGTTTAAATAAATTAATTGCATCGAAACATCAAAACATTCCGTCTCACGGATTTAACATTGATACGTAACTCACATCTAACGAAACTTAAGCATTTGTATGAAGTCGAAATGGAAACTCTTGAACATTTAATGGCCACCACTATACGATTAACCTATCGCAGACGACCCATAATCGGTCCCACAAAAGTCGGCGAAATTAGCACAAATGATAAAAATCGATCCGAAGTTTGCCGTTATTCTCGTTGGCTGAGATTAAAGTCGATCTCCGCCAAAAATCGGAAGAAATGGCGACCGATTAATAACGGCTATCTGCGTTGGTCCTAATCGTGAACGGCGTGGTTATGTCAGACTATCGACTTGTTTATTTTTTGCTTGAAATGCGTCTTCTAGTATACTAGTACTAATATTTCAATAGACACGTATCGCTCGTGCGTTATCCTTCAAAACCACATAACTTTTAGTTTGTCACGTCAAGGAATAGTTTGTCGGGACCATTGTTTAGTTGTTTTATATAATTATGTTTAACGCACGAGCCATGGCAGACCTGAATATTTTGAAAATTATATTCTGAATAAAATGTACAAAATTCTGAAATAGATTTTGAGTAAAATAAGCCAGCATTTTGGGGTGGAAATTGTGTTATGTTTCTATTAAAATTCGGTTTAGATCTACCCGGTTTTACCCAGTATTACAGATAGTAATGGGTGCTGTGCACGGAGTATTGAATGAGGAGATGCCCCATATGAGTCACCAAATGAGTCGTGAATAGGCGAGTCTAAAGTCATTCTTCATTTTGCAGGGTCTTGACTATGATGTGTGACAGTCTTACTGAGGGCCGATATTTCAATCGTCAGATAAAGAATCGACGCCGTTGTATGACGAATACGTCAGTAAACCGTTATCTGACTATTGAAATATCCAAAATCACTCTGTCCGTCGAATAAAGTCCCTAAGTAAAGGCATCTCTTCTACAATTCAGTATCCCGTGCGTTTACAATGATGTGATAGTGCAACATACCACTAATCTTACTTTTCTATTTTCGTATCATCCTTGGGAATGCAGTGTCACTTATCAACGCGCACGTTTGGCTAATTTAAGTTTAAAAAATTAATGTTGTTAATTGGTTTCAAGGGTTCAAAGTGTAATATTTTTTTAATACAGTAGTGTAATCGTGTTTCTCTCGCGTCTGGCACTATCGCATAGTACTATTCGATTAAGGTTCGGCTAAGCGTACTTTTAAGACGTGTACATATTACACAAGACATGCGGTTTGGAGCTGTGTTGTGTCAGACTTGCGGCCCGCGGAGATTTTGGGCTTTGCGGTAAATAGATTACAAGGAAACAATTGAATAACTAAAATTATTACAAAAACAAAGAACAACGAATGATTTTTCAGCAAAACTAACGAGTATTTTCAAAAAGCATCTCCAGTTTATTGTTTCATACTAAAACCTTCCATTCAGTTTTGTATAAATACTGAGAAGAGATTAAGTAAAAAAATATAACTTCGCTCCGTGGGCCGCAAACCTGACACACTAGAAATTATTGCAGATATTATTTTTTCAAATTAAAAAAATATCCATTTAGGTTTAAGCCACAATATTCCGACTATGTTATTTCAAGTCAGTACGTCATCTATTGGCGATGTTAGCGTTGTGTGTTCATCTTATAAGCGTTAACGAAATGTATGAATTAGCACTTTTTTTACAGTGTAGTCCGTTATAAATATTGACTTCGCTACGTATGTAATAACTTTGACAAGGTTTTATTTAAACTGCCGTATTCATAGCAGGACTTGCTTAGGTATTTCATTGGGTGCAGTACTGTACCAGAGAAGACATGAAAACTATATGCTCAATTTTAAGTAAGCGTCGCAGGGTCGATCACCTCTGCTTCAGCAGTGTCCACCACTCTCAGTAAGCTTTCTTGGAGTAATTTAGGAGTAAATTAGGTACCGTAGACTTTTAAACATTTTATACGATACGAGTATGTATAAATGGGGAATTTAATGACAATTTTTAGTGCTAATCACTGTTTAAATAAAATAATTTTTTTGCATGCCAAACATTTGGAGAAACATGTATAGTATCTAATTATACCACATCATTTAAAAAAGAAAGAATGATGTCCTTATCCATTCTTTTGTATAGTTTTTGTTTGAAATGTCTTTTCTGGTACTTAGTACGCAATGCTTTGATGATACAAGAATATTTTTTTGTTATAATGAATTTTAATTATTTTCCATCGCTCGTTTGTTACTTTAGGTGCTTGTATAGCATTTGGGATTTGATATTTGTTTTTTTTATATGAAGCGGCGTGGCCGATCGGTCGCCGAGTCTGTGGGCGAGCTAACACTAGGTTACTCTGGGGGTCGACCGCGACATTCGTAGTTCTCCTTTCGACAAATGGACGCGATACATTACAGCAATAGTTTCGCAAGTTTTAATAAACCTTAAAGAAACGCAGCAATGTGTATCATCTATTTGTCGAAACGAAAACGATCGAATTTCGCGATCGGTCACCTGGTTCGGACACACCGAGATGTTTTCAATGCATTATCGACAGAGGTAACTATGTTTTTATGTCTATACTCGCTAGTCTCTGCTCGAGCGATGCATTTACGTAATAAGCAATAACCCTCGTCTTTAAAATGTCCTTTTTATCGAATAGGGTTATTCAATTAAGCAATTTGAAATGAATTTTTTAAAGTAAAATCTCTCGGCTCGTCTGAACCGTTAGTTCTAAGATAGGTTATAATCAACATTAAATGTGTATTTGTGAATTTTTAACCTTATTTTGGTTGATGTTTTCTTTATAAATGTGTAAATGGATGAGATCATAGCAGTAGTGACACGGAGTGATAGCGAGTGACTGGTCCCCCTTTTACAATTGAAATATAGATAATAAAATACAATAAAAGTTTGAAATGGCTCGTTTTATTTTACCTCCTTTATACATTTCACCTATTTAAATATACAGTTAATATACAAAAATACAAATTCTCTTAAAATTACTTACAAAGGTATAAATACATTTTGGAATTCGAATTATTATTTAGTAATACCATAACATACTTGAGATCTGAATATTAAATGTGAAAAAGTCGCTAGCTCTTACAACTGTCAAATGTCTCTTGAAGCGAGTTAGCGCTAAGCGTGCGCTCAAAATTGTCTGAATTTCGGCGTAAGACTCGTCTTCACAGGTAATTAAATTGTAAGAAATATTAAAAAGCCGTTTCTACGCCATGTTCCACATTTTATATTTAGACCTTTGCATGTCGCGTTGAATATAAATTACAGAGATCCAATTAAGTACCTACCTACATTACATACCTAATGGACGAAATAATTCACTTACATTATAGACGCCGAAAATAGTCTCTTTAGAATCGGCAGCAGTCTTTTTAGGTCTTGGTACGGTTCTAATACAAAGAAAGAAGTTTAAGGTTGAGATTTTCTTGACAAACACTGGTGCTGTTATTCATAAACCTAGTTAAACCTCGCTTCTATTAAATGGTGTTGCTATTTCTTTCACACTTCGTTAAAAAAGGTTAAGATAGAAAGGGACAGAACAGTGGCGTAACTTTTAATCAAATATAAGAATACGCGCCTGGATTGTTTTTCAAAAATTGTTTACAATTAAATAGTCCGAGCTCTAAGCTACCCACTAGTGGAATTTTTTTACAATCGCTCAAGCAGTTTTAAGAAAATCTCAGCCGTAATGAGACGCCGTGTACAATTTTCTCTGTTTTCGGCTGTACATTTTAATTAATCAAGCTAAAATAATAATAAAAAAACCAGGAGCTGCTCCTCTCCAGAAACGATCGTTGTAAACTGACAGCTAAGGGCCTGTGCAGACGGCATGCGACGGACTAAACGGCGAAAGTGCGCCGGCGCAGCCGTTGTATTATTTCGGGGGACACCCGCGTACTAATGTCCGCGCGTATCCGTTGTGTGCGTTATAGTCAATTTTCACGGACCTTTTGAACGCCACGTCATGTTAGAAAGTGATGCACACTCAACGCCACCACACATGACATTTTAGAATAATTTGACGTGATAAGTTGTCGTGATATGTCGTTCACGCGTTCAAAAGGTAAAAAATTACGCGGCGGACAGTACGCAGTCTGCGCAGGCCCTAACCTTCATTATTGGAGAGTATTACAAGATTGTCATAGCTTGGTCTCGGGTTTGTGTTGTTTGCGAGCGGGCGTCCTGCGCGTGCGGCGGTCGCGGTACGCGTGCTCGGGCCCGTCGCGCGCGTACTCGCCGTACGTGGGGCTCTGCAGCTGTGACGCGGCGGAGCAGTTGGAGCGCTGGTCGCTGTCGTTGTCGCCGCTGTCTACGTCGCCTGGGAGTATTGACACGGGTTTTAAATAAGAGGGATTTAAAAGAGACATGTCGTGGCCGCCAAATGTAAACAACATAACATAATGGTGGCACTTCACTTGGCTGTTCGTATTTGCGTATTTGTCATAATTGCCATGTGTGGTTGATATTCTTGACAATAAATTCGTCTTATTTGTATGTACGTCAAGTATTTGACAAACATCCAATAGCGAATACGAATAGCCAAGTGAAGTGGGAACATATATAACACAGAAGGCAGGCAGTATTGATTATGATTAGGCTACAAGGTCTACGAAGGCAGCGTTCGTCATCATCAGTCTACTTTTATGTTCCCACTGCTCGGGCACAATGTCCTCCCTGACATCGAGGGAGCTTGGGCTATGATCCACCACGCGGGCCCAATGCGTATTGGCGTATTACACATGCCTTAGATTTTTCTACGTCATGCAGGTTTCATCATTGTTTTCCTTCACCGTTTTAAGAGCATTCGGTGCACGTAAGTTTTCCTTCAAAGAAATGGAGGAAACTCATTGGTACATGGTTAACCTGGCAGGGGATCGATCGGTTATCGCAAACCCAATCACTGAACCACCGAGCTGACTTCGGAAGCGACATTGTATCTGATTACTCGGACTTTGACATCTTTTATGATTTATGTACCCGCGGACGTAACAATATTCTTTGATTATACTGACCGTCGCTGCTGTTGTTGCTGGGCACGTGCGCGTCGCGCAGCCGCGGCCGCCGCCGCCAGTAGCGGAACTCGCGCGGCAGTGTGTACGAACGGGGCAGCGAGATCTGAAACATACATATCACGGCTATCATCATCAGTCGTCTAGTTATATTGTCCCACTGCTCGGGCACAGACCTTCCCTTACATGGAGCTGGGGCCATGATCCACCAACGCGGATTGGCGGATTTCACATGCCTTAGATTTCTTCTTCTACGGCATGCAGGTTTCATTACGATGTTTTCTTTCACCGTTTTGAGAGCACTCGGTAAATGTACGTAAGTTTTTCCGTCGAAAAAATCGAGGATACGTGGCACGCTAATAAGATAAGCTGACCTGACTATCGATGTCGCTGGGCGGCCTGGGCGTCTCGCGCGCCGGGCCCTCCGGACACGAGTCGTCGCCGCTGCTCGCACCGACACCGTCCTCCTTCTTCCTGCTAATAACACGTTGCATTCTAAATTGACAAGGTCTAATTTTTTTTTTATTTTTTTTCTTAAAATATGGGTAAAATTAAGGACCCCATATTTTTTCTTTTATTAAAATCACGTCATTTTCCTTATGTATGAGCAGCAGTCTGGGCCACGGGCAGCGAAAGGTTAAAAATTAAGTTAAGATCGTGAAAATTAAAAAGGGCGTAAGTGACGAGTGAATACCCATGTTTCGGACGTTTTCGGTATTTGTAAGAGTGTGTTCATTGCCATTTTCCTTGTGGACTCGCCAAATATGATTCTGACTACCTATAAAGCATTGAAAAAGTGTTACAAACAAAAATACAATGGCTATATGGGTAAGATTCCCTTTGCCTACTACGTCAGAGCCACAGTACTTCCGGAATGCCTAAACACAAAACATTTTTTCCCGGAATTTATCTACGAAGAAATTCTGAAAAAAAATTCAACGTATTCAGAGTCAAAATCTTGAAATTTTCTTTTAAATTTTTAGACCTTGTCAGTTATGTACAGTGCAGTTTAAAAATAACTTACGCATACGGAGGTCCCCATTGACAGCACACCTGTCTATTGCACCCTTCTAAGTAATGTGGGGCCAGCAGTATCTCCGGCGTCCGGCAGCGCTGCATCTTCCGCAATTGGTCCATCTTCTTCCCTCCCAGCGGGTAAGGGAACCGTTCACAGTTCTGGCTGTACTGACCACAATCAGTGTATGTACTCCTCACATTATCTATACTTTGCACATTAGCTAAAGCACTATGCAATGCTGATACATAATCTTCCTTACTCTCATACTTGTTATATACATTCTGATTATTAGCATCGCAATAATCAAATGGCCGTCGATCTTCTGAATAAATATTATTAGCTAACCTAGGCTTATCCATAGTTTGGTCAAAACTTGCATCGGCCAAATTGTAATTTCTAGGACTACTATTAATTATGTTTCTAGGACTGTTGGAATCGTAATTTCTAGTTTCTATTAAATAATTAGGCGATCTCAAAGGCCTGTTTGTATCGTTCCGTACGTTTGGATTTTCGTAGAACGTTCTAGAATTTTGGTCGTAACGTCTGCGTATTTTTAACGGGTCGTTTAGTTCCGTTTGGTTTTCGTTCTGGAAGTTTTGTACCGTGTATTCTGGTTTTATTTCTGTGTATGTTGGGTAGAGATTGCAGGTGTGGGGTAGAAGGGGGTAGTTTTGGTAGGAGTGGGTGAGTTCTGTGGAGTGCCAGGCGGGGGGGTCTGCGTGGGTCTTCGCTCTTGGTATAGGTTGTCTTTGGAGACTGCTGTAGATCTCCTCTGCTGCGACCGGTGTGGTCTTAGCTAGTTTCCCCTGTTTTATTTCCTCCTCAATAACTCTGAGTTCGGCGAGTTGCTTCTGTTTCTTCTCTTGAAGTTTCTGTTGGATGTTGACTCGGGAGCCCACGCTTGAGCCTTCGTTCTCTGATGATCCGCCCTGCAAGATCACATAACTAGGGTATTACATCACACTTATGATATAATGATATTTATACTAGCTGGATTATAACGTACGGTGGAACACAGAGAAAGGTGTACAGGAGAGTTTTTAAGGTTGAGATTTTCTCAAAAACTACTTGACCTATTGCAAAAATTATTTTAGTGTTTGATAGATAAAAGTTAAAACTATGTAACTGTAAAAGAATTATTAAATTCGGACCAGTAGCTTTTGAGAAAATCTCAACCTTATTGAGGCCCCCCCTGTATACTTATATCTGTCTTCGACTGTACAATGTCAAGCTGCCTACCCATATTGGCGTGCCCGACGGGGGCCACAAGTATTGTGAATTTTAACTTGTGTTATGTATATGCCTAATATGTGTGTGATATGCAATAAATGAATGATGAATTAAGGTATGTGACAATGGGAACATTTCACTATGGTGTGTGATGAAGCACAATGTCCGTACGTGGTGGTTGTGCGCGGCTGGCAGCGGGCGCCTCCAGAAGGCGGCGGCGGGCGCGGCCGGCGGCGGCACGAACGACGTGGGCTTCTTCTTCTTACGACCGTTGGCAGCACTGTGTTCACAATATGGAAACACAAAACGATTAGGAATTACTCAAACACTATTGGATTTTATTTTATTTGGGAAAACCAACAGTTATACAATGTGTATACTTAGCATAAGCTTACGTAAAGCTGACAGTAGATCAAGTTTTTTTGGACTTTGAACTGTTCTTATTATCTGCGTGGCAAGATTTAAAATCGTACTGCAAGTGTTACAAATGATTGCCCGTACAATAACAAAGGTACTGTATAACCAGCAACGTTATCCACGGATTACATTTTGAGATGTAGGATTTACAGAGTGAAGCTTAAACTTATAATAAGTATTATTCTAAATTTTGGTAGTGAAAGAGTCATACACTTTGAGAACCTCTGCTTTCTCGGGTTGGAACGTGTTGGACTCAGATCGATCAAAACAGATTTCAATTTTAATAAATTCAAGGAGTTTACGCCTTAATTAATTATTACACATTGCCATTATTATAACAAAAAATTGTAGAATTATGGTTAGCGGCGAGTCGCAATCCGTCGAAACTGTCGGTCCAATTGCCGGTTTCAACAATAGAAGTAGGTGATATCCGTTTATATATAATAATTTGTAATAATGCCTCACTATAGTTTTAATTCTAGAATTATGTTCCTTTGTATTGGCCGACAATGGACACATATAACTCATACATACACTTTTTACACTTACACGGTTTGTTTACATATTAATTAGATAAAACGGGAATTACAGTGCGTGAGGCGTAAGCTCAGGTTTACATTTGTGTGAGTGATACAAGAGGTGAACTGCGGTGCGTGCGCGGCAGGGTGTATTTTGTTGCGTTTGTATTTTTATGCGTAGGACGCGTCGTGCCTCAGGCGAATATCACTCTACACTATCTGTGTGCACTCACACAAATGCAAACCTGAGCTTACGCCTCGCGCACTGTACCGTGTTAAACATCGAGACATCAATCAAATAAATGTTTACCACGGTAATCCCGTTTTATCTAATATACTCATACATCCATTAGGTAAGCAGTTGTATAGCTTACCTGTTGACCGGGTTAGCGAACCGACAGTTGAACACGCCCGGTATCGCGGCGTTGTCGGCTTGGCTAGACTGTTTGCCTGCAACACAATAAATCATTAGATATTGATGTAAACAGGAAATTCTTTAAATTAAGGTTCAAAATAAATATCTGAAAAATCGTGATACTTTTGATAAGAGCTTTGTGTGTTCCTCACCGTGTTTATTTTGTGACGATGCGTTAGTGCTGTTGGTCCCCTGCTGGTTCTCGCCCAGCATGTAGCCCAGCCGGCGCACGTGGAAGTACCTGTCAACAACAGACAAATAATAACTAAATAACAATGCCAGATTCTGCCCCACCATCAACCGCATGATGAACAAGATAACGAATAAATGTAAAAATATCTCCGTTTTTTATTAAAATTATTGGTTAAATAAAGTTTTGTACAAGTTGCGAGTCGAAAAAGAATTCAGAAAATAGTATGAAATCGAAGTGAATTATTCATTGTTTTTGTTATCATTTTCTACTACTCTCGCAACTCCTACTGATTGTGATTATGCAATATAAAACCTGTAATAAGTCCCCAACAAAATGATAGGTACAGCTTCAATGGTCTCGTAGTATTGTAGGTGGGGCAAAGCTCCATTGAAATGTGGCAATGTCATTTCGTGCAATGGGTTCGGCAGAATACGAAATTGTTAGTGGGGAATCTTAGAATTTGACTCTTAATCTTAAATTTTTTAATTTAATTTAAAAGTGTGCTGTCAGAATCGGCACCAATATCATAATGTAGCACAGAATTAGAATAGTTTTCAACGTGTACTCATAACTAAACTACAAGCCTAGGGGTTTATCTTTCAGAATAGACTGTAATGCACGAGGGATGGTACAGTCGACAGCATATCAAAGGTAACACTTTGTACTTTTCTTATTATTCAGAATTTGAATTACGCATTATCCATGCTCGGTGAATAAATTAGAACATGATGAAAAAATTCTTGCCGTGATTTTCGATGGGCTCGGCGTGGCCTGTGGTGGCTCAGTTGGTAAGAGCGTGTCACGGAATGACAAGGTCGCAGGTTCAAGTCCTGCCCACGGCAAGAATTTTTTCATCATGTTCTAATTTCTTATTATTTGCGTCGTAAGACTTGAAATCGTACTGCAAGTGTTACCATTGATCTGCTGTCGACTGTACAAAATATCCTGAGCAGTATTCATCAAGGGACTATACATGTTCCGTTTCGAACCTGTAGTACAGCATCATGAACGCAATCCCCGCGAAGAAGGCCCCCGCGGCCGCGGCGGCGAGTGGCGCGGGTCTGGGCGCGCGCCCGGACCACCACCACGCCATCACCAGCAGCCAGTTCTCCACGCACATCACGCTGTAGAACGTCACCTGAACAACAGTGTACAGGTGTCCTTAAAATCATTCGACAAATTGAAATTGGAAGGTGAAAGTTTTATTAATAAATCTAAACTGCGAAAATATTTGAACTAAGTGACAAATCAAGCAATGACCTTAGAAATGATAATAATTACTATTCCAGTGAAAGAAATCGTTGCAGAAAATTAAAACTACGTTAAAATATAAAAATCCTCTATCGATGGTTGCCTACGTTACTGACCATCCTCTATCGATGGTTCCCTACTACTGACCATCATCTATCGATGGTTGCCTATATTAGTGACCATCCTCAATCAGTGGTTGCCTATATTAGTGATCAGCTTCTATCTGTGGTTCCCTATATGTGACCATAGAGGTATTGGTGGTTGCCTCCATTATTGACTATGCTCTATCGGTGGTTGCCTACATTACTGACCATCCTCTATCGGTGGTTGCCTACATTACTCACCATCCTCTGCCTGTGGTTGAGCTCGTGCAGGTTGACGTACGCGAACACGTACAGCAGGGCGACCAGTGCAGTGAGGCACGCCTTGCGCGGCCGGCTCATACGCTCGCCGTGGAACACGCTCTTCGGTGACACCAACCATAGGAACATTGACACCCAGTGGAGACCTGCATGCAGTGTGGAAAATTTATGAACTATACAGTTTTTATTACTTTTTACGGTTCCGTACCTCAAAGGAAACAAGCAGAAATCAAACAACAAATAACCCTGCAAAAAATATCCCCTTTTGATTAATTTTTTACCCGACTGCCCCAGAAGGAAAGTAATGTTTTCGGGTGTATGTATGTATGTCCATTCCTTCCTGCCATCCTGTAGCCTAAACGGCTTGATGGGTTTTGATGTACGTATTAGAAAGGATTAAACGCAGAGGCTAGAACGAATAACACATTTATTTAATTAATAGAATTCAGTATAATAAATTTCTTTTCACCGACAGAAAACCACAGATGAACAATAACACCATAAACACTATGGAGTATGGCCAGTTGATCGTGCGTGTCGTAGATTCTATTCAACAGTACGAGGTATCGTTAGATTCGTCTTGATTACGGGAGTGTCCATAGCGTAGTTCACAAGAGCGTAGGTTAGAATAATTATCAGGATAAAAAGAGTACATTATAAGCAACCTCTAATACTAAAAAAAATCATCTCAATAGATTTATGTTTTCATTATTTTTTTCCAAAAAATATAAGCGTTGCAAATCTTTTTTTGAGTAGCGTCTTATAATGGCAAGATGTGTCTTGCCCATGAATATTGTGCTACCGTTCTGTAACCACATTTACAGCAAATAAAAGAAAAAAAAAGAAAAAGAAAGATTCCCACTCACCTATAACTAGAAACACCCAATATTCGTAGACTAGAGCGTACACGGTGAGGGCACATATTCGCGCAGATATCGTGCCCAGTCGCCACAGAAACTGAAACATATTCATATTGTCGGCTCGGCAATACTGCTAAGCAAGAGCTCGGTGGCGCAGTGGTTGGGTCATTGGACTTATGATACGGAGATCGACAGGTTCGATCCACGGCCAGGTTAGCCATGTACATACCATCAAGCACACCACCACAAAAGACTGTCTATCTATATACTGTCATATTTATTATGGTGTAATCAGCGCTGCGCGGGGCACTGTGTTCTACCAGCACCACGCTGAGCCTGCTGCGTGTAATTTTTTGTTTTTTGATTCTCACTTTTAATAAGTAGATATGTATTTGTTTTTATGCAATGTATTATTTGATTGATTGATGAGATTTCCTCGGGTTTTCCTAAGGAAATTCTTACGTACAGTCGACAGCAGATCAATGGTAACAATTGCAGTACGATTTCAAGTCTTACGACGCAAATAATAAGAACTGTCAAAAGTAAAAAGTGTTACCATTGATCTGCTGTCGACTGTACATGTACCGAATGCTCTCAAAATGAAGAAAAACATCGTGATAAAACCTGCATGCCATAGAAAAAATCTAAGGCAAGTAAGTGTAATTCGACAATCCGCACTGGGTCCGCGTGGCGGATCATGGCCCCAGCTTCGTCGATGTAATGCTGCTGAAAGGTGGCTTAGGCAGAGTTACTTTTGTCAGAAATACAATTTTTAATTTCATTTTAATACAAACCGTAAAGTAAAGTTTAATTGCGTTTTAGTACAAACTGCCCCATAGGCCCCTGCGCCCGAGGGCCAGCGCACCCCTAGCCCCGGGTAGACTGCCTTGCGTGTACGCACCTGGACTATGACCCCGAGCCACGTGAGCACGAGGCGGTGCACGTTGCGCCGGCGCACGTTCTTGCTGAAGCTGGCGAGCGCCCAGCACACGGAGAACAAAGACAGCGACGCGGAGATCACGTTCAGCTCCGCGAACGCCTTGTTTGCTAAGATACCGTAAAACAGTTAGTAGGGGACCGAAAACGGAAATATGGAAACATAACTGTACTCTCGTCTATTATAGTTGTAAACTCTTTTCGTTTAATGTCTCTCTCAGTCGCAAAAAGGTTTTTTGTGTTTTGAAGGTCTCAAAAAATTCTGTAATTTTTGGTACGGTGTAATAGAACGATTATTTAAGAACAAAAAAAATTGAGGCAACTAGCCTATTATGGTCCGTGACTATCGGACACAGGGCCTGTAATGGTGGCACTTCACTTGGCTATTCGTATTCGCTATTGGATGTTTGTCGTATTTGTCAAATACTTGACGTACATACAAATAAGACGAATAAATTGTCAAGAATACCAACTACCTACATAATTTAATTATGTTTGCACACCTGCATGCAGGTTGAATACTATGACCAATTTTATCACTTAAAACCATTTTATATTATGACTGTATTCTTGCAGATAAAAAATTTGAGTTTGAGTTTTACGAATAGCCAAGTGAAGTGCCACCATAATAGTGTTTGCTTCCCCGTGCCTCACCTGTGGGCTCGTCAATGCTGGGCTCCGCGCCGCCCAGCTCAGCCGGCTCGCGCGCGGAGTCCTTGAACAGGATGTGCAGTTGCAGCAGCAGCATCGGCGCAGCCTCGCAGAACGCGTGCACCAGGCGGAGCATGCCTGGCGGGGACGGAACTAATCAATATAAGGATGGAGAGGGTCTCTTGAAAATGGCGGGTAACGACGGCTGCAAAATTATTGGATAATTTTTATTTTAATGTCTATAGTGGTTCTTTTGTGTTTAATATCACGTTAAATTAATCAGAAAATGCTCGAGAGTGACTGTATGGTGAATTTATTGGATAATTTGAGCAAGATCTGAAGTTTCAAGCTTTTATCAAGATTCCCGCTTCAAGCTCGGGAGTGAACGTGACTGTCGAGCTGCTTCGTCCAGAGTGATGACGCTACTGCGACTCCTCTGGAGGAAGATAGAAGACTATTATATATTGAATTTTCTGTAACATGACATTGGCAAATGACGAACTGTCGAGTCCATTAATAAAATAAATAAATAAAGGATGGAGAGGCCCGTATAAATAATAAACGTCTTTTTTAGGGTTCCGTGCCTCAAAAGGAACCCTTATAGGATTACTTTGTTGTCCGTCTGTCTGTCAAGACCTATATCTCAGAAACGCGTGGACGGATCAAGTTGAAATTAATACCAAATACTCAGGTCTGAAAAAATCAACCTTCTACGTCAACGCAATAAAAAGATATGTGTAGTGTGAATCCCCCACGAGTATCCCGCATACTCACACAGGTCCCTCACTTGGTGCTTGACCCTGTGCAGCTCGACGGGCACCAGCAGGCGCGCGTACCGCCACAGCACGCCCAGCTGCAGGCAGTGCAGCGCGAGCGGCGCCCACGGCGGACGGCCCTTGCGCTCAGACCCACAACACACGTGCAGATACCAGCGGAGGGATAGTACCTGACAAATACAATGGGGATTATCGGCAGCCCGTATCTACTATGAGTAGTAGACAAGTAGAGGTACTACCCGTTTTCCTCATCAGTTATCGGTTCAATTACAGATGTGGCCAGCCCACTGCCACTTCAGTTTACTAATCCTATCTTTCTCTTTTCTCGTGTGGTTTAGTGACCAAACCTATTTGTCAAAGTTATTCAGGCCACCCGTAGGCCTTTGACGTGGACTAACGACTGCTGTCAAGCGACAACAACCGGGACCAACTGCTTAACGTGCTCTCCAAGGCACGAAGGTCAGATGAAAGTGTCGCTAGCGGTCACCCATCCAGGTCCTGACCTCGCACAACGTTGCTAAACTTGTACGATCGTTTTTAATGTGTACTCGCAACTGGCCTACGAGCCCCTTACAGCCTACAGCCCCTACTGGGCTATAGAGCCACAACAGTGGGGACATGGCTGTTATTATGTTGATTATTAGGCATTAATATGTTGATGTGTAATATGTTGTACAAACCTGTGATATAAGCAGCGAGGTGATAACAATTGATATAGCAGCCGCAAAGCTACCCTTGTAGCCCCTCTCCAGCAGGGCATACCCCATCACGACGTCGAACACGACGTCGCAGAAGTACCCAGCCAGCGAGATTACGTTGAACAGAACGTCGCAAAGAGGCAGGAACTCTGCCATCTCCAAACATTTCTCGCTTGGCAGTATCAAAAAATAAACCTTCGTCTCTTCATTTGCTGTGAAAAAGAAAATAAATCATAACTGCGTGATAAGGAACGTTTTTAAAATTACGTTCCGTAACAGATGAAATTAAATTAAAATATGAATAACTTTAAACGGCTATTTATTTACAGACATATATTTACACATTATATTTAAAAGAAAGAGATAATGTCGGTGCTCGCAACAAGAGGGGAAGCATTGAAGCGAGCAATGC
This sequence comes from Tachystola acroxantha, assembly GCA_963506565.1. Taxonomy (NCBI): domain Eukaryota; kingdom Metazoa; phylum Arthropoda; class Insecta; order Lepidoptera; family Oecophoridae; genus Tachystola; species Tachystola acroxantha. Next base: position 5,318,054 of record OY735892.1, on the reverse strand, counting down.
GATGCGAGTTTAAAAATTGAATTTTGCGTGTAACGGATCGCAGTCGTAGCCAATGTTGTTGTGTTGACGTTTCACAAGTCGGCCAATTTATTACGAAATTCGTGTTATTTTTAGTGATTTTTTGCGAGAAAAGGACAAATATTGCATAAAATAATGTCCAATTACACAGATTTAGTGACTAAGATCGGGAAAGATACATCGAGGGCTGCCTGCAAAAAGTGTGGTTATGCTGGACACTTAACTTTTCAATGTAGAAACTTTATCAAAGTAAGTTTTATATTTGATTACTTTGCATGAACTTTTTCTACAATTTTTATTATTACTTCATAAGTTCCTTCAAGGGGTCATATTCTACCATAAGAAAAAACCCAAAGGTAGTAATAATTTGGTTGAAAAGTGCAATATAATTTGTGCGTTATATTTTTCTAAGCTTGTTTGTATTATGTTGTTTACGGTCTAACACGGAGAAAGGTGTACAGGAGAGGTATTAAGGTTGAAAATTCTTTACAATTACAGTGTGCAGTCTAAACTATCTACTAGTAAAATAATTTTTACAATCTGTTAAGTATTTCTTGAGAAAAGCTCAATCCTAATGAGACCCCCTGATACCTGTCTCTGTTATCGACTTTACAATAAAAAGTGTTAAATAAATAAATAGAATCAACAGTACCGTGATACCCTCATACATATTTTTTTTATAATGAACTATTTTCGGTGAACAGGTTGACCCAAACAAAGAGATAGTACTAGATGTGAGCAGTACTAGCAGTGACAGTGAGGAGGAGTACGCCACACCGCTGCAGACCCTGCGTGAGGCAGAGCTTCGACAGAAGCTGCATGAGAAGATGCTGAAGGCAAAGGAGAAGAAGAAAAGCAAGAAGAGAAAGAGATCCAAGTATAACATACATTCTAGAAGTTAATCATAAGAGAGAATGAGAAACTGAAACCATATGTCATCATTATTTAAACAAGTATCTCATCATAATTTCGCCTCAAACTTGAAAAAAAAGGTTAAGGAAGCGAGTGTTGTATGCCACGATTGCAGCAGATGGAAGTCCATCATCTCTTTCTACCTCTACATGAATCAGTCGTGAGTTTATGTATGTATGTACAATCCAGAATCTAGAGGCTTTATTAGCACTATGTTCTTTCCCAACTGGGTATCACACCTTACACCTCTCATAAAGAAGACCACCATTATAGGCTAGACTATACGACATTCAAAGATAATATCATATTCTTGTTTTAAAGAGTATAATATCTGCTCTTTCTGTTATCCATAATAAACTCTTGTGTATTACAAAACAATGGAAATCATTTTTTGCCTACAGATCATCGAGTACCTCATCTTCAAGCAGCAGTTCATCATCTGAAGACAGTGACTCCGAGGAAGAGAAGAAAAAGAAACACAAGAAGAAGAAGAAAAAGAAGTCCAAGAAATCTCATAAAGAAAGCAAGAAAAATAAAAAATAATTTAGTTTAAATACCTAAGAACCTAGTCTATAAGATTGAATTTTGTAATTAAAGGCTGATTGATATTTGAACATTCTTTGAAAATATTTTTACACAATAAACTTTAAAATGTACTTAAACTGTTATTTTTAAACCTAAAATTAAACAAGCTTAGTATAAGCTTAGCTATAATATCCTAGTTTTTATACTAACAACTTAGACATTGTCAGATGTGGTATGGATGTATGCCTTACATCCATATGGTACTGCCATGGATGTATTCAATATTTGACTATACAGGCATTTAGTTGATAACCACATTTACAAAGCTAAGATTGCTCCTTTTAAAAATCTTGGATTTTTATCAGGTTTCTTAGAACCACTACTAGAAGCAAAACTTAAAAATAAATATCAATTTGGCGTTTTTAAACTACCTACTTAATTTACAAAGACCCTGCGGTGTCCCGAATCCCGATACATACAGTCTCAGTCTTACAAGCCACGAGTGAATAGGCATTTACTAGGCCTGCTTCATCCATCACTTTCACTTGTAATCAGATGAGATTGAAGTTAAAGTACATTTTCATTACTCAACCATTCCAACTGAGCTAGAAGCTTGTGCTAGGAGATATATGTAGTGTTATATTCTCTTTTCTAGGAGTGGCCACAGCACTACCACAGAGTAAAAATAATAGTATCTAGGTAGACTTTGGGAATGAACCTGTGACGTTTGTCAATCACAGTCTCACCGTGCCCTTGCCATTGGACACGGTGAGACTGTGGTTGGGATTTAATTAGGATTCTTACTTGTACCTGTACTGCCCTTAATTAGAGTGCAATGATGTTCTTATCATTCAAAGCACTTGGTGTGCCATGATATCTAATAGATAACCTCAGTAAATAATATTATTCTATGCTAAAACGATAATTATCTATAAACTATTTTAGTACCTATCATTACATCGACGGTTAATAGCTAATGAATGGGAAAATATGCGTCAGAATGTCGATATCAAAGTTGTAAAGTAGAAAGTGAACTAGATACATATAGCTTTCTCCATAGTTTACCGGCAAATATCATTATCGATATCAGACTTAACCAGTACCAATGTAGTGATTTATTCAATAAAACTAAAGAAAAGCTCAAAACTTTCGTCACTTACCTCAATGCAAAGGAATTTCATGGAATTCGTCGAGGTAGGATAGGACCTCGCAGGAATACGGATATTATTATGAGTTAAACACAACACATTACATGGTCAGCTTATTGTATTATAATTACATTACTGTTCTAATTCAGTTCCCACGGTTATCACTATTCATATCACACAAAAAGCTTAGATATTTTGGTTAAGTTATTCGTAGTTCCAATCAAGTTCACGTCAAAAGTTCAACGGACAGTGACGCCATCTTGCGGACGGTATGTGAAACGCGCGAAAGCTCGTCGATTGTTTTTTTATAATAAATAAAATTCGTCCTAGGGGGAAGGCAAGGCTAACTAGCTAGAGCATACCGCCTGGCGTGATGTTCAAACGAAAAAAAAGATCGAAGATCCTTCTCTTTTTTCCTGTGGTTTAAACAATGTCTATTTTCTTAAAAACGCATACGTATATTCGAAGATAACCTAACATACACACAAATCTCTACCACACTTGCCCATACTCAATAACGAAAAACTTAACGATCCACGTCCAATGTCCATCTATGAGTTATGCGAGGAATCCTTGCAAGAAACTTCACAAATATATGTCTTTTTTCGATCACTGCAATAATTATAAATATAAATGTTCGCGGAAATCTTCAATTCTGGCGAACTCTTACAGTGCTTAGAAATATAATTATATGTATGTATGTACTATTTATGCAGCTAAGTAGGTAGGTACAGTCGAAGACAGATATAAGTATACAGAGGGCCTCAATAAGGTTGAGATTTTCTCAAAAACTAACTGGACCGAATTTAATAATTATGTTACAGTTACTTAGTTTTAATTTTCATCTATCAAACAGTAAAAGAATTTCTGCAATAGGTCAAGTAGTTTTTGAGAAAATCTCAACCTTAAAAACTATCCTGTACAACTTTCTCTGTGTTCCACCGTACCTACATAATCGGTGCTAGCACGACTTTCAAAAGTTATTAAAAACAAGCAACTTGTTTCTGAAAAGCTGCGGCTGTATCTCGTAGTCACGCTTTAGTTTATTATTACTGAACAACTTTAAAACTAACGCATGGGGTTCGAGTAGCTTTAAGGCTTCGTATGCGCGTATTTTCAGTTTTTCTACGAAGGCTACGGCATTAACTACTAAAATTAAACGTCTGAAAAAAATATGTAGCAATCTTGAATATTTAGAGACTGATGAATACCGACACACGATAGGACAAACTTCGCTCGATCGAAAAAAACTGTTTATAATATAAATATTATTTTTGGACGTTTAGACAATTATGTTAGAATCTTTTTAGAAAGATTGTAACATAATTTCAATAAAAATGTCGGTAGTATGTACGGACAACAGCAGATCAATTGCAAAACTTGCAGTACGATTTTAACTCTTACGACGCAGATAATAGGAATGGTCCAATGTTCAAAGTGTTACAAGTTACACTTGATCTGCGGTTAGCTGTACCACGGGGAATAAACGCCAAATACCAATTAGGTACGAGCCTCTCCTTCAAAAGTTGGTGTTATCTGTTATTTTGTGTAAGTATGTGATGATGATTGCTTTGGAGAAGTCAGCGTGTACAAGGGAGTTTATTTTCCGAGAACGTTTGGTCAACACAATACCAAGTGTTATGATGTTGAAAGAGGCTTTCGCGCATTATGCGTTTAGTGCAGTGAGTAAGGTTGTTGCAGATGGGGCAACTGCAAAATAAATTGTCCTTTACCCTATATTTATTGAGGCCCCCTGTATACTTTTCTATGTCTTCGTGTGTACGCTAACAACAGATCAAGTATAACACTTTGGACCGTTCTTATTATCTGCGTCGTAAGATATAAAATCGTACATTTGCAATGTTACCATTGATCTCCTGTTGTCCGTACCAAAACAATACCAAACAATCCAAACATACATATAGGCGATAGTGGCTATATGATCTTCTTTGGTACCGGTACCTACCATACTTAATGGATGTTACCATGGATACCATTTGTCATGTTGTCATGGCGATCAAAAGTATTTTGACAATGCCAAGCGAGAATACGAAAATTACGCAATACATATTGTTTCTTGATCCTTGTTCTTGATAAATACAAGTGTAGAAACAATAAAACATCTTTAATCTGTGAATAAAACATTGCCTTCTTTTCTGCGGATTATTTTGCCAACTTTCAAGAGGGACCTGCGTTTATTTTTACAAGAGGACACAATGAACAAGCCTTTGAGCCAAGACGACATAGCTGCTATGGAGGGCCAGCTTCGTAGCTGCGTGGAGGAGGACCGGAAATACAGGCGCGTCAACGACGTGAAGTGCGATGCAGTTCACACCGCCAGGACTTATGAGGAGTTCGCGTAAGTCCGAACTCAAGGTCCAGAAGATCAGCCCTACTGATACTGTACATGCTGAGTTGGTTTGAAATGTAGCAATTTTCATACATCCAATCATCACCGAATTCACGCCCTTCCTGGTGTGAAAATTGTGGCTATATTATCGTGACTTTGTTTCCATTGAAACAGAGATAAGTGTAGGTACGGAGTCCACAATGCGGTTGAGATTTTCTAAAGAACTACTTGACCGACTGTAATAATTCTTTTATTAGTAGATAGTTTAGAATACACGCCAAAGTAAGCTAATGTACGTAATACTATAAGTACCTACATGCTATGAAATTGTAAAGAATTTTCAAAAATCAGTCAAGTAATTTTTGAGAGAAAAATTCTCCTGTAGGTACATCTTTCTATATGACTGTGTGTTCCTAACATGTTTCTATAAGAAACGCGAATGAAACGCGTGTTAGCATGTGTAGGTACCTACCGACACTTCAATCACATCATACCTCGTAGTTAAGTAGCCTAATGTGTAATATAGAAATAATTATATTACCAGCTCTTACAGTTAGACCGTACCTATTTTTGTTGATGAACGAAACATAAACAAAACAGCTGATTGTGATGATGATAATTATGGTTTTCAATTATTTTAGAGATCGCGTGGCAGCTGCACACTTGCGTCCTCTGGAAAAAGCGGACCACAAGAATAAGGGTTCGAGGGCTTGGAACCAGTTCGCAGCCAAGGAAACGGATAAGGAATAAATGTAACAATAATTAAACTACACTGTAGGGTATAAAATAGAGAAAAGTATACATACAAGGGGGCTTCATTATCTAAAATGTCGTTAAAAACTTTGACCATTCGATATAAATATGACTGTGACACTCGGCCAAGACATGATCGCACCTGTGGTCACTTTAATGAAATTTCTAATATCCTCTGCAGTTGTCGGGATCAAATGGCGATAAGACCGCCAAAATAGTACCTACATGCTTCTCAAAAATGTAATTAATACTGTATTATGGTGCAATAAAGTGTATTTAAATCTTATCTAAGTATTAGGGAAACAATTTACGTTAGTCAACCCCCTTATTGTGTAACTGACTGACAGCAAGTACGTTCCCATTTCTCCCATTTCAATGGATTACCATTGCTCGGTTGCTGTGACAGGAGTTAAAATGTTACAAATGAAACCAAGCCATGGAATATAGAAATGGGAATGGGTTTGTTGTCACTGTCAGACCCACAACGTGAGCTTTAGACCGCAAATACTCGTAGTTAATGATAAAATCCTCCTGTACTTATAACTTTTTCTGTTTACGATTCGATGTACCTATCCACTCCTAATTGGAACAGTGTTTTGTCAAATCTGAGTACCTAAATGAATGAGTATTTACAAAATATCAATATACGTAGCTTGGAAATTAACACTTTTTTTTGTCATTCAACGGCCGGCGTTATCAACGTTTCGACCCAATCACGCGGGTTTGACTTGAAAACTCTGATTGTGAATCCATCTTATAGTGAGCCATACTATGCTATTAAGTATAGTGAGTAGTGGTAACAGGTGATGTCTCTAATTGAAATGGCTCGGTTAACCAGGTTAGTCAGGCCGAGGACGCTGGGCCAAATTAATCCGAGATGGAGCTAGATTACAGGCTATCTAGCTGTAAGGCTGAAGATAGGTTAGCTAACTGTACACTCGACAACACATTAGTGACTTCAAGTAAGATGTTAAGCCCTATGACGATGACAATAACACACATAATTTTTAAAGGTTAATAATGGTAGGACCACGACGAGAAACTGGTCCTACTGGTAGGTCCAATAAGCGTTATTGGACCAAACTGCTACGAAGTTGAGATTCTGAGACAAAAAGATTGACTTTGTGTGAGTTCGCTCTTACAACTATCAACATGCCATGAACATTGAGTCTGAATTTGGGCCTGACTATCATAGACTAAACATGTTAACGTATTAAATTACCTCATAACTATACGAGTAGATACGGTCTAACACAGGACAAATTGAAGTATACAGGATAGATTAAGTTGCGTTTTTCTCAAAAAGACAGATTTAAAAAAATCTTTTCGTTGCATAGCCTGGACTGTAAATTGTAAACGGTACCTATTAGTAATTTTACAATCGGTCCAGTAGTTCTTGAGAAAGTAACCTTAATGACTTCATGAAAATACTTTTCTATGTTTTCGACCGTAGATACCTAGGTACAGTCGAAGACAGAGATAAGTATACAGGGGGTCCCAATATGGTTGATATTTTCTCAAGAACTACTGGACCGATTTTAACAATTATTTTACAGTTACTAGTTTTAACTTTAATCTATCTAACAGTGAAATAATTTTTATAATCGGACAAGTAGTTATTGAGAAAATCTCAACCTTAAAAACTCTCCTGTACACCTTTCTCTGTGTTCCACCGTACCTATTAGTAATTTTACAATCGGTCCAGTAGTTCTTGAGAAAATCGCAACCACAATGACACCTCCTGTGTATACTTTTCTATGTTTCCGACCGTAGATACCTAGGTACGTAAGACAATTTTTTCCATTTGTTCCCAGTATTGTAATGTTAGAAATCCAATAAATGGGGTCCTTCAAATGAAGATCCCTGGATGAATTTAAAAACCTTGAGCGTGCCGCCCTGGCGCGTTATCATCCATTCTTGACGCCGTCGCGAGCTCGTGAGGCGCCTAAAGCTGCTGCTACGCTGACGAAAGGAGCGGGAGCGATGCCATTAGCTGAAGCGTTTCCCATTTTCTTAAAGGTGAAGGAACCCACTTTGCATTGTTTGTTTTCTACCGTCTTCTTGTCAATTATCAAATAGTTTCTTCCCGTGGACCACACATATAATATATAATACATAAACTCACGCATGTTTCCCGTAATATGGGTGGGGATAATGGACTTTCATCAGCATCTAGAAAAACTTAAAAACCTTAATTATACTCTCATAGCCCAGAGGTAGGACTCCCATGCATCCATTAGGCCTCGTAAGAATTATTACTCCTACAACGGTAACTGACCAATAGTTATTTTGGCTTCCGTAACACCCTGTATTAAGTAAGCATGTTTAATCAAAATGTTTAGGCAAGGATGGATCTTTAGATGTAATATATCGTAGAGCCTTTTGGTCTTTCGAAGAATTGGGCCGTCTGGCTCAGAATGTTGAATTGCCAAAATGTTAAACCTCAAAATGTCGTTTCTGCTTAAAAATTGTTGATCTTATCACCCAATCAGCAGGTTCGGTCTGGTTAATTCTCGTGCATGATGCAATGCAAATGTCGGCAGCTTGGCTTTTCTCATTGTGATGACTTTGGTTTCCATGGCAACAGAATCTCTCAGCTCATGACCATGTTGGTAGTCCAACAAAAATTCCAATCGCCTATCGCATCGCCTCCAATATTGCGAGCATCCGCGAAATCGACACCCGCCGCCAATGCCCGCCGCGACAACTATTTCATAAGACGTATAATTGAAATAGCCGCAAAATACCCCCCCTAGGCCCCTCCATCCTCATACCTGATGGGAGAAATTAGGAATTAGTCAGACGGGGCGGATGAAACGCTGGTACAACGCGGCTAATAAAAATGGAACGGAGACTTGCTACCGCATATGTTGTCATCACAATATACAGGATGAGTTGTGGGACTCATCGACATTTTTTTTGGAAATAAAAAACAAAGTAGGTACAACGTGAAATTATAGCGGTTACTTTCCCGTGGCAGAATGATTTACCTGTAGTAATACTATTGATTTATCGAGTTAAACTTGAAAACTAAATAAAAAAATTCCAATTTTTTTTTCAACTCGAATTTTCAAATCTTTTTTTTTTCTTCAACTAGTTAGAGACTATATTAGTAACTCACTAGACGTAGGTACCTACCAAACAACACGTGCCTTGCATTGTGTCTCGTCCGCCCGCCGCTCCGCTTCGATATCGCGGTGTTACGATCTATAGAGATCGATAGAGTTCAGTTTTTCACACTTTGAACTATAATTTTATTAATTGAGAATTTTTTTACCTATTAATAAATAGATAGTACTACATCGACTAAATCGTCTCGCTGTGGAAAAACAACCACTAAAATTTCACGTTGTGTAACATGTAACCGTCACTTCGAATAAAGCTAATTTTATAATCAGACAACACTGAGAAAAACTCACTGGTACCTACGATTACAACTCTAAGAACGGTCCAAAGCCCAACCACTTGATCTGCTTTGATGTGTACTGTACATGTCCGACCTATGGGGTTCCAACCCTGGCCTCCGTTATGGAAGTCCAGTGTCAATGGCCAGAATTCCCGTGATATAGCGATAATGTAGCTTTAAATAATTCAATTCTACGTTTCAACCGCCCCGTCTGCGCGTTCCAATAAAGACCTTTCTCCCGAGGCGAGAATTCCTTGGATCCCCGAAGGACGTGACAATAGCCGCGTGTTTAATGACTTCTTGTAAATGAGGGCCAGGTGCTTACCGGTGCAATCTGCGCGGGATTATTCACTGTATTTTCCTTCCTACCGAGGCTAGATTGTTTATTTCACGTGATTAAAGTTTGCTAGACGCAGCTGCGGTTACAATGAAATCTCTTTGCTGCGAGTTTTAACTGGCTGGTTATACCATAAAACTGTTTTGTATTAAAAATAATAGGTAATGTTTTCTTCTTCCAAAAAATATGGCAATTGATTTTTTTTGAATGTGACAGTTTCGATCTTGTAAAATAATTATTTTGTCTTGAAATCTCTAAGCAATAAAAACTGCCTTTCTAAACGGCCACCGATTTTGTATGGCGAAGTCCAGTGAAAATTCTAAACCACGGCGGCGTAAGCACAGACTAATTTTAAGTCACGTTTATTGCTAACGGCCACAAGGTCTAACTGGATTTATTAAATACGGCATTTTTATTATTTTTTCGTTGAAATCAAGGGGACCATTTGCAAATTCTTTGAAAATATTTTAGAGTGACTTTAATGTCATTCATTCTTCACGAAATATTACGGAAATTTGTAAAACGAGAAAATATTATTTGCTTGAAAGGATTTTAGCGGTTGTTCAAGAATGTAAAGATCATTATTACGATTAGGTAGTAAAAGCTGCCGTTTAAATTTTAATGGCGCCATCGCTATTGGCGGGAAACATTCGTCTTGATGTCGGCCATTATTTACGGGTTTGTCTTTTGTTTTTGTTAATTGCCGCCGATCAATCGGGCGACTTTTAATACCGTGATAAGTATTGTTTCTTTATTTTCGTATGGTTTTGTGAGTGATCAAACCAATTTGCCAAAGTTGGTTAGGTCGCCGGTAGGCCCGTATACCAACATACCTAAATACTTATAAGTAAATACATTTTCGGATAGTAGATTTAACTACTTAGTACCTAAGGTATTTTGGTTTTATATGTTACGGATATATTATTTTGTGTGCAAATATAGTACTTACACCTATTTGATTTGATTTGAAAATGTAAACCTTAGGTACCTAATGAGACCACCTGTAGTTAGCTACTTTTCTGTTTTAGGCCGTACTTACAATATTATTATACAGGTGTAACGTAATGTATATATGAAGCCGAAGGGAGGGTGTTCAGTATTGGTAACTGAACAACTTTTGTTCTACGACTTTTCGAATAAAAAATAAAAATAAATTGATGTCTCATAGAAATCGATCAGCGGTACGAAATGTATGAAAAGTCAAAAAATAAATTCCCGATAATCGAAGTCGTGGAACAAAAGTTGTTCAGTTACCTATACTGAACATTCCCTTCGGCTTCATATACCCTTTACGTTACACCCTGTATACCCTACCCCGATCAACAACAAAAAGTATAACCATAAAGCAATCATGTTTCGGCATCACTATGAAGCAAGGAATGCCCTATGCAATAAGCCATATTTACATCGCAGACAAATTTTTTGCGCCCTGTCTTTGTTTTTCCATTGCTTGAATTTTGAATAGAAGAATATACAAAGCTACTCACCCTAACATAACTCACCTGCACACTGCATGCTATGTACCTACGTCATGAACACTACTTCACTCAATCGCACTCACTACACACAATCACAATACATTATTATAATATGTACGAGAATAACCTCAATACACTACCTACCTATATTTGTAAACAAACACAAACTGATCCTCAATTTATATTGTTAAACCCTCATTCTTTTCATAACACTGTACAGCTTTGGAACCCCACTGGAAGGCACTGGTCTCCACAACACAGGGAATCCTAGTGGGGAGACCAGGGACCAAACATACAAACATGAATAATACATTTTTCTTGTATCTTGTACTTATTTTATGTTAAACTGTTGTTGCGAAATAAATTATTATTATTATGTATCTCTCTAGGTTTCACGGGTCTAAGAAAATTTATCTTGTATCTTGTACTTATTTTATGTTAAACTGTTGTTGCGAAATAATTTATTATTATTATTACCTTCAACGCCTGAATAACAACCGGCTCAATATACTTAAGAACAGATGTCTCTTTCTAGTTTCTGATATGAGAGTGAAAGTGACACCAGTGAACAAGGACGGACACCTGTCCCTATATAAAATATACTTTAGGCTATCTCCAAAGAGCGCGGCGTTTTTCCTTCATTCATGGGCTTCATATAGCATTAAGATTTTTTTTTTCGAATATGCAAAATTAATATGGCGTCCTTTCCGCGCCACTGACTGCACCGTGCATCGCGGGCATTTTATTAAAATTGCCTACAAAACCCAAATACAATTTAGCTCTAATATTTTACCTTCATAACACTGGCTTTTGCGCGATATTTCGGCCTCTTCAGTGAGATATAACATGTGGGAGTGGCAGTTGTACTTATAATTTTTTAAATGCTTTCTCGAGGCACGCCTCCAAAGAGTTGGAGGGATGACCTAGACAGGTCCAGCCTTGATTGGCCTCAAAACCAATATGTTTGTTTGTTTATTGTACAGTCGACAGCAGATCAATGGTAACACTTTTTACTTTTGACAGTTCTTATTATTTGCGTCGTAAGACTTGAAATCGTACTGCAAGTGTTACCATTGATCTGCTGTCGACTGTACACCACACAAATACATAAATTAAAATACAAGAGAAACATATTGGCACAAAGGGCGAGCTTATCTCAAAAGATATTTCTACCAACAAACCCGCGAAAGAGAGCAGTGTTGTAAGTGGTAGTGGTGGTATATGTTATTGTTGTAATAACAATTCATAAACCTGACTTTCCTTTCCCTTAAACCGTGTTATTGTCCCTTTCACTTCCTAAAAATGTTAAGGTAGAAAGGAACAGAAGGCCTAAACTGTGGAATAACTTTAAATCACGTTTATGGATACGCATATGTACGTATAGTTTATTTATTAGCAAAAACCTATCAATTTTCATCACGTGACACAGCAAAAGTTTCTAAACTTCTGTGTTTGCAAGATTTTCGTGTTTTATAATACCTGACTACTAATCGAGACAATAAACGTGTAATCGAGAGAAAAGTATACAGGGGGCCTCAATAAGGTTGAGGTTTTATCAATAACTAAGTACTAGATCGACTTTAAAAATTATTTAAATAGATTGTAGCGCGGACTATGAGGTAAGAAGTAACATTTAAAAATCGGTCGAGAAAATCTCAATCTTTATAACACTTACATTTTTCTCTGTGTTCGACCAAAGATACCTTATATATTTTACTAGTACGATAGTTTAAAGTATCAGCCCAAATCAAGTGTCTTATTTTGTAAACAAATATGATCGTCTAATTACCTGTTGTGATGTAGATAACACCGAAGGAACAGATTGATCGAACCTGTTCATCATTGTCAAAATTAAGTAATCCGATTTAATAATGTGAAAATAACTATGCAATAATCACAGAACAGCTTAATGTTAGTAGTGTAGGGTAGTTTTTGTTTACAAAATAAGACACTTGATTTGGGCTTCGGTCTACGTACATACATACTAGTATTCGCAAAGAATTTGCAAAAATCACCTTAATAATTTTTCGTACATCTTTCTCTGTCTCTTTATTTCTAAGATTTGACCTAAAGTTGACAGTGTTCATTGGTACCAAATTATCTACCCACCAATACTGTTGCATGGGTGAATTGTATACCTACTTATACTATTTTGCATGGTTTGATTATGAACCTAGTTAATAAGCAAAAATAAATGAATTTGAATTTGTTAAACCGTATGTACACTTTAACCCCGTTGATTTTTTCCCGATTGCAATACCTCCATCTGAAGCTGCCTTTATTGTCAAGGTGAGCACACCTCGGGACACCCCAAGCCACCCCTAGCCGCTCAGTCGCCAACGACACCCGACGCGAAACGTACGTCGTGCGACCAACCCGCCCTCTACAAACTTATAGCCGTTCAACGACAACTTTTTGCGACCTAACGAACAATTCAAACGGACTTACGAGTGGTTCCTGGAACTGTTTCTGGTGATTTCAGAATAACCCGGTTTTATGGCAGGTAGGTTTAATTTTTCTATTGATTTAATTTTAATTTAAGAACGGTGGTAGCTCAAATTAAGTGGTTCGATACGTGATACGCGTTAATTATGTTTTTCAAGGTGGTGTGTTAGGTACTTTCTGAAATATCTATAATTATTTTTTAGTCGCTACCAATACCTAATGAAAATTCAATTGTTTTCGTTAGCGTTGAATTGGAAACAGATTGAAAATTAGTTGAAAAATAAAATAGTTACACACATCTGAAAATCAGAAATAAGAGAGTAACTAAGAAAGTAACGTCACTTCTTACTAATTCCATACAAACTATGGAGTTTTGTTGATAGATAGTTGAAGATACCCGGACTAAAGTAAGTTATTTTTGCTGAAAAGGAATGAAGCACAATTTTAACCGTTATATTTATTACATAAATCGATGGTCATTAGAATTTTAAAATATCGTTAAAGTTTTTTCAAATGTCTTTAGCATAACAAGGGTTGATAAAAAAAATAGCCTAACGACTACTAATACTAAACCCGAAGTTAGCACTAAGCACCTAAGTAAATGGAATATTGAATTGAAATCTTCTTGAAATCTGTAGCATCTATATACTACAGATTTCAAGTAAATTAAGCTACTATTAGCTGCTAAATATTTAGTAGGTACCTACAGTCGACAGCTACATAAAACCATTGCAATTTAGACCGCATTACCGCTACGTAGAGAGTACCATTATTATTATTTGAGAGTACCATAGGCACCCGCGTGTTACAGAAGTAAGGACCTCTCTCTTTATGCCTTCGACATTTTTCTTTGTAAATTAAAAGCCTTTCCCAATTTCCTACTTCAATTCCCTACTTTTAAATAGCGTAGCTCTGCTTTACCCAATTTAGTTAGCCTACAGTCTAACTTAGAAATTTTTTACCTAGTATTCTATGACCCTAGTGAGGCCCTTAGTAGGATTGAGATTTTCTCAAAAACGACTTGAGAAACATTCATTCACTACCTAGTAGGTAGAGATAGTTTAGAGCGCAATATATAAGTAAAATTATCTTAAAATTCGTTAATCTACTTAATTTATGAGAAAATGATACCTCCTGCATACATTTCCCTAAGACTGCACTTACTTATTTTCCTGTAGTGAAAGTATTATAATTACATAGTGTGTAGGTATTCGAAACTATCTAATAGTAAAATCATTTTTACAATCGGCCAAGAATAGTTCTTGAGAAAATCTCAACCTTATTGAGGCCCCCTGTATACTTTTCTCCGTTATCGATTGTACATTATTTAGTTTTAAACACGCCCTTGGAACCCTAAAAACGAAGACCTGCCGTTCGTTTAATGAGATGAAATAATCTTAAGCTTCGAAATTAAAAAAGTTGCCTCAACTTTTGGCCCCGCGTTATCTTCAGGCTTCAGCCGGACGCTGCTTTGTTTATAAAAAGTAGCGGCGAGACTTTTGGCTGCGGTTACACGTTTGAAAGTTTGTTTTAAATAGATAAAGTATTAAGTGTGACCGAGAGTAGGTACAGGATGTTGAATTCATTCGATAAATTGAAACTGGGGGTTGTACTCATGCTAAATATTGAATTGGTAAGAAAAAACGTTAAACCTAAACGAAATAACTTAACGATCCACGCAATCATTAAATCACACGAGGAAACCTTGATAAGAGCACAAAACTTCACAAACACGACTTCTTTCGAGCACTGCAATTAATAGAAACGTTCGCGGACATCTCCTGATTAACTTAACGCGATCATTAATCACTAAATACCACGGAAACTATTTAATTATAATTTTCACAAAAAAAGTAGCTAATGGCCTTTTACGCGCTTCTCAAGGAAATTGCCAATAGGTTCAATTATTGCCAATGACTTAAATATCACCCTGCAGATTAAAATAGAAGGTGTTCCAATGACGCAAGTCGCAACCCTTTCGACAACTGTCAGGAGCAGTAGCCGACATGGGACATTCAGGTTTATTGGTCTGCGGGGCGGTGCACTTCCACTGCATTATGGCGCACGGATTTAATATTCCTCTGCGAACACAAACTGTCGGCTGCATCTAGGGTTGACTATTGTAGAAATCTAGGTGGAGCACTGATTGTTCTATATTTTTTTAAATTTATATTTACACGAATTTGCAAAGAAAATTGATAAATGTATACAGGGGCTTCATTAAGGTTGTCAGTTTTTCAAAAAGTTCCTTCTTGACCGTAAAAGTCACACTTGATCAAATTCCGTAAGGTAGTGTGAAAGGGTGCTACGGCGTAGCGTTCAGCTACGCTCATCGATATAATGAATTTCAATATCGATATGAGGTACTATGTATCATTTACCAGTTATGTTATTTAAGGTCGTCATGGTACGAAATAACAAAGTAATTTTGAAGTAATCCTGCTATAAGACTTCATGGTAAGGCGGCAGGTGCAACACTATTACACTACCGTTCTCAATCCCGTACGTAGCCGCCTGTGGTTTACTTAATCGCTAGCGAGCGAATGTCCCCAGTACATTACACGTAATACGTGAGTAAAATATCCGAGTGAATTAAGTCTACGAATGTAGTGTACTTAATGCACTCGACATCACCACTGTTTAGTACTACACAGTAGACTGGGTGAATCAAGCCTGCTAATAGTGTACTTAATGCACCCGGGTCATTGATCTCTTATAAACAACTAGATACACAGTCTGCCTTCTAAAAATGTCCGAGCGCAAAGAAGGTCCAAACGGATGAATGGACCCTCATTTGCTTTGTTGGAAATTATTTCGACGTTAACAATGGACACTTATTTGGATGTTTTTTAAATTGTTTTAGTAAGACCTTTGTGTATCTAGTTGTTTATAGGAGATCAATGGCTCGGGTGAATTAACCCAGGTGAATTAGTATACTGCCCCGAACTTATGTTGGCAAGTCATAATGGTACCTACCGATGATTTATCATTATGGCTGCATTCTGTTCCACTTTATCCATATATTCGATGCTGTCACTCAAGTCAATATAAGGACTGCTTATCTGAAAACGACGAGTCAAGTTGATCGAATGAAAGCGGAAAACTGGTTTCCGAGATTAGTTTATCAAACTCATAAAGTTTTCTTCCGTATAATAGGATATTATTATATGCTCGTAAGAAATCTAGCCAGGGATTGCCAATTCGCCGCGTTTTCATAGAATTTTAAGTTAGTAGTAGGTACAGCTAACAGCAGATCAAGTGTAACACTTTGGACACTATTTTTCACGAAATATTAAAAAAAAATATATAGTTCAGTTTGATAATGAGTTAGTTTCAAAAGATCGGAGGGCCTGTTAGCCCAGTAGAAATCGTCATTAAAATCGCAAAGCATGATGTAGTTCTGCATTTTTGATATGTTGTAGGGATCAGTTAGGGTGATGGAAATCCAAATTTGCAACTTCGAAAAACTTGTGCTCGCTGCGCACCACGCGATAAACTGCGAAATTTTCGGACTTTTTGACTTTTTGCTCTAAAAATCATAAACTATGCATTTCTGACATCATGCTTTGGGATTTTAGCCTTTTTTAGTGTCGATTTCTACTGGACTTTAGTAGGAATTCTATCGAGTCGAGTGGTAACCGATATTCGATCACGAGAACTTAAACTACAATTTTTTTGAAAAGTCAGGAGAAGCTGGAAGTTTTTAGATGTTTTTAAATTAATTTAAATAAAAGCGACCTATGCCCCCAGACAGTTGGGCGCCACTGCGCTAGGCCTCAGCTAGTACGGATGAGGGGAAATTGAAAAAGTCTGGGAAGTGTCTGGAAAATATCTGAGTTTTCCTGCACTTGAGATATTTATTCCTTAGATATAAACTCCTTTACCCGCTTGGGAGATAGAATAAAGATTGCGTTGGAATGGGCAGCCCGTAGCACTCTGTAACGACTCTGTAGCACGCTACGCCAAAATCCTTATGTAATAGACGTGCAAGTCAGTTTGACAGCTCTGCGGGGTTAAGCCGATCGTTACCGCTAAAAAATGTTTTTTTTGAACTACCAATATTTTTAAATTTAGAACTGAAACGATGATTGCTTGGAAGAAAGAAACGCTTGTAACGATAAGGCAGCCAAAATTGTACATTAAGTTTTGTATTTTTGTTTCTGTAATTGTTGTGTCTTTATGTAAGTACAATAAGTATTTGATCTGAATGATGAATCTGTAGTTTCAACTACAGAGAGGCATCGCCTATTTAAATTCTTGTTTTGAAATGAAATGAGTTTATTTGCTCGAAACACGGTATAAAAGATTGCAATTGTAAACATTAAAAACCATGAACTAGTAGGTATTACATTATTAATACTATCTGTGATTCATTCCAGCAACCTCGCGTTCCCGTAACCGCAACTCTCTTTACGTCGACTCTCGCTATGTGGAGTCTCTCTATAGCAACTTCTCGCTACGTGTGATACAGTTAGCAAAAGAAGTGAATCTTTCACGGAACGTGAATTATGAATTGAATTATTACTATGGTATGGTGTTAGTATGGTAATAATACGATACTCTCATTACAATATTTCAATTCATTATCCATTAGTCTACCTTTATGTCCCCCTGTTCAGACACATCCCTTACATCGAGGGAGCTCGGGCCATGATCCACTACGCGCGTCCAGTGCAGATTGGCGGATTACACATGTCTTAGATTTTTTCCACGGCATGCAGGTTTTATCACGATGTTTTTTTTCACCGTTTAGAAAGCATTCGGTAACCTCAGTAGTTCGTTGGTGGCAGGTTTAATTTAGTCATAACCAGTGTTTCTCGTAAACCATGAAGTGTTAATTCTGCGTTCGACTCCCGTACTACGCGTAGAACTCACTCAAACAAGCTCTCAAAGGCCGCCGGCACACATCGTGCATGCACTGAGATAATCAGTGTGTGAAATGGGGCAAGCAATGGCTAACCAGCCCATTAAATTCTGCCAACAGAGTAGTTCTGTGGTTTATTCTAGAATGATTCCCACTGGTTTTGTAAACAACTGCCTTATTCTGGGCCTTGTCGTAATCGGCAAACAAGTAGAACTTATTATTATGTTAAAATCCATCAAGCCGTTTAGGTTGCAGGGCGTGCCAAAGAATTAGACATACATACTCACATCATACATTTATACTCGATAAACATAACCCTCTTTACGCAGTCGGGTAAAACCATAAAATATTTCAATGATTTTTAACCATCGATAGTGGTCATCGCTATTCGTGTGTAGCGATAACGGGGTAAGGGCCGATGCACAATGCCACGGCGCGGCGCCGTGCCGACGCAGGTCGTCGCGGCGGCGGCGGCGTGTTACGGCGTCCAGCGGCACCGGCCACCGGTGCACGCTGTCGGACGACGTGGCGCCATGATGTACCACAGGCGCGGTACATGGCGCTGCTGCCGTGCGCCGGCGGACGCCGCACCGTGGCGTTGTGCAATCGGCCTAACGTCTGACATTTTTTAAATGTTATTATTTTAGCACCTTTGTGCTGTTATTCATAAACCCAGTTAAGCCTCACTTCCCTTAAATCGTGTTGCTATTTCACACTTCGGTAAAAAGGTTAAGATAGAAAGGGACAGGGGACCTAAATGGTGGCGTAACTTTAAATCACGTTTATGAATACGCGCCCTTATGAATACGCGCCTTGATGTTTAAATAATAATATAATAATAAAAGACATTGATGTTTAAATAATAATATAATAATCATCAAAATACAAAACAGAAATACAAACTAGTTAATTATTTTAAACAATATATAGGTAGTATAACGGTGAAGGAAAACATCGTGATGAAACCTGCATGTCGTAGGGAAAAAAAATCTAAGGCATGTGAAATCCGCCAACCCGCACTGGGCCCGCGTGATGGATTATGGCCCGAGCTCCCTCGATGTAAGGGAATATAAATAGACTGATGATGATGATAGGTAGTATAGATGAATGGGTCAGGGCCTCAGCGAGCGCTGGTTTTCAGTCCCTGCCCGGGGGTCTTGCTGCCACACACACTGACAAAATAATTACATTCAGATAATAAATAATAATAATAAAAAATCAGGAAAATATTAGGTTTAGTCATATACCGTCGGCTACCATCCTTATTAATGCGATTCTGCCTAGATAGGTACGTAATGCTACTTAGGTATTAAAATGAGAAGCGAGAATAACTAATAAAAATAAAAGTTATTTACAGTTTAATCAGCCGTTAATTTTTGCCATGTTTACTTGAACAGCAATCCGAAAAGCCTGGTTCACATCCGACAGCTAAAATTAATTTCCGATGTTGTTTACTTTTCCAATTTTCGTGAAAAATGTTAACCGATCAAGGGGAAATGTTTTTCCGTTGACAATGAAGAATGTGAGAGATTAGTTGATCAAAAGTTGGTCTTGAATGACGTTGATTGTAATTTCTTGACGGTTTATCGATTTCCTAATAATAATAAGGGATTTTCAATAAATTATAGGTAGATGGGTTGATAACAGTAGAATCAGAAGTTGGGGCTTGACGTCACATCTTACTAAAGTATCATCTTCTTAGTTCGTTTTGCCAAAAAATTATGAAGCATTAATTAAACTAACTTATGTCGTTGGACTAACTCTTAGATATAAGTTTCAATTTATAGAATTTTAGGTCAAAATCAAATTACTTATTAGTCTTATTGTATTTAGGCTAGATCTTAATGTGAATAAAATGTGGCACATTATTTAAAAAATTAAAAAATAACTGTCAATATTTTTTGGTGTTAAATGAAATATCGAAAAACTACTTAATTTTACCTGACTGTATTCTCCACATTAGGCCGTGTGATTTGGGCAACAACAACAAAAATAGTACTTAACTACAGTTCTTACAAGAACCTAACTCCATTCTTTGTTTCGCGGAAACTAAGTAGGTACAGTCGAAGACAGAGATAAGTATACAGGGAGCCTCCATAAGGTTGAGATTTTCTTAAAAACTACTGGACCGATTGTAATAATTCTTTTACAGTTACATAGTTTTAACTTTTATCTATCAAATAGGTAAAGAATTTTTGCAATAGGTCAAGTAGTTTTTGAGAAAATCTCAACCTTAAAAACTCTCCTGTACACCTTTCTCTGTGTTCCACTGTACCTTGGCAATGATTATTCTTGTTCTAATTCGAATACCTACCCTTTGGATTAGATAGTGGACTACTATGTATAGAGTCGTTAGTGTCCTTGTTAGCGGCCTCTGAGCATCCGATTACTAATGGTGCAGTGCCGTCCTTCCCTTGGCGCTGCTGTCTCCGCAACAGGTTGGCTATTTAGAGCTTTTATCTTATGCACAAGTTTATACAGGGTACCGTTTTAGGCTGCACGGAACGAGCTCATGGTATACCAAAATAACCCTTATCATCAATCTATTTATATTGTCACACTGCTCGGGCACAGACCTTCCCTTACATCGAGGGAGCTCGGGCCAAAATCCACCACGCGGGCCCACTGCGGATTGGCGGATTTCACATGACTTAGATTTTTTTCTTCTTCTACGGCATGCAGGTTTCATCACGATGTTTTCCTTCACCGTTTTGAGAGCACTCGGTAAATGTATGTAAGTTATTTCATCGAAAAAACCGAGGATAACTCATTCAATATTCAATATATTTATTGCATTCCATAAGTTATAATACAGATGTTCACATGCTTAACATTAAAATGTTACAATGTTCTTTATGGTCCTTTATTGTTTAGGCACAGCAATATTGCTGTGCCTAAACAAAAAAATAATGTCGTCTCTCCCTTATATAAGGGAGAGACGACATTTTTTGCTCAAATATAATGCAATTTGTAGTAACTAAGAAGTAGACAATAATTTTTTCTTATTTTTTCTTATTCAGAAATTTAATATACATATAATAGTTGAAGACAACGCTTGTGCACATTATTCATAAGTACATTTACATTTAAAAGTTATATAGCACATTTTAATAATTAAAGTAATGTAGCAAATGTCAAAATACTAAAAAATGTCAAAATAATATTACTATAAATGTCAAATTGGCTGATAAAATGTCAAATTAGAATGTCAAATATGGTTAGTAACTACTTATTATATAAAATTAGATTCACCATTTTTCATGTCAATTTAATTTACATTTAGGATGTGTACAATTATCTTATTTATCGTCAAGGAATTCCTGCAAAGTATAGTAACATTTCACAGCCAGATAGTTTTTTAATTGGGTTTTAAAAACTGTGTCTTTCTCGATTTCTTTTATATGGCTTGGGATGTGATTGGTACATGGCTGCCCTGACTGGGAATCGAACCTGGGACCTCCGTATCGCAAGTCAATTGACCTAACCACTGAGCCACCAAGCTCTTCCCTGTATACTTAATTACGACAACTTTAATAATAATAATAGGAGGATGACGAATAACCCTTGCTGTTTCTAAAAATTACGTACGGTAAAACCTTTAATTTTGGGTCAACTTAGCTGCCAGAATCTGTACCGAGCGAGCGAATGCCAGAACATCATTGTTAATATTGATTGTTAGGACAAACGAATATTAAGTATGTACCTAAGTATCTATAAAGAATACTGTATGGAATGTAAAAATATAGGACCGAATAATGTTATCTAAATATCTAACATATTAGCCGATATAGTCATAGACAGTTTTGAGTGCGACCAGAGTTTGAGTTCGGTCTTGCAACTGTCTGATTTCATATAATTTTAACAATCGTAAGACCGAGCTTACGCTGAGTAGATATTACTCTCAAATGACATTGCCACATTTCAATGGAGCTTTGCCCCACCTACAAAACTACGTGACCATTTAAGCTGTACTTATCATTATGTTGGGGACTTATTACAGGTTTCATATTGCATAATCAGTATCATTTTCTACTCTTGCAACTCCTATAGAAGAATAACAAAAACAATGAATAAATTTCTTACTATTTTCTAAATTCCTAATTAAGCTGTTTTTTTTTCGAATCGCAACTTGTACAAAACTTTATTTTAAACCAATAATTTTAATTAAAAACGGAGATATTTTTACATTTATTCGTAATCTTGTACAACTTGCGGTTGATGGTGGGGCAGAATCTGGCATTGTCATTTCGTTTATAACCTATCGGCCATACAGCCACTGTAGGCCTATCCTATTCTAGATACAGTTATATTTACCTTGTCCTAAAATCTAAAATTACAATGTCTATTAGAGTCACTTAGTGTCCTCGTGGCGACCTCATGGTGTCCGGTTACTAATGGCGTGGTGCCCTTGGCACTGCAGTCGGCATTACAGGTACATACCTACTCTACATTACAGCAAATGTAAGGGAAACATATTTTTATATACAGGAAGTAAATACAATGAACCGTAGATAAGCAAATTTTTTTTCTTTTAAAGTTTAGAAATGTTACAGGTATATTTAGGTACAGTCGAAGACAGAGATAAGTATACAGGGGGCCTCAATAAGGTTAAGATTTTCTAAAAAAACTACTGGTCCGAATTTAATAATTATTTTACAGTTACTAAGTTTTAACTTTTATCTCTCAAACAGTGAAAGAATTTTTGCAATAGGTCAAGTAGTTTTTGAGAAAGTCTCAACCTTAAAAACTCTCCTGTACACCTTTCTCTGTGTTCCACCGTACGTACCTACTTATAAAAGCTGTGGACCGATCGGACAAACAGTTGATTGTCGAAAAAGTACTGTCAATAAAAGTAGATACAGCTTCGGTATACTATACCACAATCGTCAGAATTTTGTGACTAGCGATACGCTTTGTATGACCACTCCATCTAAAATCGCCCTGTAATCTTCAAAAAGGAATTAACAGATTTTAAGGTTGAGATTTGCTCAAAAATACTTGACCTATTGCAAAAATTCTTTCACTTTTTGATAGATAAAAGTTAATAATTAACAGAATTATTAAATTCGGTCCAGTAGTTTTTGAGCTAATCTCAACCTTATTGAGGCCCCCTGTATACTTGTCTCTGTCTTCGACTGTACCTATATTTCGGAACGCAAAAGTAAGCATTGCAAAATTGAAAGCTAATAAGTACTTAATTCCTATGTCGAAAGAATATAATATAGACTGAGCTAACAGGTACCCACCCAAGCTCAGGGCAAATAGGATATTAAATTGGTATTTACTTAAGTATATCGCGAAATAACATTGAGATAAACTTTCCTCATATCGCCGTCTGTGTGCACAATGTTCCACCTGCCAGGCTCGTACAATAATGAGTCTCGCCGTTCAAAGATCTTAATTAAAACCTCACATGTCTGCGAGAACCATGAGACAATAAACCATGCATTAGGTACGGAGAGAGGCTAAAGTATATTTTGTATGGGGACAGCTGCTCTCCGCACTTTCACTCTCAGACGTCAGCATTAGACATTTGTTTTTACCCGACTGCGCAAGAAGGGGTGATTAGTAATGATTTATTAATTAATTATCAGAAAAATATCTGATTATTTGTACGCAACAAAAAAGCGTAAATTGGCGTAGTTAGGACATACCCACAGACCACTTATCCAATAGACATGAAATTGGTACAAATTTGCAAGCGAAAAATTCTGTCAACGATGAACGCATAGAGACGAAGCGGGGGGGGGGGGGGGGGGGGGACAGGGGTGCCATATTATAGAGATGCGTCCATGTCGATAAAATCTCTAGGTTATGTCGCGAAGCAATTTTGCGCTCATGTGCGGGGCAGATACGGGCCCTCCTGTTACAGGTCTATGGGGTAAGTGGTCTGTGGGACCTCTAAGGCACGACCGCTACGAGTTGTTACATCTTACCTAGGTATTATGATGGAAAAAGTCGCCGGAAAGAGAAGAATTGGTCACAGGAAAAAGTCGTGGCTGCGTTACATCCAGGAGTGGACTGGCATCAAGAGACCTGTTCCGCCTCGCGAAATGCCCAAATACGAAGAGCTGATTGCCAACTGTTTGCTGTTGCCATTTGTTCGAAAGGCAACCCCCAAGAAGAAGAACAAAATAAGTAGGTATGTGATACATAGGAATTGGCATACAATATACATTCATAAAAGGCTTTTGAAAATGGCGGAAAACGAAGGTTGCGAAATTATTCGTTAATTTTCAGTTTAATGTCTACAGTGGGTGTTTTGTGTTTAATATCACGTTAAATTAATCAGAAAATGTTCGCGAATGACTGTATGGTGAAATTATTGGAGGATTCATGCAGGATCTGAAGTTTGGCGTTATAGTCAAGAGTCCCACTACGAGCTCGGGAGTGGACGTGACTGTCGAGCTGCTTCGTCCAGAGTGATGATGCTACGACGACTCCCCTGGATGAAGAGAAGACCATATGATATTTTGAATATTCTGTAACATGACATTGGCAAATGACGAACTGTCGAGTCTATTAATAAAATAAATAAATACATTCCCCAAAAAACACTCAAGTACGTTGGATTATCATTGGACCCTCCCCGACCGTTAATTATTAGGGCCTGACATATTGAAACATTTAAGGCCAGCGACACAATAAATCGTTTCGTAAGTCGCTCGCCTATCTGTCGTTGGATCGCGGCGTTACAAAGGGTGAAGTGAGATTGCGGCGAGGGGCGACGGAATCAACAAAGCTCTGTGTAATGAGCTGTGCCGACATGTCTGGAGACGTCCTGATTCACGGAAGGACTTAATTAATATGAACGTTACGTAGTTGGGCGAGATTTTTTTTACAAAATATTAAGTTATACACTTGTAAAGTATAAAACTATGTCGGTATAAACTCATGAAGAACACATTACTTGTTTAACTTGAGTGAGTTTTGAATATTCTTTACAATTAAATAGTACTTAAATAAATAGTTCCTGAAGGTTATTTTTGATGAATTTGTATTATTCATATTCATTTATTTAGGTATAATATTAAATATACATTCAAAAATTACAAAAAGTAGTATGTCACAAAAATGTTCAAATACATTCTGAATACATTATTATATACAATTACTCTCGAAAATAAATTGGTAACCAGTAGAAATATTATGGACATTTTTATTTTATCGAGGACAATTTTGTTCACTAACGTTAAGTATAGTACGGTGGAACACAGAGAAAGGTGTACATGAGAGTTTTTATGGTTGAGATTTTCTCAAAAACTACTTGACCTATTGCAAAAATTCTTTCACTGTTTGATAGATAAAAGTTAGAACTATGTAACTGTAAAAGAATTATTAAATTCGGTTTAGTAGTTTTTGAGAAAATCTCAACCTTATTGAGGCTGTATCCGTCTGCTGTCTCCGTCTTCGACTGTACCTACTAACAATATATGGGCTTGTTTATAAATAAATAAAATAAAAAAGCCTTTAATTTCTTAACGATAGATTAGAAATACAATTAAAAAAATATAAGTATTTAAAATTCATTTCATGCATAACAAATAATAGTAATTTAATAATTTAGGCAAAATATGTTCATTTTTTCATGTTTATTTTTAAGTTGTAGTAAGATAAGATAAGAACGATAAGAACCTCTCTTGCCGGGTATAGGCCTCCTCCAGACAGCTCCACTTCTTCACTTGGGCTATATGGATCGATATAGATCTTTTTTAAATGGACGTCTTTTATATGGGCTTATTTTAAATAAACAAACATTATTATTATTAAATAGTGTGTACTCTCATCTATTTATAAGTAAAAAAAAATTACATCCTGTCAAGTAGTTCTTGAGATAATCTCAATTGTATTAAAGCCCACTGTATACTTATCTCTCTGTTTTCAATTGTACCTTAGCCGTCCGCTAGATGGCGCTACTGGTATTTTAAAACGCGCTATCGTTTCGTCGCGTTACTGTCCATATAACTAGATTTGGTCACAGCTTGTAATCTTTTATTGCAAGTAAATACATTTATTATTTTTTTTATCGCTCGCCGCGTAATGCGCGTAGAGTGACCTATGTCCAATAAATCCAATTGTCCATCCTAATTTGAAATTTCTTTAAATCTTCTTCTTCTTTCTTTTCTTAAATTCTTAACTTTATTTAATTTTTTAAATTAATTTCTTTGGTTAGTCAAGCTGAAGCATTTAATTTAGCGAAGCGGTGAGATGAGTGCAGCAAGTAGTACATACAGACAGTGACGCTGAGTCGCTGACGAGTAGTCAGAGTCTGGACAGTTGTTGACTGTTTACACTACGGCCCAGTGCTTATAGATCACAAAAGTAAAATTACAGTATGCAAGCCGGCGCGGCGCGGCGCCGCGCCCGTGACGTTGTGCGTCGGCCCTTACTTGTATTAGCCATAAGTAATCGTGACTTAAAGTTAGTCCATCGTTTAAGGCTTAAGCCTTCGGTTCCTTTCTAACTTAAGGTTTTTTAACAGTTTTTTGTTAATAGTTTAAGCTTCACTTTGTAAATCCTACATCTCAAAATGGATGGATAATGTTGCTGGTTATAAATAATAAGTAAAATTATCGCTTGTTGTGTTGATGTGATGTTGTCGGTATAACTCACGTTGAATTTGATGGTAAAATGTGGTCAGTGTTAATGTTAACTAAACGATTTATTTTCATACATTTGAGCCGCCCACGTACCTATTGTTGTTTGTGTGGACCGTGTGATTATGGTAGTGTGAATTGAGCCTTAGTGAAGATCATGAAACCTTCTCCTATAATGCGACGTTGTATAAAAATCTAGATGGGTCCTTAAGATAAGCTGTCGACCTAACCCATTCTTTCACACACAATTAAGTCATATGTAGAGTCATCAAAAGTTCTGTTATCTGGTGACCTTGTGATATATACGATGTTAGAGCTTATGAGGGTAGTCGCTATCAGTACTTGCTACATTAAACACCAATGCTGTTGATTCGGGAAATGAGCTGACAAAGCTAAGAAAGAAAAGATGAGATGTGAATACTATGTTGGTATCTTCAATATACTCCCAATTTTTTTATTGATGTTCACAAAAATATAACACATTTACTTTAAAAACAAATTATTACAGGCACTACAATTTTAACTACATTATAAAATAATAAACTTATATAATTATATATATATATATATATATATATATATATATATATATATATCTACTTATGTAATATACTCCCAATTGATGTTAATTTTATGCGATTGAAGCCGGTAAGTCCCTTATACAGAGTGTAACGGAAAAGATATATGAAGCCGAAGGGAGGGTGGTCACTGTGGTCAGTATTGGTAACTGAACAACTTTTGTTCTGCGACTTTTCGATTAAAAAATAAAAAAAATTAACAGCTCAGGACAGGATGGATTGAAGAGGAGGGACCTTTGCCCAGCAGTGGAACAATTTATAGGTTTACAAAAAAAATGTCTCATACAAATCGACCAGCTGATCGGTACGAAATGTATGAAAACTCAAAAAAATAAATTCGCGAAAATCGAA
Organism: Tachystola acroxantha; assembly: GCA_963506565.1. Classification (NCBI taxonomy): domain Eukaryota; kingdom Metazoa; phylum Arthropoda; class Insecta; order Lepidoptera; family Oecophoridae; genus Tachystola; species Tachystola acroxantha. Next base: position 5,290,292 of record OY735892.1, on the reverse strand, counting down.
AAGTCGTAGAACAAATGTTGTTCGGTTACCGATACTGAACACCCTCCCTTCGGCTTCATATACATTACACCCTGTATAAATGATTATATTCGATTTAATTTTATGCTTTTCTGTGTCTATTATTGCAATAACATACACAGCGATCCTGTCATACAATAGAAACCTTTTAGAATTAAAACTATAGTGAGCCATTACTACAAATTACTATATATAAACGGATATCAGTCACTTATATTGTTAAAGTCGGCAATTAAAACTTGCTCACCTTGAAAAAGACCGTCGAAATCGGTCGAAACTGTCGGTCTAATTGCCGACTTTAACAATATAAGTGAGTGATATCCGTTTATATATAATAATCAATAGAAACCTTATCTAACGTAGAGATAATTTGTGCCTTGTCTGAGTGTATTCGTGTCTTTACTCAACGCTAATCGCCTGTTGAAAGAAGGGCATTTCAAAATTGCGTCCATTTGTGAAAGGTGCCGTCGGAAGGAAGGTTTTTCGGCCAAGACAAACAAAATCCGGTTGGAGCATCATTGTGCTTACGAGCACACTCTGAAGCACCTAACCTGTGTCTACTCTACTACGATGAACCTGTATGATTTACTGTTGTGATCGTTACCACACTTGTTAATAAAAGTATTAAATCCGGAGTTTGATATCGTCACATCCCTTCGGCAGCCTACAATGATTGATCGTATACCTACACATTTACAGATTTTTCTCGACAGCTGAAAATAGAAGTGTAATGTTCGATTGTAATTTTGTACATTATGTTCCATTATTGGTTTTATACATTATTGTTGAGGTTACAATTACAAATGTACTCTTGTAGACAAACGGATATAGTAACAAAAATCGCCAAAATCAGGCATCGGTCGAACGCTCACGCCACTCTCCCTGTTTGTACTGCATCAAGCCTTTGCAGCCTTGCGGTCATCCCATCATCTGTTCGGGTGCCGTCATACTACTTTTATCGGTTCTTGATTTACCGCATTGCTAATATTGTGGCGTTTTAGCGATATATTCCAATGGGAATCCAGATACACATTACGAGCTACAGATGACAGGGCTGCCATCACCTAAATTGCCGATGCCGGATAAACACGGCAAAAATCCTGGACATTTGGGCGAAATATGTTTTTTCACCGGACACCTCTGAAAAAATATTTTTTACAACAAACGTCGACTATTTTGCCGTGCCTTCTTGAATGCATTTAAGAATGCTATGCTATTATGAATGAATTTTTAACTAAGATTTATTTCAATTTATCGCTTATCTTTAAAAAAATAGGTCTGACAACAAAAGTGTGTTGTTTTAAAAAACCCTGCCCGACGGCCCCCGGAAATCCAAGACGGATGGCAGCCCTAACTACAGGTAACATGCCGCTCGTTCTGACTAATTACAATAGTTGTTACAAGCCTAACCTGTAATCTCACTACTGCGGCAGACTCACTGTGACCTTTAGCGCCCCGCCCCGCCAAGTGGACGGCATGGCAATGACGGGCCTGTCAAATTATCCCACCTCAAACCGCGGCTTTCAACATTACACGACATTTACGGGACATTGAAAAGTAAAACTCGAATAGAAAATTGTCAGAGGACTAGCCAAGTGGCTTTGACTTTCCTTAACCCTAGTACTAAAGTAACAATCACTTTTTAAACTTACACGGTTTATTCATATCTCTTTATATACTTATATGTCGACCGTTTATTATATTGTGTTCTAGCAAATGACAATGCCAGATTCTGCCCCACCATCAACCGCAAGTTGTACAAGATAACGAATAAATGTAAAAATATCTCCGTTTATTATTAAAAATATTGGTTTATAATAATGGTTTGTACAAGTTGCGTTCAAAAAAAACAGCTTAATTAAGAATTCAGAAAATAGTAAGAAATCGAAGCGATTTATTCATTGTTTTTGTTATTCTTCTATAGGAGTTGCGAGAGTAGTAGAAAATGATAATGATTATGATTATGCAATATGAAACCTGTAATAAGTCCCCAACAAAATGATAGGTACAGCTTAAATGGTCACGTAGTTTCGTAGGTGGGGCTAAGCTCCATTGAAATGTGGCAATGTCTTTTGTTTTGGTTGTCGTTAGTCCGGCAACTATATCCTTCTTCTATCATTATGCTAGTGTCATATTTTAGTTTTTTTTTTAAATTAATTAGATGAAACGAGAATTACCGTGTTAAACATGAATTATTGATTTCTCAATATTTCGACAGCATTGCAGCCATCATGGTCGGTCACGAGTAGACTTGGAGTAGACTGAAGTCGGTGAGTGTTGAACGTCAGAAGGGTGACACAAAACGATCTACCTTCTTTCGTATTCGCTGACTGCGTTGAGAAAAGCAATAAATATTTAACGAAGCTAGAAGGGCTGTTATGTTATAAAGTATAGTTTTCGTCATGTTTCATTTAAGCTGCATGTACTGGTACGTAACGTACGGACAACAGCATATCAATGGTAACACTTGCAGTACGATTTTAAATAACGACGCAGATAATAATAACGGTCCAAAGTGTTACACTTGATCTGCTGTTAGCTGTACCTACTTACGTTACCGTGTACCGCAGGGTAATGGCCCGGTCTAAAAGTACTGAAAACTAATTAATTTGCTAATAGCCTGTAACAGCTACGTTCGCGACACGTTTTGATATTTTTAAATGGATCCCCTGACACGACGTGACTAGTGGACTAACGTTGGACGTAGGGTTGTCTACGACGTTAACGTACCTACTAAAGTTGTGTACTTTACAATATTTATTAAGTAATAGATTGACAAGTCTTGGAAACTAATATATTCTCAATAATTGCACGAATTAGATCCAAATTGAAGATAAACAAACATAATTGAAATCAGTTGAAAATTAAAATAATTATAGACTTTCGAAAATCGTGAACCTGATGGTGAAACGTGGAATCCCACCATAACATTTATTCCTAAAAAAATTACTAAAATCTAGAAATCAATGCCAAGCCAAGTTATAAAGCTCTTTTCCAAGCAGTCACATCTAACTTGATACACGATGACATGTAAAACTACAGTATGAGGTATTACTTTTAACTGGATGGTTTCTTCATTAGGGTTAATCAATTTAATTTAATTTTATTTAATATTACGAAAACCGTGGCAGTTCCTTTAAGTTTAAACCATTCACACAAAGTTTATAAAGGACTGAAGATTAAAACGGTGGACTAATTAAAGGTTTTTTTTTTCGCCGTGGACAGCATGGTTAGTCTTAAAAATTAATTATGTATGGACTAACTTTAAATCAAATATTACGGTCAATTGTCTCTTTTCGGCTTCATAGTTATTTTTATTCGCCTGGTTCAACTACATAAGTTGTCAACCCTATTCGCGAAGAGGGTGTGAAAGCAATATGTAAATTAACACATAATTGACTACTCGCTAAGTGAGTCCCGCGAGGGATGCCCATAGATTTAAACGTTGCGATTTTGCCCTCCGGAGTTGTGCCCTTCAGGTAGGGCCGCGTGACCTATTCCCTTAGAGGAGGATAATTCAATAAATTAATGCAAAACTTCCTAGAATGTACGGTGGAACACAGAGAAATGTGTACAGGAGAGTTTTTAAGGTTGAGATTTTCGACCTATTGCAAAAATTCTTTCAGTTTGATAGATAAAAGTTGAAACTATGTAAGTAACTGTAAAAGTAGTTTTTGAATAAATCTCAACCTTATTGAGGTCCCCTGTATACTCTGTCCTCTGTCTCTGGCCAATCGAGAGAATTAACTTAGTCAAACACAATGTCTATATAGATATCACTAGCTCTAAAGGACTTCCGGATTACCTATTTGATCACCTGAACCACTGACACCCTAGTAATGTGTGTAATTTATATGAAAACCGTACTAACCTGATAAAGGGCACAATCCGCACAAAGCCGGACGAATGGCCACCCTATCTGCCTCATTTTTCCTTGAAATAAGTCGCAGTAACAAAACACTTCACCTAAGATCCTTGTATTTTATGTCCTTAAGGAATTTATCGTTTTATTATGCATTTGGTCCTTACATAGTATTCGACTGTTCGTAGGATAGCAACGATGGAAGAATAGAGTTTACATATTTTCGTTAATCAAAGCTGCAATTTTTTTAAATTAAGTAATACTCGGAGAGCTCGGTGGCTCAGTGGTTGGGTCAATGGACTTGCGATACGGAGGTCCCAGGCTCGATTCCCAGCTAGGGCAGCCATGTACCAATGAGTTATCCTCGGTTTTTTCGACGGAAAAACTTACGTACATTTACCGAGTGCTCTCAAAACGGTGAAGGAAAACATCGTGATGAAACCTGCATGTCGTATAAGAACAAAAAAATCTAAGGCATGTGAAATCCGCCAACCCGCACAGGGCCCGCGTGGTGGATCATGGCCTCAGCTCCCTCGATGTAAGGGAAGGTCTGTGCCCGAGCAGTGGGGCAATATAAATAGACTGATGATGAAGTAATACTCAAGTCACACAATGACCTTAGAAATGATAATAATTACCATTAGATCAAATTCCAGTGAAAGAAATCATTGCAAAAAATTAAAACTAGGTTCCTTATAAATATTACAAAAAACGCCAAAGCACAGGAACGATGCACATCAAATTAATATTTTTATGATAGTTGAAGTTAATGTAAATATTTTTTTATTTCTCCCCGAATTGTTTAATTTACTTAAGGGGCTGACATGAGCCAACTAGCGCCGCCGATCTTTCAAAATAATATCTTCCAATGTAATCAATTTTATTAAAAAAAGCTATGTACACATTGTTTATTACGATAAATATTATTATTTAAATTCTTATTTATATCGTGATTCAGTTTCGCCAAGTTGTAGTTCGCATAATTGCGAAAAACGGCCGTTTTTGGCATATTTGAGAACTACAACTTAACTTGTCGCAATTATGCCATGTATTGTATATTGATAAATAGTATTTATCCTAATAAAGATTGTGTGATTTTAATATAAATGATTAATTTGGAAGATATTATTTTTTTAAGATTGGCGTCGCTAGTTGGCTCATGGAAGGCTCTTAAACGCTGTCCAGAATTAATGTATGTCACGTCACGACTCACGAGTTCTATCCACAAAAAATTGTCGAATGAATTCAAGGCCAGCCTGTATTAGACCGTACAGTATACGAAAAAACCATGACTCGTAAAATGTTACATACCAATATCGGCTTTCATATACATAGGTATATTGCCACGTCTATAAAATATTTATGGTTTGCACGGACAAGCGTTTTGGGGCACTCAAGCTTTCTTTGCATATTTTTTACAACACTACTTTACATGCTTTATAAGTACGGTCGACAGCACATCAAGTTTTATACGCGGTCATTTCACGAAGCGGTATTAAGGTCATACCTACCACTTTATTCCATGAATACCTTTTAGAACTCCTACGCACACAAATATTTTATTTTCGATAATGTTACAAAATATACAAATACAAATACGTAAGTTGGTTGCCATCTGTGAAAACAGAATTGAAATCAGTTGAAAAATAATATAAGTAGTAAAACAAACCACAAAGCAAGTAACTTAGGTTTAATTAATTCCATACAAACTCCAGATATGATATTTTTATCAACTCTATTCGATCATTCGAAATTCGTAGGCACGACAGATATTAATTGACAATTTTGAGTGTGAGCAGAGATTGAGTTCGGTCTTACTAGTAAAGCGAGTAAATCTCGGCTATTATTTGAGCGAGCTCACGCCAAATTCGTGCTCAAAACTGTCTATGAATATTGGCCTAATAGAATGATAAAAGTAGTTAGTAATTATTTCACACAGTTTATCAAGGGCCCGTGGTCCACCTCGGTTGTTCATCTCGGTGGTCCACGGGAAGAATTTTTTCCCGTGGTACACCAGAAGATCGAGAACATTACACGTAATACTAAAAAAAATTATGGACTAGTCACCAATCGATATATACCTACCGAACCGAACCTATTTTATAATAATAAAATTCTTCCCAGAGTGAAAGGCAAGGCCAACTATACACAGCCTGGTCAGATGTTAAAATAATCAATTTTGACAATGCTTAACAAGTTCTGATATTTTAATTTTACTAACAATTGGTCCTGTTGACTCAAAGCGTCCGCCCCAGGGCAGAGCCCTCGTAACTTTTCCACTCGACTGTACTTGGGCTCGAGTTCAAATCGAACTCGTAGAGCTTGCTGGCGTAATACCTACATAGGATAGACCTCAACTAATATTCTGAATGAGAAAGTTTGGACTTGCTATGATTAAAAGGGGTTGTGACCATATATAGGTTTTATCTTTTGACTAAAATGGAAAATATCTGATATTTGCCGATTGTGTGTAACATTTATATACGGTTCCTTGCTACAATTTTGTAGCACACTGCTACGCTGCGCTATACAGCTCTACGAGCGCTACGAACTTGTGCGATTTTACGTTTAGAACGAATCTAGTAGTACCATTACTACCGATTGAGGTACAGTCGAAGACAGAGATAAGTATACAGGGGGCGTCAATAAGGTTGAGATTTTCTCAAAAACTACTGGACCGAATTTAATAATTTTTTACAGTTACATAGTTTTCACTTTTATCTATCAAACAGTGAAATAATTTTTGCAATAAGTAGTTTTGGAGAAAATCTCAACCTTAAAAACTCTCCTGTACACCTTTCTCTGTGTTCCACCGTACTTTCACAACAAGCAGAAATTATTCCAAAAACAAAAATAACCGACTGCATAAAAACGGGATAGTTTTACTTTTGATTAAAATTTTTATACCCTATGACACTCCCGTAATCAAGACGAATCTAACGATACCTCATACACCAAAATCCATCAAGCCGTTTAGGCTACAGGATGACAGTATGGAATGAATATACATACACCCGAAAAACATTACCATTCTTCGGGGGCAGTCGGGTAAAATTAGGTTAACGAATTTTGTTTTAATAAAACTGAATTTGATATAAGTATTCCTCGCTGTATAATTTCTGAATTACCCGCTATAAATCCAATATGTTTGTTTCAGTGGTGTGGCAATGAAGGAGCGCGTGTCGTAGTGTCGTCGTGATGGCGGGCATGCCAGTGCTGGGCAACAGCGTGGGCGCGGGCGAACTCAGTCGCGGTACGTAGCGAGCACAGACCACTTACACCATAAACCTGTAACAGAAGCCCCACCAGTGTCTGCCCGCACATGAGTGCAAAATTGCTTCGCGACACGTGTAACCTAGGGATATTATCGACATGGACGCATGTGTTTGCGAGTGGATGGACAACTGTGTGTTGTGAATGCCTGAAGTTTTGTGAGTTGATGGATGACATCCAGTGTATTTAGGTCTTAAGTCTGCAAACAAATCTGCTTGTTTATCTATATTTATTATAATAATTAATTTAAGTACATGAGTACTATTTTACGTTTGTGGTGCTTTGGTTTGTATACTGTTATGCCATAAATATATGTATATGTATGTATAAATAAATCTCTTTAATACACCCCTGTCCCCCGCTTCGTCTCTATGCGCTCATCGTTGACATAATTTTTCGCTTGCTTTGTACCGATTTCATATCTATTGGGTAAGTGGTCTGTGGTAGCGGGTCTGAGGCCCGTATTAATAAATCACTCTCAGCTCAAAAGTCAATCGTGAGAACGACCTCATGATGACGTTCCTATTAATAAACGTAACTTAGGTGCGCGTTTAGGAATCGGGTATCACGTGAGTAACGCCGTATGAATTCCCATTAACCCATTATGACATTCAATTCAATAATCTTTTTTGTATAAATAAAGATGCCATATAAAGTTATAAGACAGCAGTATATACAATTTTGGCGGACTTATCGCTAATATCGATTTCTTCCAGGCAACCAACATCTAAGTACCTTATGTTACACGATATAATAATATAATATCAGAGACGGTGTCCCGGCAATTTTGTATTGTTGTCGGATTGTCGCTTAGTCCATCTAAAGAGAGCCTTAAGTACATGAAATATAACGATGTTTCGAACTAAGTTCATAATATGCAGATTGTCGTCAAACAAGCCAAAGTTTCCGGGCGAAGTTGATTCATTTCCGTAGTTTAGGCATCTAATATCACGGGACCTAACGGGAGGAGGCGACACAGAGTAAATAATAGAAGGCACACCCATGCAGCCTGACCGAAGTGATTTAAAACAATATAAAAATCACTTCAGTCAGATATAAATACAGGTTTATCCTATACTAGTTCGGACACCAGTCTCACACAAGGATACTTGAAAATGCCATAAATATTTAAGATTGATTATAAAATTGTACTACTTATATCTTATGTAGATACCTACTTTATTTTTAGATATTAAGTTAGTTTTGTAGTAATTTTTATTGAATATTTTAAATAACCAATTACTTTTATTTTATTTATTGTTACAAACGTTTATTAATAAAATAAACTTAATTTATTAATGTAGTAATTAGTTTTTTTGCAATAAAATTGTTTTTTTTTTGTCTTAAATTAATTACGTTATACATACTTATAATATAAATGTATATTGTATATGCGTTAGAAATTCGATGTAATTAGATGAATATACAAGCTTATTATTTATTAATAACCTTAAAAACAAATATAATAAAACTAAACTAAACAAACTACTACCTAAAAATACTGCTTACTTTACAAGCTTTGTTGTGAGATAATAAATAAATATTTCTTAAATTGTATTTATTAAAAAAGGCTCACGTCATCATCATGCTATGCATCTGAAAATATGTTTGATTAATATGACGTCACCAGTTATCACAAAGTGTAGCAAGTACACCAAATGAAATGGAAATAAAACCCCTGTAGGATTGGTCGTAATTGCCGCTCTGTGAGGTGATTGAGGCCTGAGCAAACACGAATAAAAACTCGTTAGCGCCCCGTGTCACGCCCAGGGACGGAGTCAGGGAAACGAACTGATTGGGTCGTCTGTGTAGAGACTAGAGATACGTTTGACAAAATTAGTTTATGGGACTTGCCATACACAGACACATACATACGAGTTTTATATTACAGGATGTAACGGAATGGTAAGCCGATGGGAGGGTGTTTAGTAGGACTTTTCTAATAAAAAATAATTAGTAATGTCTCGTAGTGTCAGCTGATCGATCGGTTAAAAATGTATGAAATGTTTTTTTTTTCACAGTAAACACAATGAAACACAAATTCCAGATCGCGTATACATTAGTCGCCGCTAAGCGAGCCGTCCTGCTCGCTCTTACGCGATTAAGCATATGAACGGCAGTAACACTTGCGTTTAGGTTTAGGATTCGACTTAGTGGCGACTAATGGAGGTAAACAAACCACTAGCCGCACTTACCTACTTATTACTAATGATCACGATCCATTGCTTTAGCCACCTTTGGCCAGGGATCAAATGAGTCAGTTCAGTGTGAATCGAAATTTCCAATAACTCATTAGTCTCTATTGTTTTTGGTGAACTTTCAAACGCCATGTTTGTTTACATCCATGGAAAATTGGATCCCAGTTGGTCCATGTCTCGGGCGATCCCAGGGCTGGCAGCTACCTCGCTCAGCGACTAAGTATTGCCATACAGCGAGGAAATGCTGCCAGCGTCCTGGGCAGCATTCCACAAAGCGGGGATCTTGACGACGTGTTCGTTCTGTAGTATTTAGTTTTATTTTATTTAGTAAGTAATGTATTTTTAGATAGTAGTTAAGTTTTATTTTAATAAATAAAAATTTATTTTAAATGATGTTCGTAGCTATAATAGATTAAACTTAAGGATATCACAGGCCCGATATTATTATTATTATTAGGTTAGGCAGTAACTTATTGGTTTTGTTCCAGAGGCGAGCAACAGGTCGTCGAGTAGTGAATCGCGCCGCGGCTCCTCCCCACACAGAGCACAGGTACGCATTCAGAAATCAGGGCTATTACGGTTCCCAAAACGATCAAATCAAACCATGTCATGGCGTACGTGGCAGGGACTACTCTGCCACTCTGCCAGTAGCGAATATAATCCCTACAACCACGAACTATACAGCTCGTTATTACTAAACCCCGTTATCTCGGTGCACGACGTCACAATAATCACAGTTTTGGGATAAAGTGGCACACACACACAATACTATTATGTTATTGGTCAGGAGCATGAGACGCCGGACGCCCACCCGAAGCCAGACCTCACCAGCGCTCTGCCGGGCAGACCGCCGCCCAACAACTATGACTGCTACGAGACCAAAGTCACTACCATGGTATGTTTAGACCACTACAATAGCTACAGAAATAAATTAAGTGAATTCCATGAGAGGGAAATAGACAATAAATTCTAGAAATTCTTTAAAACTATGAACATGATGTAGCCCGAGAATTTATATAATAATGTAAAATACCGTTCAATGTTTAAAAGTTTTAAAAACTTTTAAATAGGTGAATCTTTTGAAGACTTAGGTGGCAGCTCGACCGCTCAAATCTCGCCCTATGGTCGAGCAGCCACCTTTTGAAAAAAGGTAGGTGTCAAGTCGACCACTCGACCACAAATGTCTCGGCCGATGGTCGAGTGGACAACTTACCTGAACTATTAGTCGTCGAGAATTAGGTAAATATTTATATCCTATTTACACATCCCTCAGAATACTTAACTGTGTTCCTCTTTTGCAATATCTTGAGAATCGATTTCCAAAATAGAGGTACTATTATGTGACAATGTGTTCTTTTTGTGCCAGGCAACCCTTAGTGGCGGTTGTGTAGTGACCCACACCGCCCCGTCGTACGAGGAGCAGCGCGCCAGTCCGGCCCTGTTGAGTCGCGGCGCGGGCGGCACGCCTGGGGGCCGGAGCGTGCGGGACGACGGATACTGCTCCGCGGGAAGCACGCCTGCTTTCGGTAACATATTGTGACGTCACAATGCAGGGCCTAGTCAATTGCCTTTCACTTCCAATGTATTTCTAAGCAGCCGGCTTTCGAAAATAGCAGGAGACGACGGTTTAAATATCACGTTAAATTAATCAGAAAATGTTCGTGAATGCAGAGAATGTATGTTTAAAAGTTTTCGGATGATTTGTGCAAGATTTACATTTTCGATCCAGAGTAAAGAGTCCCACTACGAGTTCGGGAGTGAACGTGTCTGTCGAGCTGCTTCGTTCAGAGTGATGACGCTACGGCGTCTCCTCTGGATGAAGACATGAAGAGGCGGCTACCCAGGGTGAAGACGCTACTGCGACTCCCCTGGAGGAAGATAGAAGACTATTGAATATATTGAATTTTCTGTAACATGACATTGGCAAATGACGAACAGTCGAGTCCATTAATAAAATAAATAAATAATAAGTACTAGAAACTGTCTGTTATCGGCATATAATACTAAGGGTCTCTTGCAAAATCGAGATTACCCTGCGTTAAGTAGTTAACCCGAGAAAACTCCATACATTTTGCTAGGGTTAAGTCGCTAACTCTAGAGTTATCTTATATTGCAAGTGGGGGTTAATATACCTATCGGCCTGAGTTCCGATTTAAACCGTACCTTGTACTATTATATATTCTGTGCCATCGAGTAAGTTCGTAGCGCTCGTAGAGCTGTAGAGCGCAGCGTAGCAGTGCTACAAAATTGTAGCAAGGATACTTTTCTATACGCACTTGTCGTCTTTCTAAGGCCCGTATTAATATATCACTCTCAGCGAGCTCTCAGCTCAAAAGTCAATCTTGAGAACGACCTCAAGATGGCGTTCCTATTAATAAACGAATTTTAGGTGCGCGAAATCGGGTATCACGCGAGTAACGCCGTATTAATAAACAAAACTCAGTTCTCAGGAGAACTGTCAAACTCACACTTGAGAACGTATTTGCTGATTGCAGGCGAACCGCGACGTTTACTTGGGTTCTTCCACTTGAGAGAGACATCACGTGATAGCCCATAAATGTGACTGTGCTGTGTCAGGGTTAAATTCCCGGGTGGACAGTTTTTTATTTGCTTGTTTTATCATTTTAAGTATGATAAAAGTGTCTAGGGTATCTATTTGTTTCTATATAAACAAAGTTAATAAAGAAACAAATAAATAGTGAGGTGAAGAGGCAATATAAAGCTACGGAAAGTAAGGAAACATTAAGGGTGCTCGAGCTAGCACTACTTTGTCCTTCAGATTTTAATATATTTTTCTTTGCTGAAAATGATGAAATTTTTTCCATTTATCATTTAGTATAATATCTAGATACCTACAGATAGTTGCAAAAAATGATGAAGCAATACTTTTGGAATATTAAATAGACAAACTAAATTCAGATATAGGTATAGAGTTGATTTATGCAAATGCTTAAAAGTCTTTTGTAATTCTTATTAATTAATATTTTAGAAAATAAAAATCTTCGATAAATGTAAGAAAACCTAGTTCCTCTCATTTTAATTATCTCTAAAGAGAACAAACTTATTCACGCGCGTTCGGATTCCGCGGCTTCCATTTTTGAATTCCAATAGAGGTGGCAGCGGTATCTCCCGCACGGAATTATTGCGGAATTTTTCCGCATCGGCATGCCATTATGCGGCATTGCGAGCGGATGCCGCCGTTATTGAGTCGGTGGCTGAATGAGCGGTATTTAGGAGCGGAAGGATGGGACACTGGCCAGATATTGGATAGTCATCGACATGCAAAACTACGCATCGACGCATGAAAGTAACTTTTCATTGGGAATAAAAATCACATAGGTGCAATATTTGTGATAAAACATGAATTACAGTGTTTAACATTTAGGATTGAGATCTCGATATTTCAATAGCATTGCAGCAGCTATCATGGTCACGATTAGACTGAAGTCGGTGAGTGTAAAATGTCGACGAACAAGGTAATTCCCATTTTATCTCATTAATTAATTATTAATTAATTTAGACGAACCGTGAAAGTTTAAAAGTGATACACATGTGTACAGTCGAAGACAGAGATAATTATACAGGGGGCCTCAATAAGGTTGAGATTTTCTCAATAACTACTGGACAGAATTTAATAATTCTTTTACAGTTAAACTTTTAACTATCAAACAGTGATTTTTTTTTGCATAGGTCAAGTAGTTTTTGAGCAAATCTCAACCTTAAAAACTCTCCTGTACACCTTTCTCTGTGTACCACCGTACCTATAGTACTTACATTCTATCTTATTTTCTTCATTAAAACAGACTTAAGTATATTAAAATTTGTTTCAGATCACAAATCAACGAAAGGTTCCGTAGTTACGCTCTCGTGTTATAAAAGTAAGACTATTTAAAATTATTATTTTATATCCGCTAAGTAATTAATTTATGTTATACTTTTTAAAAGAGACATTAAGTAGGTAAGTCTTTATTGTGTATAAAGTTAATGCTTTTAATATAAGTAAGTATACATAAAATATAAATATTTTTAAACATTGAGCGATGTCGTGATAATATGAACTTTGTCCTCAGAGGAGCCGAAGATCCATATTGAAGAAGAAGGATTCTACACTGAAGCCTCGAAGAGAATCAGGGCGAATAGTATTAAGGCAGGTAAGTGTACATATATGTAGGCCTACATTTAAAATAATAACTTAAACTTACTTCTATACTCTGCTCTATCAATGACTTGATCTTTGAAAAGAGAAGTCACCGTCATGCCGTTCCTGTAGACCCTAGACACATAATATGTTCCTAAGTCGCTAAAGATTCGAGAATTTCGTCCCACACACGCTCAAGATCGTCACCCATTCTGGCTAAATGGCTGAGCCAGCGGAGACCAGCGAGATTCATAGACGTCAAATTCCATAAATGTTTGAGACAGCTGTAAGCGCAAGCTTTTAAAAAATCAGGCCAAACAATAATTGCTTGGATTGATTTTTTAAAGCCATAAAGAAAACTGCCTATACCTACTATTCAGAAGTCCCTATTGTCATTTGAAAACGATTAAAAATGACGTGTGTGATAGCGACAGAAATATCGCATTAGTATAGCGCCGTCTCCGGTGAACATGCGATCTCAATGATATCATTTTCATCGTTCTGAGATCGGCAATCGGTTGATCCATTTAGTCCTACTTATTAGGCTATGTTGGTTATTTGGACTTATTATATTCCCAGAGCCCAACGATGGCCGCGAAACGTGGGGTACGGGAGCAGACTTCCTACTATCCATCATCGGGTTCGCCGTGGACCTGGCTAATGTCTGGCGGTTTCCTTACTTATGCTATAGGAATGGAGGCGGTGAGATAATTATTGTTGCATTTTAATTTGGAGTAACGTTTTTCATCTATATTCACGTATACATTTTTCATCTATATGTTTTAAATTCAATTATTTATTCAACGTGTACTTGTTGAATAAAGAAAGAATGAAACATTACAGTTTCAAGCCAAATTAATGTTATTTTTATATAAAATAAACGAATCATTTTATTGTTCTGTGTCATAAAATTTAAAAGGATTTTACTTACGTTACGAATTTTTTTTAAGTTTCATAATTAATAAGTAGGTCCCTACTTTTAGGTATTTACATAAAATTAAATCCAAATCCGCAACAACTTAACATCCGCAACAAATTATAAACAAAATAGAGATGTTCCATTGTAATGTTTTGTGTTCTAAATGCCAGGAGCTTTCCTCATTCCCTACACACTGATGCTGGTGTTCGGAGCCGTCCCTCTGTTCTACATGGAGCTGATCCTCGGCCAGTACAACCGACAAGGGCCAATCACGCTGTGGAAGATATGTCCCATCTTTAAAGGTAAGTGGAAGGATGATCGGCAGGTTGGCTTTATGTCTCTGATAGAATATGGCAATGATGTTCGTTTTTTACCTATATACTTTTCATTACGAGTATATAGTAGGCTGTTACTCGTAATATGGATACGTCATGTCTTCAATTTGCCCCTCCCGCTGCTATTACATTTTTGCCTCGAGGGTTTAATCTACTAATCAAATGTTGACTTGCTGGATAAGTCTCATGGGCCCTAGCTTTGTGAAAGGTTAAAACGTGGGTAGTTCATATTCCATTACATGTTGTTACACTGTAAATAATGGGTATATGTATGTTATATTCTGAGAATTGGAGTATGGTGGCTTTTATTTAATTGGCAATTATCACTTTGCAACAAAAATAAAATTAGAAAATCTAATATTCTGTTTCATTTGTCAGGTGTCGGTTTTTGTGCAGTCATGGTCGCTTTCTACGTTTCATTCTACTACAACGTCATAATTGGTAAATATACATGTAAATTATTTGTTTTTTCTAGGTACATGTAAATAATAAATCGGTTCTTATTATAATAAATAAATTAAAAAAATCACCTATAAATTGTCCCACTGCTGGGCAAAGGTCTCCCCCCTCTTCCACTCATCTCCAGCCCCATCCAACCACCCATTTCTGTGTCTAATGATATCGTCTACGCCGAGGTCTGCCCCGACGCCGGCGACCGTCCAATGGCATTCATTCTGTAACAGTCCAGGTCCATCGGTCCGGCTGCATGCGGCACACGTGGCCCGCCCAGTTCCACTTTAATATAGCTGCTTTGCGGGCCATGTCTGCTACATTGATCGCAAAAGAGTATTGAATTTTAAAGTTAAACAACGTGAAAAAGGTGTTGTAATAGCCAGAAGTACATGGTGGATGGATATCCCAGGGCAATGTGCATTTGGAAGGTTTCCAATAGGAAGATTCAAGCCAAATGCGTGAACACATCACAATTCACGGCGCTAATGGATACTAACATAATTAATAGAGAAATTTTAATATCGTTCCACGTGAAAATGTATTATACGAGAAATTTTAACGTTATTACAATTTACTTTGCTCGGATGCGTCACACCTTTTCTTATTTCATTAATATTTTCGTACCATAATACCTACTTAACATATTCACGCCAGTTTCTACGTAGGAAACTCTACCTACCATTACCAGAGACAATGGCCTTCCATCTGCTGCAATCCTGGTACATCACCCTCGCTTCATTTATCATTCTTTTTGTGAACTCTTAATGCAGCCTGCAGTTGGTGATAATAATAATAAAAACATTGTCATTTTGACGACGGTCAAAGGCCAATTTTGTCATTTATTTTATATCATACCTATGCGCAATAAGACATGATCTAAATGAATAAAAATATTATAGCGTTGTAAAATATACGACTCTCTTTAAAATTGCAATACGAACAGAAATTGAAAACGCCGCAGTCATCAACGTATTCATAGGTTCGTAAAACTTTGAATTCAGAAGCTTTGCCTTTATTTGAACTGAAAATATCTTCGACATGTCGGTACCTACACCCCTTCCCCGCTTATTTATGCCGATAAATAGCAACTATTGTATGTTTGAAAGGTAGTTCCAATGTAATTATTGGCAATGTAATTTAATACAGCTCTCGATTCTTATGATACGGCAGCGGAAACTGCAATGTAACTGTAGGTAGTTGTTGCAATTAAAATACCTTGTTGACTTGTGTCGATTCGAGAGTGATTGCGAACGTGCCGCGGTGGCTGCCGGCGAGTACAATATACGATAACTTCATGGCTTATGTATAGATAGCTCAGTTCGATTATAACTAGATTGCTTTTTTCAACATTTACCGTGTGCTTGAGATATATCCTGAGATTATCCAAATTAATAAAGGTAAAAGTTCGAAATGAACGATAATCATAGGGCTGTTCGGACTTTTACCAATAGGAGGTAGTAAATCTTAGGTTTTACTGGTAAATCTTAGGTTTAACTGGTAAATCTTAGGTTTTACTGGTAAATCTTAGGTTTTACTGGTTGCAATAAATATAATATTATGCACAATTAAAATTGGTATCTACCTAAATACCTAATAAGTGCCAGGATCGCAGCAGATGGAAGTCCATCGTCTCTGCCTACCCCCTACGGGAATCAGGCGTGAGTTTATAAATAAATAATCTACCTAAATATTAATTTCCGTACACCTGTGACTCTCAGGCTGGGCGTTCTACTTCCTGATATCATCAGCCCGGTCCGAGCTCCCCTGGGTGCACTGCGACAACTCCTGGAACACGGAGCAGTGCTGGGACGCGTCCAGGATGAACGCAACCAACAAGACGGACCTCAAGTACCAGGGGCCGCTGTCGCACTTTACTCCTGCCTCGGAGTTTTTTCAGTAAGTATACCTGCACCGACTACAGGCACTATTCGTGGTGGAAATTGGTTTGGTTCAGAGGCTAATGCCGATATCCATAGACAGATTTGAATGAGATTTTAGATCACAGCTGAGTTGGTGGACGGTCGGTACCCCAGCCATCTTAACATATACCAGTGGTTCTCAAACTTGTTTCGTCTACCGCCCAGTTTGTAAATCAATTATTTATCAGCACCCCAATTTTTTTTTCTTTACCACAGTTTCAAACCACAATGACATTTATTACTTTAATAAATTTAATTTGTGCCATTTTAGTCTGTCTGGAGTTTAAACTAACATTCTAAAATAATTCTGGAGCCCTTACCGGGCCACTCTAGGCCTCCAGCGCCCACGTGTGGGTGTTATTGCCCACTTTGAGAAAGACTGAGATAGACGAACATAGAAGTGTGATTCTTCAATCAAATCTACTTATTTATCTTTATCGAAAATGTCATTTCACCAATATTTATAAAATGGCGAAAATTGTGGCGATTCCAGATTGTATAATTGTATATTATGCTATATTAGACGGCGCTAACTAAGCGAGCGTGCTGCTCGCTCTTACGCGATGTACTAGTATTAACGACAGTGATAGTTGCGTTTAGGTTTAGGATTCGACGTAGCGGCCGCTTCGATTCCACTTAGTGTGCGCATCAGAATTTGGTTAGAAATAAAAAGTATCGACCTAGTTAAACAGGAGTTAACGGCTTTTACAATAAATTCATCGCCATCCTGTAGATTGCTCTTCATTGCATTAGGTATCGTAACTCGATTCCGTTGGTGATCCCCTCATAACAAATCGAATTCCGTTTCAGTCGGGCCGTCCTCGAGATGCAGCATTCGGAAGGGCTTAACGACTTGGGCTTCCCGAAATGGCAACTCGCTTTATGCTTAGGGCTGGTCTACGTCACTCTCTATCTGTCTCTTTTCAAGGGAGTTAAGAGTTCTGGTAAGTGTTATTTCTGTGAATTTTGAACCATCAGCAGCATTCTGTTTGAGAACAGGCATTTACATATAAAGAGCTCAGTACGGATTGGTGGATTACACATGCCTTAGATAATTTTCTCAGGCGTTTACTCACGCACGATGTTTGTAGAGCTACTGTTAATCCGTCCACAATCCGCATCGACATCCGCCAAAATTATTTCGAATAATTTTGGCGGATGTTATTTTTTATTGAAAAGAACTAATGCGAGGACTTGTTTTAATCTTTTATTTATCTTTATTCTTTTGATTACGCAAACTATTTTCGAAATCAGAGCTGATGTTAACTTTTAAAATTATAAGTATTGTTTGTTCGAAATGACTGAAAGTAATGTAATTTCTAATATTTATCGTAACCAGGCAAGGTAGTTTGGTTAACGGCTACGATGCCCTACGTGGTGCTGTCCATACTGCTGGCCCGTGGACTGCTGCTCCCAGGAGCTACGCGAGGCATCGCGTACTATTTACAACCAGAATTAACCAGGTTGAAGGATACACAGGTGAGTTTAGTACACAGAATGAGTACATACAGAAATGACTGCCCTCTTTTAACTTTGATGACAGTTGATTATTGCGAGTGGTAAGTGATTACTGGTTAATGAAATATGTGATTAGGAGCGCGTTCTAATATTATTTATGTAATTGTCTATTTATTTTATCGGCGCGCCATGCCTGTCTTATTTATTGCTACTTGTACTTCTCACTGTACTGAGCTTATCGCTCACACCGTCATTAATCTATGGGACGATTGTTTTTTTAATACCAAATTTCATAGATATAATCTTAGTTATTGCCATGGAATGTTGACAGGTGTGGGTGGACGCAGCCGTTCAGATCTTCTACTCGGTAGGCGCTGGATTTGGAGTCCATCTCTCATACGCCAGTTACAATACATTTCACAACAATTGCTATAGGTACGTGTAAAGACTCGTGCATTATTTTGAACTCGCAATTTTTGAACGTTACTAAAAAAATATACTTACTTACTTGTTTTCAGGGATTGTCTTGTAACTACTCTAGTCAACTGTTTCACATCATTCTTCTCTGGTTTCGTCATCTTCACGTATCTGGGTTTCATGTCACATAAGCAAGGTGTGCCTATATCGTCTGTGGCTACTGAAGGTATTGTTATTTTCTTGTAATTCTCTTAGTTAATTATGTTTGCAGTATTAATATTGTTCTGATATTTCAGGTCCTGGATTGGTATTTCAAGTGTATCCAGAAGCAGTTGCCACGTTACCCGGAGCAAGTTTATGGGCAATGTTATTCTTTTTCATGCTCATCATGCTGGGTTTAGATTCCGGGGTAAGCACACGTCTTCAGTCTTCACCACTTAATTAGTTCTATAACAAGACTTGACGGCACCGGCGCACGAGGCAGGTCACCAATGAGATGGACGGACCAGATTAGGGATGCCGTGGCACGCCTGCACCAGGTGGGTAAAGAGAACATAGTGACGACGAATTGTGAGGCGGGTCACTGCGACTGGGATGACGCCCGCGACCACTTTATCAAGAGTGTTGCGACAGAGAAGAAAAACAATTAAGCCTCCTGCTCCACAGCAGTCTTAATAGGTGCCGTCTTAGCGTATGAAATGTCTTGTTCTTGTTGTCTCTTCAGATCAAATACCCTCAGAACAAGCCTAGGCTATCAGTTCTAGAACTGATGTTTGTTATGTTCAACAGATGGGTGGATTGGAGTGTGTCATCACAGGCCTTTTGGACCAAGCACGAGCTAGTGGAGCCCATTGGCTGCGTCGGGAACATTTCACACTGCTAGTCGTCTGCGTGTCTTTCTGCGTAGCTTGCATTAATATTACTCCGGTAAATACATACTCCTATTTTCTTCACTTATGTTTCATCGATTATGTGGTCTTATAATGCTTCTCTCTTTTCAGGGAGGCATCTATATGTTCCATTTGCTCGACACCTACGCCGCTGGTATATCACTTTTGTGCTCAGCACTCTTCGAAGCAGTTGCAGTGTCTTGGTTTTATGGTAAACAAAGCTCAATAAATTATTTAAATTATTTTATTATGGTTTAAGTTGTGCAGATTTTGTTACACTATCCTTTTTCAGGATTACAGAGATTTTCTGATGACGTCGAAGAAATGCTCGGCTTCAGGCCCGGAATCTATTGGAGGATATGCTGGAAGTTTATCAGTCCTGTTTTTATTATCGTAAGTATGTTCCACTTACAAAATATTCACTTCTTTCCCTAGGAGCATTTATCGTTAGCGTCATTAAGCCAACGGTTAGGAATTCGTTAGTTTGCCTACTGAAAACCAACAATGGCCCACCAAAGAAACATGTTGTCATTATGCCTAACCAATTGCTAAAAATGGGACATATTGTATCTTAAAATACCGTAAATGTAATTTACATCCCTTAAATGTTACTTCTATCGATGTTCATGACGACTTTACTACCAGTTACGTTGCAGTCCCCACCTTTGCCGGGTTATTGTGATTTCAACTGTTTGCTGAATCTGATTATAATTTCAGGGCGTGGTAGTATTCGGCCTGTTATACCAGCAACCTCTCCAGTACCAGAACTACACGTACCCCCCGTGGGCAATCGTGCTCGGCTGGGGCCTCGCTTGCTCCTCCATTTTGATGATTCCTATCGTTGGCATATACAAGTTTGCTACCACACCAGGCACTTGTAGACAGGTAACTCTTTCTGTAGCAGTCTTTTTTATTTAGGTATTGGAAATATTGATCAACTTTATATCATAAATCTCTGACAGCGTGATTTTAGGTCAGATTTTAATAAGGAACGACAAATGAGTCTGCGAGTCTGATGATAAGTGGTCACCGTCACTTAAAACATACAAGTCCAAAAGAGTTCCATGTACCGTTGCCACCATGAGGATTGGGATATTATTGCCTCGTGTGTTAGCCATGGCAGTAATTACAATGGCTCCATTACCCTTCAAACTAAGTATGGTTCTTGATAACGCCGCACGAAATAGAGAGCTCCCAGCTGTAGGTATCATTGACTCTTTTGAGTCCAACCAAGGTCTTGTTTTAGAGCAGGGATATTCTTATTATTTCATGGTTTCTTCGACCCTTCATTTTCTTGCATGATTATTTAAAGACCGTACTTGCACTTCATCATTAGCTAGTAGTAGTAGTTCCTCATTCAATATACGAGATACCTATTAAAGTTATCATACCATTTACCAGCAACTAAATATGTTTCAGCGTTTGGCTTGCTGCATATCACCGGAATCGGAACACGAGGCTATACGTGGGGGTGCACCGGTCAGTCGCTTCACTTGGCGTCATTGGCTGTATGTCTAATTCGTGGGAGAAGCCTGTGTAAGGCTGGCTGACCAATAATATCATTCTGATCAAGCGAGACTATCAGTCGCGAAGATAATATCATAAGGGGCAACACTCACCCCGATTCTCGTCATTTTGCATCCAGTCTCTGCCAGCCACATTTGGTCGGAGCGCCTTACTCTACCGTTTACACATTCGTGGCGAGAATCATAATGGGAGTTATTTAAAAAGTTATGTGTTGTACAAGTAGATCCAGGCTACAAATTATTTGTAATGTCACACATAACATATAGAAAATTAAGATATAATTGTGACATTCCATTTTTTTTACAAATATATCTAAGTTCATAGGTATAATTGATAATTTTTATGCAACGATGTCCGCCGTTTATTTATAGCCTACATAGATTGTTCGTAAAACGCCATAACCTGTAGGAAATAAATTAGATTGTGTTCTTAGAACAATTTCTTAGTTAATGTATTCGAAATATAATATTTACATAGTCGTCTAAACGTTGTTGGAAATATTGTAATTATTATAAAGGAAATTGCTCTACATGGTAGACTTATATAGGGATTACGTAGTAGATAATTATGAGATGTTATAATGTTAAATGTGTTAAAAAGTAAGGATCTATTTATTCTAAGTAAACAACCCAAAATATAATATCGTCCTAATCTGGACCAAAATCTCATACAGATCTGTGACACACACAATAAAGTTGTATATAAAGTATATACGTTTGGATCTATACCTGAAAAATGTACACACATTATAACTATACTTATATAGCATAAGGACTTAGGTTCAACATACAATACATTTTTTTATATAAAGCTTCAAATATTTTTATAAGCTGTTTCCCATTTCTCCATAATTAATTTGATTAATCAATCCTAATAGTTATAAGCATGCTGTATGTAGATAATTTATTAATCGTGTACAATATTAATCCTCAGTACGATTGTAGATACATATAATTTATATTGAAATGCCAAAACTAATTTAATGCGGATTTACCGAACGGACGCGGATATAGTAATTTGCTAAATTAAATTTATTATTAAAATAACAAGTTCTACAAAATATTTCATTATTATATACTTATGTATTTTAAATATTAGTAGGGTATATAAATATATTTTATTTAAGTATTTAATAACAATTTATTTCGGATGATAAATGCTTATCGATAATGCGGACGGAATGAACGCGGATGTTACTTAGCGACTCTACTAAATCGAATTTAGGAATTAGAATATCGGAGGTGTAGGTATTGTTGTAATAATGCTACTAATATTATAAACGCGAAAGTTTGTATAAATGGATGGATGGAAGGATGATTGCTGTTGCTCTTTCACGCAAAAAATGGATGTTAATGAAACTTTACAATAACATAGCTCATACATCATAATAACACCACAGGCTATAATTTATAATCCTGTGCAGACAAAGTCACGGGCAGCAGCTAGTTTAATAATAATTTGCAATTAAAATTTAAATGATGTATGTTGTATTCATATTAAATGTAATTTAATTACGGAAAGGCTCCGGGAGAGTTAAAAACTATTATTATACTAATTTATAAACTTAAGAGTAGAAAAAGTAGTTCGTGAATGAAATGTTAGAGATCAATATTGTAAATACTAGTTTGACTGTAATTATAGATTTATCTGCGGAATATAATGTACACTGTGTTCATTTTAAAAATAAATGTGTTAGACTAACTGTAAATATTTGTTTCATTTTCTAATAGATCATTATTTTACTCTACTTCAAATTCAAATTCAAAATTCAAAATTTATTTATTGCGCCAGTTGTAGGTACAAAATTTGTTAGACTTCATGCATCGCTAGATGGCGTGTCGATCAATATAAAACGCGCTATCGTTTGTGTCAGCATCAATCTTTATTTAAATGGGTTAGTTCCCAATATGTACCGCTAGATGGTGCTAATAGCTAGATAGAACGCGCTATCGTTTGTGTCACTGTTTATTGATATAAGATTTATTGGAGTTTGAATAAATGTCTTCGTTTTGGAGATCGTCTTTGTTTGAAATCTCAACAGACGATCCATGCTTGGGAGCATTTTGTACTACCAGAATGTACAAGGTCCTTCAGAGCCGGACGATTTTTGGCTGAAATACACGAAAGCAATTAAAGTAGTAGTGAACAAGTGCAAGCACAGTGTTGTTACACCACGACGGAGCATCGACGGCGGTGGTGCTTGGGCAGAGGAAGCGCAAGCTGTGTGGCGTGCTGTGTCGTGCTGGCTGGCAAGCTGTGAGACCGGTGGCAGCGGGTAACCTGACGCGAGCGAGCAGAGCAGAGATAAGTGCAAGTGTTAAAAGTGCAAGACAAACTGTAAGTACATTACTGTGTTAATTATCTCGTTTAGTCGCAGAATGTCCAATTTGCAAAATGTCAATCGGTTGCAAAATGTCCAAGTCTCGAAATGTCCAAGTCTCAAAATGTCCAAGTCTCAAAATGTCCAAGTCTCGAAATGTCCAAGTCTCAAAATGTCCAAGTCTCAAAATGTCCATGTCTCAAAATGTCCAAGTCGCAAAAAGTCCAAGTCACAAAAAGTCCCAAGTCTCAAAAGTTCGGTTTCAATAGCAATTAAATTAAAACCTTTTATTTGCTGTAACAGTTTTAATATTAATCAGCAAATATAATTATGTATACTCATGTAAAATCATATGAAGACGCGTAAACTGTGTCTTAAAAATAATGTCCTATATTTATATAGTTACAATGTGATCCTGTTATAACTATTGTCACGTAACGTAAATGACAAGAAGATGTATCGAATTAAAAAGTAATTTGTATTAGTTCATAAAATTAAAAAATACAGGTAAGGTAAGAAATACAGATAATTAGATATAAAAAAAAGTTACGTAGTAAAAAAACACACGCTAATTAGTTTTAAGACGAAGGAAAAGGATGAAAAAAAACACAAGCACAGAAAATAGAGAGGTGAGGCGAGGGGCGGAGTCCTCACACCACCTGGTGGAGTCCTCACGCCCTTAGCTCTGAGGAGGAGCTAGTCAGGTAGCGGCACATCTCTCAGCCAGCTAGATGGTATAGGCTGCTGCAGCGGCAGGCCGGCAGGTAACACAGCTTACGTGCGCTGTCCTTCCAAGATCACATTGCTCAACTCGCAGGGCAACTCAGCCATCACTTGTTGATATACGAAGAATTAATTTTGAAGATAATTTTGAGGACCACGAAGGGCCCTGGGATCAGTGGACCCCAGGGCAGGTCCTATGTGTCGATAACTAGGCTTTTAGGCAAACCCACGCCGACGAGTCCCGCTTTCTTTCACTCACAGCCATATATAGGCAGCCGATCGATAAACATCAGAAAGTCCATAAATTGAATTTAGAATTTAGAGGAAGAAATGAACTGCCAGTCCCATATAAGCTCCGGCACTCACTATTAACAATTAATTTCATACATAATTTGAATTTGGAACGAAAAAGGAAGAAATTACTTAATTTTGAACTGCCAGTCCAATGTAAACTACGACATTCACTCCTGAATAATTTGGTAGGTAAATTGCAAAACATTACTACATTTCGTTATAAAATACAAATAATAGGTTATAAAATACAAATAATAAGGTTAAAAAGTTAAAGAAATAAAAAGATGATGAAGATAAGATGAAAACTCAACACTCAGAACTCAATAAAACTTAAGAGGTAGGGCAAAACCCTACACTATTTTAATTATTAATCAACTTCTATATGTTCATGTGATATTATTTAAAGAAACTTTTTATGGCAATATTGTAAACATTCAAATCAAATTAATAAACGATTCAACTTAAAAAGTAAATATATAAGGAAGGAAACTACTTGTTATTATATAATTATAAATAGACAAATGTATCGGTTACAAAGTATGATTTCCCAAGGCATGCAATTAGGAATAAAAAGCGCCATCTAGTATTTTATCATTGAACTTTTACCTTGTCAAACCGTTCCTAATACCACAGCTAATACTATAAAAAAATATTTTGAAAAAGTTGCATTATTTACGTATCGTGGAGATAATGTTATATATATCTTCAATAGAAAAAATAAAACACAACAAAATAGTTATAACAGGATCACATTGTAACTATATAAATATAGGACATTATTTTTAAGACACAGTTTACGCGTCTTCATATGATTTTACATGAGTATACATAATTATATTTGCTGATTAATATTAAAACTGTTACAGCAAAAAATAAAAGGTTTTAATTTAATTGCTATTGAAACCGAATTTTTGAGACTTGGGACTTTTTGTGACTTGGACTTTTTGCGACTTGGACATTTTGAGACATGGACATTTTGAGACTTGGACATTTTGAGACTTGGACATTTTGAGACTTGGACATTTTGAGACTTGGACATTTTGAGACTTGGACATTTTGCAACCGCTTGACATTTTGCAAATTGGACATTCTGCGACTAAACGCAAACTAAGATGTCGGAAATGGAAGGAGACTTAAGAATGATTAACGATCTAAAGTTGCGAATTGAAAAGGCAAGATCAAACTTTAAAAAATCACCGAAAGACAGGATCACTGAATATTACGTAGAAACTAGATTAGAAAGCTTAGAGACTACGTACAATTCATTTGTTCAAAAACATGAGGAGCTAATCATGGCGTATACGGAAACTGAGTTACAACGATCAGCGTACACTCAGAACGACGTATTTACCGCAGTCCAGGATACGTACATAGACTACAAGGTGGAACTGAAGAACGCGTTACCTTCTGCGTATACTTCTCCGAAAGTGCCGAGTGGTGTGAACATGGACTCTAGTTTTACGCATCCTAGTAATAATTCCGTACTTCAGTTACAAAGAATTACATTGCCTATGTTTAGCGGTCAATATACAGAGTGGTCATCATTTAGGGATTTGTTTGTTTCTTTGGTTCATAGTAATACAATGCTAGATGATGTGCAAAAACTGCATTACTTAAAAACGCAATTGAAAGGTGAAGCTGAACAACTTGTGAGGCACATCCCTATTACTTCTTCAAATTATAAGGTCTGTTGGGAATTGTTAACGTCCAGATACAACAATAAACGTTTCATGTCAAATTGTATTTTGAAGCGGTTTTTTAGTCAACGTAACATGACAACCGAAGCTTCCAGTTCTCTTAAGGAGCTTTTAGATACCAGTTCAGAATGTTTAAACGAATTGTCAAATGTTGGTATTGATGTAAAGTCCTGGGATGTAATTGTTATTTACATAATGAGTTTGAAGTTGGACATCGAAACGCGAAAGCAATGGGAACTGCAGGTCAGTCAATTATCCGATGAGCTGCCAACTTACAACCAATTCAAAGAGTTTTTGGAAGCGAGGTTTCGCGCGTTAGAGTTAGTTGAACCTAAACATAAACACAGGGACACTTCAAACACAAAGCCTAAAGTCTTGCACGTCACAACGGACACTTCATGCCCCCTCTGTCATGAAGGTCATAAAATGAGCAATTGCAAACTGTTTGCTAAGAAAAACATTGACGAACGACGCGGAACTGTCGAGACGTTCGGTCTATGTTTCAACTGCCTCGGCAGCAATCATTCTGTAAAGAAATGTCGTGTATTTACCAAATGTCGCATATGCCGCAAGAAACATCATACTTTACTGCATCCCCAAAGCAATGGCGATGACTCAGGCGCAGTTGTAGGCACTACTCAATCTGTGACAACAGATAACAACGCACCGGTCAAACAGCCAAGGCAGGACGGAACCACAACTCACATATCAACTCATTTTCTGAAAGGAATACATCAAACTGAGGTATTATTAGCCACAGCCTTGGTAAGGGCTGAGTCAGAAAATGGGTACACTCAAGTTTTGAGAACACTGCTGGACCAAGGGTCACAAGCTTCCTTTATATCCGAGGCAGCAGTGCAACTTTTGAGTTTGGAGAAAGTAGCTTCCAAAGCTACAATATCAGGATTAGGAGGCGAACAAGGCGGCTTGACTTCAAAACATGTGGTCAAGGTAAATATTCAGTCGCTCCATGATCCCACCTTTTCCTTGCAGGTAGTTGCTCATGTTCTGAGCACACTCACATCGGTTTTACCAAACAAACGTTGTGTCTTACGGGACTGGCCGGACCTGGAACACATGCAACTAGCCGATCCCCATCACAACACACCTAATAAAATTGACATGTTATTAGGTGCCGAGATTTACTGTCACATCTTGAAAGAGGGCTTACTGAAAGCCCCTCAAGGTTCGCCAATAGCTCAAGAAACACACCTTGGTTGGGTGTTGTCTGGCAAGGTGGAGTTAGTTGGCAAATTAAATTGCCACAACATGATCGTCAACATGCACGCTCAAGTTTCTGAGGACGAACAGTTAAAGAAGTTCTGGGAACTTGAGTCTGATATCCCGTCTAACAAAAAGGGAATACTCACACCGGAAGAACAAGCATGTGAAGATCATTTCGCTGCAACCACGCGAAGGGACTCCACCGGCCGCTACATCGTTAGTCTCCCACTCAGGAAAGCTGAAAAACCTTGCAACTCCAAAGGTATAGCAATAAAAAGATTGCAAGGGCTGGAAAGAAAACTAAATAAGGATCCGAAGCTTAAAGACGACTACACGAAAGTGATTCTTGAGTACATCGAACTAGGGCACATGGAAAAGATCTCGGAGAAGGAAAAGGGAAGAACCGACGCGGTGTATCTCCCCCACCACGCTGTTGTCAGAGAAGACAAAACTACTACAAAGACGAGGTTAGTCTTTGACGCTTCCTGCAAAGGAACCAACGGCGTGTCGTTAAACGACGTGTTGATGACAGGACCAACGCTGCAAGATGATTTGCGTCATATTATTATGAGGTGGAGACTTCACCGCATTTGTCTTGCAGCAGACATTATCAAAATGTATAGGCAAGTCGCTGTCAACGAGCAACATGTCGACTATCAGAGGATTGTCTGGGGAGAAAAGGAAGAGTACAGACTCTTAAGGGTTACCTTCGGAACATCATGTGCTCCCTATCTTGCAGTCAAAGCGTTGCAGCAAACAGCTCGCGACGAAGGTCATGCATATTCATTGGCTGCAGAAAAAGTACTAAACGACTTTTATGTCGACGACCTTATGACAGGTTGCGATTCTGAAACAGAAGCTATTCAGTTATATAAGGAGCTGAATGAATTATTAAATAAAGGAGGATTTGAATTGCAAAAGTGGACAAGTAACAAAAAGGAATGGTTGGAAGGTTTACAAGAAGATACAGGAAGGGATCTGGAAATAAAGATGGACAAGGTTACAAAGGTTTTGGGAGTTACGTGGGACCGGGAATCCGATGAGTTCTCGTACACGGTGAAGATGTCGCCTGCAGCTGGACCTGAAACAAAAAGAAAAATTATTTCCGAGATTTCGCGTTTATACGATCCTCTAGGTTGGATTGCGCCCTGTATAATTACCTCGAAGGTGTTCATCCAGAAGTTGTGGATCGCTGGATTGCAATGGGATGAAGAATTGCCGCCGGAACTTCTGAAAGAATGGATAAATTATCGCGAAGAATTAACCGGTTTAGTAAATTTTCACTTACCCAGGTGGTTCAGAGTTGGTCGCGACACTACCGTCGAATTGCATGGATTTTGCGATGCTTCAAACGTGGCATACGCTGCTGTCGTTTATATACGCGTTGCTGACTCTGACGGAAAAATACATTCAAATCTTGTCACCGCAAAGACCAAAGTGGCACCCATAAAACAAGTTTCAATTCCACGACTGGAGTTATGTGGGGCGGTGCTACTCAGCAAGCTGCTTCTTGAAGTGGCTGAAGTTCTAAATGTTCCTAAATCAAACTTGCATGCGTGGACGGACTCTACGGTGGTTTTAGCTTGGCTGAGCGATCATCCAAGTCGTTGGAAAACTTTTATTGCAAACCGCACGTCAGAGATCCTCACCAATCTCGACAATACCCAATGGTCCCACATTCAGTCCAAGGACAACCCAGCTGATTGCGCGTCACGAGGTATATCGCCTAAAGACCTCCTGAATAATCAACTGTGGAAG
Source organism: Tachystola acroxantha (assembly GCA_963506565.1). Taxonomy (NCBI): domain Eukaryota; kingdom Metazoa; phylum Arthropoda; class Insecta; order Lepidoptera; family Oecophoridae; genus Tachystola; species Tachystola acroxantha. The sequence continues at coordinate 5,260,869 of OY735892.1, read as the reverse complement.
GAAGGTCCATTGTGTTTGCGAGAACCTGTACTTGAATACACAAAACCGGGAAATGTCAAAACCGAACTTGAAGCAAAGTCGATAAAGGTTCACACCATGACTTTAGAAAAGGACGCTGAATTTGACGGACTTGCCACCAAATTCTCGTCATTATGCAAGCTCATACGAGTTGTTGCGTTTTGCAAGCGTTTTCTGCGCCTGAAACAACCGCCTCAATCGCGAGGCCCCCAGGCAGCCTATTTAACTGCTATGGAGATTAAAGATGGTTTAACCACTTGTATAAAACGAAGTCAGAAACAGTGGTTCAATGACGAATTACTCGCACTGACAAAAAGGAGTTGCGTCGACAAAAGGAGCAGCTTGGCGTCATTGAATCCTCTGCTTGACAATGAGGGAATCATGAGAGTAGGAGGACGCCTCAACAATTCATTAGAGCCAGAGTACACTAAGCATCCGATCATAATTCCCCATGATTGTCATTTGGCTAAACTCATCACAGCGGACGCTCACGCAAAAACTATGCACGGAGGCCCGCAGCTTATGTTAAATTACATACGATCCAAATATTGGATTCTGCGAGCAAAAAACCTGATAAAGGCCTACGTGCACGAATGCATCACTTGCATTAGATATTCTGCACAAACAAAAAATCAGCTGATGGGTCAGTTGCCGAGTTGCAGAGTTACCCCAAGCAAACCGTTTCTGAGCTCCGGAGTCGACTACGCGGGACCTATTGACATCCGTCATTCGCCAGGGAGAGGTCGAACCTCATATAAGGGATACATATGTCTGTTCGTGTGCATGGCCACACGAGCAGTCCATATTGAAGCAGTGTCCGACCTCACAGCTCAAGGTTTTCTTGCAGCTTTCAGGCGTTTTGTTGCCAGGCGAGGTCATTGCGCTCACATGTGGAGCGATAATGGTACCAATTTCGTAGGCGCCTCAAAGGAATTAAGGTCGCTGTTTGCCGATGAACGTTCATCAATGGCTACTGAAGTCGCGGATACTCTGGCCAACAATGGCACCGAATGGCACTTCATTCCTCCCCACGCTCCAAATTTTGGAGGTTTATGGGAGGCTGGGGTTAAAAGTACGAAGCACCATCTGAAACGAGTGATCGGTGACAGCACCCTGACTTTCGAGGAAATGTCAACAGTGCTTTCGCAAGTCGAAGCGTGCCTTAACTCCAGGCCAATTTCTCGAGCTAGCAGTGATCCAGAAGATCCCACACCGTTGACTCCTGGTCACTTTCTTGTAGGTCAAGCAATTGTTATTGCCCCAGATTATAATCACGAGGCCGCCAACGTTCACAGTTTGCGGCGTTGGCAAGTGACTCAACGGATGGTCCAAACCTTTTGGCGAAGGTGGTCAAAGGAATATTTGACCAAGTTTTTTAACCGCTATAAGTGGTCAGCTCGTACACTCGAGCCCAAATTAAATGATGTAGTATTAATTAAGGAAGAAAACTTACCTCCTGCGAAATGGCTTTATGGTAGAGTGGTTGAAGTGCACCCAGGGAAAGACGCCATCACACGCGTAGTGACGTTGCGCACAAAAAATTCTCTAATCAAACGTCCAACTTCAAAACTCTGCATGTTGCCTATAAATAGTGAGTAAGATTGTTTAACTCTTGTTAGTTATACACTAAGGTTGTTATTGCTGATCTCTTAGTCCATACATAATAATGTATGTAATTTAGTTATGTTTGTAATTTTGATCACCCATTTAGGAATCAGGCCACCTTACCGTAATTTATTTGTTTCCAATCGGAAGTTTGAAAGTTCGACTAATTGTTTCACGGTGGGCGGTAAGAAGGACTGACGTCCTTGGTGGGCGGTATGTTAGACTTCATGCATCGCTAGATGGCGTGTCGATCAATATAAAACGCGCTATCGTTTGTGTCAGCATCAATCTTTATTTAAATGGGTTAGTTCCCAATATGTACCGCTAGATGGTGCTAATAGCTAGATAGAACGCGCTATCGTTTGTGTCACTGTTTATTGATATAAGATTTATTGGAGTTTGAATAAATGTCTTCGTTTTGGAGATCGTCTTTGTTTGAAATCTCAACAGACGATCCATGCTTGGGAGCATTTTGTACTACCAGAATGTACAAAATTATAAGGTGTTAGTAATGTGAACGTCTCACCACAACCTGCCTTAAAGGCGTACAATATAAAATATAAAATAATGTTATATAAAATAATGTTATATAATATCGACTTTAAAAAATTCTTTGCATGCAACTTCATGTCAAATTATTATAATTATAGAAATATTGCTGAACACTGGTTATTTTATTTTATTGAAATACAATTTTATCCTGATAATATTCTTCGATACTATAATAACATTTATTAATTAAAATGTCATGCAATCTTGATTTAAATATTTTTGTATTGAGCTCCTTAAGATTGTCAGGTAAATGATTATATAGCTTTGTTGCTGTCACAAATATACTATTTTTAAAAAAAGCTGTTCTAGGGTGGTGGTACGGCAGCACATCAATTTTATTTTTTGTCCACCTCGGGCATCTATTTACATGTAATATAAAATAATCTGGGTGCTCCTTAACAAATGTACATGCTACATATATGTATAGGGACGACAGAGTTAATATTTTTGATTCTGGATACAGTGGTCGACAACTTTGTCTTTGATTGACTCCAAACATAGCCCTGATACATTTCTTTTGGACACGAAACAAAGGTAAGATGTTGATATTCGCAGCATTTCCCCAGTGCAAAATACCATATCGTAAGTTTGAACCTACATGCCCATGATATGCCGTGAGAGCAGTTTGCCGTGATGCGTTTTGTCTTAATTTCCTAAGAGCAAACACAAATCTGCTCAGCTTATTGCATAACATATTTATATGAGGTTTCCAACTAATATGGCAATCTAAAACTATGCCTAAAAACCTTAACTCTCGGACCTCTTCTATGACCTGGTTTTCATATTTGACTGTTATTTCTCTTCGTCTAGATTGTGGTAGGTAAAATTGCATACATTTAGTTTTGTCAAGGTTTATAATGAGATTATTTGATTTCAGCCAATCGATTACATTCTTTAAAGCGTTATTAATGGTGTCCTCATATTCAATAGGATCTATACACTTGATAATTAAGGTTGAGTCATCGGCAAATAATACCATCTTGTGATTAATTGTGTCCGGAAGGTCATTAATGTATAACAAGAATAAAAGGGGGCCTAAGATGCTTCGGATTGCTAAGTAGGTATAAGCACTTACTTACCTTTTCTCAAGCAGGGTCTCCTGCGACGTGTTACCGTGTTACGAAACACGGTAACATCCGAGTTAGGGGCGTGTGGTAACAATTTTCCTTTGCTAAATCGGTTACCGGAAGATGTTACCGAGTTTCGCACGGCAACACGTCGCAGGAGACGCGGCTTTACAGTCCAATCAATCCAATATTAGATTACCATTACCACCACGGCAAAATAAGTTCATTAAGTAGGTAAGTACAACGTAAAGCCACTAACTAAGGTAACGAACGAACGACACTCTTATAACAGGATTACTTCAATAATACTTTATTATTTCGTACCATGAAACGCCCTTAATAAGCTTACTTTTAGGACCTAGTCATGTGGTACGAAATAACAAAGTATTATTGAATTGAAGTAATCCTGCTATAAGACTTCATGGTAAGGCCCATGATCAATGGTACATATCTAACACTTGCAGTACATACGATTTCAATTCTTACGACACAGATAATAAGAACGGTCAAAAGTCCAAATAGTTACACTTGATGTCCTTTGGGCTATACCTAACAGACCTAAGTATTTGCATTTCACCTACCTAACGACGACAATGGGTAATTTTTTTATTGTGTATTACTAAAATGAAGGAAGGAAGAAGGAAATTAGAAAACGAATTTTGTTAATATCGAGAAAAACAGAAGGCCTAGCCAAGTGGCCGTAAAGGGAGAATCTAAGTGGCTTTGAATTTCGTTAACGTCATTTGGTTTTTCGTTAGCAAATGTCAATCCCTAGTCTATTGATCCGGCGCGAAGGACCACCTATGCTCAGCATCATTTGTACATTTGATTATAATGTTATGCAGTATTTATTAATTTGTTTTCAAGTAAAAAATGTTTACATTCTAAGCTACATTTAGCTAGAAAGTTCGTGGGGTGTGTATTTCGTTATTTTTTCCTTTTTGCGTTACGTTATACGCACAGAATAAAGATGTCTAAAGTTAGTACTATTTAGTGGGTGTAGTGTATTAGATGTACGTGCAACGGAACGTAACATCAATGGCAGACTTGTCATGTAAACTTGAAGATTTCGTAAATTATTAGCTAAATTATTATGTTTTCTACATTATTGCTACAAAAAAACGATAAATAATAGTGTCTTATTATTTCGGGGAGTAAATAAGTTCATTTTAAAGTGAGTCGTTGTGAAACTTCTTCTTCTAAAGGTGTAAGAAAACTAAGAAATTGTCGCTGAACTATCTTGAATCGATTTATCTACGAAAATATCTCGTGATTGCCGTGAATTCATTACTACTATGTCAACACAGCTATGAGTTAACCGCAAACATAAGGTAAGATAGTTATGCTTTTCTTTGACCAGTTTTTTTGGTAAGATTAAAATAACGAGATAAACATCTTTACTGTTTATTTTCCTTACACTTATATTACTCTTTGCTGTTTATTTTGCTTCTAGACCGGTATATTGGTATACAAAACGGTACTATCTACTAACAAAACCATGTCTCTAATGTGAAATTATGGGCAGGAGCTCAAAAGAAAAATTGGTAGTAATTTCCAACAATATATTCGTTATTCAATCTTTTCGTCACTATAATAATTGAGAAAAACTATTTATACACCTATTTGGGCCTATCACAAGAAACACCCTAAATTAACCTCCCATCTCAAATGTTCCCATGTCCATATGTGAGACTTAATTTTTTAGCAAATCATTCTGGTATGAATTTTTTAAGTCTTTCCTTTAGTGCGTCATGGTTAATGCGCCCTGAAAAGTGTATTTTTCTGTACACTTCAAACTAGATTATAACATACCCATTATAAGAGAATCATTGCAAAAACATAAAAACCCGATAGCTTTTTTGGCATAAAATGTGTCGTAAGTTATTCTCATGTACAAGACTCATCTAACAATATCTCATACCTCCTTTCTACAGTCAGTTAAAAAAGATTTGTAATTTTTGAGAAAATCCCAACCTTAGACAAAGATGCTTACATATAGAGAAAAGTGTACGCTACAGTTTTTAAGGTTGAGATTATCTCAAAAAGTACTTGACCTATTACAAGAATTATTTTGCTGTTAGATAGATAAAAGTGAAAACTATGTAACTGTAAAAGAATTAATAGATTCGGTCCAGTAGTTTATGAATAAATCTGTTTAGGCCCCCTGTATACTTATCTTTTAATTTTTGATCTATAAGCTGACTAAGTTATTACTATGAATTACGCAGCACATTGGTCTTAACTGTAATGCTGTGTAAGATTTTGTAAATAAATTAAAATCTCTGTCTTCATGTGTACCTCTGTCTTTCAGGAGTCACCATGTCTCTAGACCGCGACAGCATGGGCATCGTCTCGGGTGTTGGCAGCAACAACACCGTAGGATCTACTTCCTCGGACCCCCGCACACAGCTCATCCAGGAAATGCGAGAACAGAACTATGATTTGATCCGGTTCGCATCATACCGGACCGCTTGCAAACTGAGATATGTGCAGAAGAAGTGTAACTGTGAGTAATGTACAGTATATTTACTTCTTTTTAATGGCAGTGTGTTTTATATTGTTAATTTTCACTTTTATGTATTGGTATGATTTGTGACTTTATAATCAATTTCTCAATAAAATGTATAATTTGCGATTTCTATTTGTAAATATTCAATTTGAAAGACATGCCATGTCTTAAAAAACAGTATTTGTAAAAAGCAATACTAGTTCCAAAGAATGTTAGATTAAGCTTTTAAGCGAATTGGTACACATTTAATGATGCCTAATACTACTATTTATTTTGAGTTATACTTTCGAATTCAATTTCGCCCCAACACAATAAAAAAATATAATAGTGTAGGTATTTATTACCTAAATAGAGTAATGTCATTTTTAGATTTATCCCAAAACAAGCTACTAATCAATACCTAAGCCCAAGTTACCTTTTGCTGAAGGAACTATTGGAATGATTCATCATTGTAAAAACAAAGTGATCCAATATAAAAATGTGAAAATAATTATAATCACAGCAAAGCTTAAAGTGATGGTCATTTTTGTGTACATAATGAAACTCCACTATACTACTAATTTTCAACTTTCATCATCCATTCTTTGTCAATGTAGATATCCACTAAACAGTCACTGTCTCCACAATACTGCTAGACGTAGGCCTCTCCCAAAGCACGCTACTCAACCCCTTTCTCGGCCTTTTGTATCCAGTCTCTGCCAGCCACCTTATTCACACCATTTATACCACAATCTTATTCATAGGTAATTCACCTAATTCCATCCCCTCTCTTTCAGTACACGTGATAGACATCTGGAATGTGATAGAGGCATTCCGGGAGAATGCTCTGAACACCCTGGAGCCTACAGCCTGTGTGAACATCACAAGGCTGGAGACATTGGTGTCCTCGCTGTACCACAACCTGAACAAACGACTGCCGCCAGCTCATCAGGTGTCTGTGGAGTCATGCTCGGCGCTGCTGTTGAATTGGCTGCTATCGGCTTATAGTATGGGGTGAGTCATGGTTGTAAGATGAGATAATCATTTATTTGTTAAACTTATTGTAGAGAAATACAAAAAATGTATCACTAGTCCCTATTAGTATCCCTATAGTATCACAGGTCCAACTATAGTACGGCCGTTTTAATAGGCCCGATATGACACATGACAATATGACGTAAATAGTGATGTATCCATAGGTAACGTGTTAGTAATTGACTAGCTTTTGTCGGCGGCTTTCCTTACTAAAGTTTTTTTTAACTGTTTTGTACTTTATTTGGTACAAAGATATCCATCACACCAGTTTCATTCTGAAATTAAGGCTGAACGAAAGTAACGAAAAAGAATTTTCCAGTGATGATATAATACCGATATTAGTAACTGATACCAAATATCGTCACTTAGTATTTTAATCTCTTCTCTACGATTTAATTCGGACGACATAACATTGTAACTGTGCTTCATGGAAAACTAAATCAATTTTTATCACAAGAAAGACTGTGAATTTACTCTGTTGCATGTTTGAAATTATTACGAAATTCTTAAATTTTATTATTTTTGTACAAAATGGATTACGTAAATTAGAATTCAAGACAATAAGTAGGGTATTATTGGGCATTTCAAAACACATTCCATTCCTTCGCAAACGTTCGTTGACACTCACGTTGCTCGGATGATCATGCGTTTCGAAAAACCCAAAAACACGCTACCGTAGTATGACAATTTTCATGGGATCGTAAAAATGTTACGAATGTCTGCAGATTAACGGATATCGTTTGCGTTGCATACGCTATTATGGAACATGTTCGTTAACGTAACACTGTTAACAGACGTGTTGGTTGTAGGATATAGGTGATAGAAATAAATAAAATGTTAACATACCCAAATTTCTCTGCTGATTGATTCACAAGTTCATAACTACAACATCTAGATCTTTTTTTTTTTTGCTTTCCGTGCGAGGAGAAAATCCTCATGGATACACCGCGCCCGTACGCGATAGCATGCCCGACTTCACTGAGAAGGTGACTCAGTGACCTACGGACTAAAAACTCCCCGATCTAGATGGAGTGTCTATAAAGTCACCGAGACCCAAGTCGATGATTACCATATTAGTTTTTTCGTCAGAATGCGAATAGTCTAGAAATAACAAAGGATCATTCCATCATGGACTCGATATGCCAATGTCTAAAACGCCATCTGACTACTCAACCTCAAGGACGGTCATCTTCTCGAGTTGGTTGGTTTTAGAACTCTGCTCTTGTCACACAACACAAAGTTTAGAGTTCTATAAAGTAACTGTTTTGTTTCACTAGATCTTTCAGAATGTCTATAAAGTCACCGAGACCCAAGTCCATGATTATCTTATTAGTTTTTCGTCAGAATGCGGATAGTCTAGAAATAATAAAGGATCATTCCATCACGGACTCGATCTGTTAATGTCTAGAACTCCATCTGACTACCTCAAAGACAACCACCTTCTCGAGTTGGGAAGAGTTAGACCTATACTCTAATCACATAACACACACTTTTATAGTCTTATTCGTATAACATAACTGTTTTGTTTCACTAGATCTTTCACAATGTCTATAATGTGACCGAGACCCAAGTCGATGATTATTTTATTAGTTTTTCGTTAGAATACGGATAGTCTAGATATAATAAAGGATCATTCCATCACGGACTCGATCTGCCGATATCTAGACTTCCATCGAACTACTCAACCTCAAATACAATCACCTTCTTGAATTGGTTATGATTAGACCGTCGACTCTAGTCATACAACACAAACATTTCAAATTATCTAATTATTATTTTAAGTTCTTCATCCTGAGTTAACTGCACTTTGTAAGCGGACTATACACTGAAAAATTAAAAATACGATTCAATAACCAGTTTGGTTGCGTGAACGTTTTATACAATATTTGTCTAAAAACACTATAGATATTAGCACACTGAACATTGCACTAAAACATATGGTAAAATATTACTGTGTATATGTGAGGGTCCTCAAATTGTATGCCATCGACATTAATGCGAAAATCTGCAAAAATGAATGTTGAAAAGCTGTAACAAGCATCACATTGATATGTACTAGGACAAGTAGATTGCACTATCAGAGTTTGGAGTGCAATTTTTGTTATACTATCCCCAGCTCCCTAACATTACATCTATAGTTAATGTAAGCATTGTCACTGACAACAACAATTTGTCAGCGATTGTTCTAAGTACAGTCAAACGTAAAAATGTATAAACAAGGTATATTGTTGAATACATTTTCAATTGAATACGAGTATATACTACATACAACAATTTATTTGACTACATTTTAAAATCATTATAAATGTATTATGTATATTTGCAATAATACTTGTAATAATAATATTTATTTATTTATTTCATTAAAGATCAAAATCCCAGCGCCTTTACAGGTTTTCACCCAAGTCGACGATGGTAACTTAATTAATTACAATTCACCCATTCACCACTAGATTATATAAAGCAAAGAGTTAACTATGAAGTAGTAAACTCAATTAGATTCATAACATCAGACCTAACCTAACCAAATGTGCGGTAGGTTAGGCTGCGCATAAGCTGAACGTCTTGAGCGCGATTCCCACAGAGAAAGTATTTTTTATGCTTGACATTTAAAGTGTGATAATAATAATAATCAAAATGAATCAAAAAGTTAAATAAAAACATTGAGTTTTTATTACAAGGTTACATATTTTCCCAATTGACTGTACATCCTTAGATCAAAATTGCTGACAGACATTATAATAAGTAAGCTGCCTATACTATTTTTGCTGCATCAACATTGGCGCACCTCGTGTTAGGTACGTGTAAATCATGTCGTGCAGTGGGTGCTATAATATATGTCTACATTAAGATAATATACTTATATACGATACATAGCTTACTATAGGATTTAAATAGATCATAAAAGGTGAAAACAATTGTACATTTTCATCTTACAGAAAGTAAGTAACCATCTTCTGATGAGCTGTCTAATAAATCTAATAGTGAAGTCGTATTACCTGTATTTATATAAATCGATCAAAAAGTTTGTACTAGTAGTATTTGCTTTTATGAGACTGAAATGATTTCATAATACATTAACATAATCTTACCTGTTTGTGATACTTAAAATATATAGTAACAGAAATATTATAGCATCACCATGTGCGACAACCTTTTGCCACGCATGTTGCGCAAACCATTTTTGCTAAGTAAAAGGTTATGCATAAAGCATGTTGTACAGCGGATGTTATAATTATTTTTACCTTAAGATAAAATATCGCTTACTATACAATCCACATGAATCATCGCATAAATGGTGAAGACAATGTACATTTTCATCTTGCTGAACAGAATCATCATCTGATGAGCTGTCTAATGCATCTAATAGTAAAGCGGTATACCTGTATACTATAAATCAAACAAAAAGCGTATTAGAGCAGGCTTTCAAGAGACTGATAAGATTTCATACCTGTTATCTTATATTATCTGTTTCTGATTTCTTAATATATTATCGTAACATAAAATATTATAGCATCACCATGTGCGATATCCCTTAGGTATTCATGTTATGATATGTAAACGGTTTAATCATTGCAACATATTATAAGTACAGTCAAACATAAAATCTTTTTATAGCATTCTTGCAAAATAATTTTTTTTATTGTTATTCAGGTTATTCAAATGCAGACACAAATTCTTCTATAATTAATTACCTATCAATAATGTTTGTTTCATAAAGTCTTTCAAAGGACTGTATATAATTTTTCGGTAATAACACAGTCATGTTTGAAACATTTGTGAATATTGATTAGTGACGATAAAAGTATAAAATACATTTCACGAATTCTCTAATAGATCTATAATAGGTAATATACAATTTCTGCATGCCTTAAGGTAAACTGGAAGAAAATGCCGCAAGGCATTAAGTTCGCTCGATACATAAAATGTAACAAAGATTAAATAAATAAATAAATAAATAATATATTATTTTAATATTTTATACATACATAATTATGTGCTCGACTGTATCCTCAAAGAAAACGCTGACGGAAGTGCAATACGATGTGCGTTTAGTGTACGGTTTCAAATTAATTAGGTCATTGCGACACATTTTCCTTAAATATATTTAAAATATAAATTATGCTTATTTAGCACCATGTAAGGTGTAGTAAACCTTTTATTCATAAAAATGAATTCAGTCAAAGTCAAAGTCAAAGTCAAAATAATTAAAATATTAGAAATGAATTATTAAGAAGTAGAAACGAATGAATAAGATTACTCGACTGGTTACGATATACGGTTGTAACATAACACGTTTATCTGTTCATTACTTGTTCTTAATATTATTAATGAGCTCTATGTTGACCTATAAATGAATATTGTATCAATAAGTTATTGCGACATAAGGAAACATCGTGAGGAAACCAACAAAACACAGCATATTCTTGTGTGCGTGCAAAATAGGGTTGGACTTTTTACAAAGTGGATCATCCCTTTAGAATTATAAAAGATCCTAATAAATCTCTAGCTAGCAAACTCGTATGTAATATCTGCCCTGAGTTAATTAACCATTCAAACGCAGAAAAAATTACGCGTATAATAAGAACGATGTAAAGTCCAAAGTGTTACACTTAAAAAAAGTATGATCAATAAAATGTTGACGACCCCTGTCAGCGTCACCCGAAATTCGTGTTTAAATGGTGCTAACGAATTAGCTCATCCAAATTGTCTTCAAGTGAACTTCAGCAAGGTTACTCTACCCTAAAGTGAAGAAGTGCTCGACCTAGTACCTACCTAACTAAGTATTTTTTGTGAAACTCAGAATCCGGTGCATCTAAATCATGTAAGTACGTAAATCCTACTACTGTTACTGATTTATTTTTTTATTTCTTGTAAATATGTCGCTGACGAACAATCAGGGATAACTCATGGATCGAACACTGATATTCCTAATAAAACACAGCACCTCTCTGAATGTAGAGATTAAATTATTTATTTTACATTTTATTTCATTTTACAGGTCTGACTCTGAATATTACGTGCGCAAGAACGTGAACACAGCGAAGTCAAGTCACGAAGAACCTGCACATCGGTTCGCAACCCTCGACTCCGATGACGATGAACGAGTGTAAGTTTACATTAAATATATTAGGTGCTATGTTAATGTAAACATTACGTGATCATCATTTCGATATGCTCTATTCGAATCCATTATGTCTAATTAATTTATTGTTACCCCTTTCAGAAGCATTCGCGGAACACCCAAGTCTAAATCGGTGACAAAGAAGATCGCTGCTGCTCCGAAGCGGAAATCAAAAGCAAGCAACGCTCCTGCTCCTGCTCCTAAACGTGCTACCCTTGACAACGAAAGACAAGCCTTCACCGAGGTCTTTGACAGCGGTGACGAAAGTGAGGCGAGGAGTGCGAGAAGTATCGCGTTGGAGAGAGCGAACCTTACGTCAGCGCTGTCGCGGAGGGTTGCCGACGGGGTTCTGCGGAGATACCAGCAACTGGAGGGCAATTTGTTTGTCGAGGTTCGGGTGTACAACACCGCGGATATTGCGAAAGTGGACCCTAGGAACCGACACGAAAAAGCGAGCGTAAGCCTAAAATATCGCGTAAGTGATGACAGCCCAGAGTTGGAATCACTAAGAAACTTTTTGAAGGAAGTGAAGAAAAAGTTTACGGAAGAAGGAAAATTTTTTGCAGATCGAAAATAGATGAAGAACTCTAAAATTACTATAATTTATATTTCCGTACAAGTATTTATAAATTAAAATTCAAATAAATATTACTTCATACTATTTGTACATTATAATATCATTATATTAAACCTATACCATTATGGCCCACAAATCCGTTTATTGTACGGTTTGTGATCAATCAATTAAAAGCAAGGCTTTTTCAGGTCATCTAAAAAGCATACAACATAAGAACAATAATGCTGTACAAATAAATGAAAACATTGATAAAATTCAATCTGCATTTAGAAATCGCATTGCATCATACCGTTTGCGACATCCATCACCTACTAGACGTGGGAGTGAGAACGAGACAACTAGTTGTTTGCCAGTTGAATATCTAAATAAACTCAGTTCGTTAGTACGTCAGCTATTCGACGCTAGAATCAGCTCTTACAATGCGATAAAGGTAAATTTAGAGCTGTTTTCTGAATACGCTTTACCAAAAAATGATTCAAAGGAAACAAAGTCTTTCAATACGGAAAATATAGTTCTATGTCGAAATTATGATTTTAAAGAAGTATTTCGGAACATGAAAAATATTATTTGTAAAAAAATGGATGAGTTTCAACAACGAGATAGCGGTTGGACTTTTCTAAGAAATCTGTATCTTGAAGTAAATATTAACAAATACACTCCGCTGAGGGCTTCTAGTTTTATCGCTTTGCCGAAATTTTTAAAACATAAGCGATCATGTGTCAATATAAAAAATTATGATAATTTCTGCTTCTTATGGAGTGTGATAGCATCTCTTTTTCCTGCAAAAAATAACCCGAATAGAGTATCCTCTTATCCTCATTTTAAGGATATACTAAATGTGCAAAATATGAGTTTTCCGGTTTCCCTTTCTGATATAAAAACTTTCGAAAAAAATAATCGTAATGTGAGTGTGAACGTGTATGGTATTAGTAATAACAAACATATTGTCGGACCGCTTTACAAAACGCACTGTCGGCAAAATCATCATGTTAATTTATTACTGCTAGAAAACGGATCTCGTTCACATTATTGTTTAATTAAACATTTGAACATTTTATTGAGAACACAGTTAACTAAACATCATGGTAAAATATACTTTTGCGATGACTGTCTGATGTTTTTTGACAGCGAATGTAAATTAAATTCACATGTATGTGGTAGTGTCGCGACAGTTCTTCCGAACAAGGGGACCATAATTCAATTTAAGCATTTTGAAAGGATGCAGCATATACCTTTTGTTATTTACGCTGACTTCGAGTCATTTTTAGAGCCTTGTACGAGCGACACTTCCACCTCTACATTCACAACTACAACTCAAAAACATGTTCCAGCAGCTTTTGGTTATTACATTGTGTGCTCATATGACAATACCCTCAACCGATACAGATCATACAGAGGTCTTAATTGTGCCGAAAAATTCACTGAGTATCTTCAAATCGATATTATAAAGATTCATAAGATATTGAACACTAACAAACCAATTGTATTTACCGACATCGATTTACAAAATTTTAATAACGCAAAAGTCTGTCATATATGTTCGCAAATGCTTTTTGACGAACGAGTCCGCGATCACTGTCACCTGACAGGGGTGTACAGAGGCGCAACGCACACCTACTGTAACATTCGATTTGCTTTACCTAAATTCATCCCGGTCTATTTTCATAACCTATCAGGCTACGACTGTCATTTATTTATAAAGGAACTAGGTGATATGAAAGGTCCATTGAAAGTGGTAGCTAAAAATAAAGAAAAGTACATATCGTTTACAAAACTATTCATTACAGAGGACGGAGGGCTAGTACCTGTTCGTTTCGTTGATTCATTCAATTTTTTAGCTACTAGTTTACAAAAACTCGCAGAAAATTTAAACAAAGAGGATTTTATACATCTATCACGATTTTTTTCAGATCCACTGCAATTTGATTTAATGCGATGTAAAGGGGTGTATCCGTATGAATATATAACTGGCTGGAACATATACAAAGAAACTTCTCTACCACCGCGAAAACGTTTCTTTAATAAGTTAATGAATGAAGATATACCTGAGTCTGACTATAAACACGCCTTGAATGTATGGAACATATTTGGTTTACGCAATTTAGGCGAATATACCGATTTGTACTTAAAAAGTGACGTATTATTACTAACAGATATCTTCGAAAGTTTCAGGAAAACTTGCACAAAAAATTATAAATTGGACCCATCGTTTTACTTAACAGCTCCAAGTTTAAGTTTTGATGCTATGTTACTTAAAACTAAAGTTCAATTACATCTTATTGATGATTTAGAGATAATTCGTATGATACAGAGCGGTATACGCGGAGGAGTTTGTTTATGTTCAACTCGGTATGCTAAGGCAAATAACAAATATTTATCTCACTATGACCCGGACAGTCGTAGTAGCTACTTAATATACATAGACTGCAATAATTTATATGGATTTGCTATGTGTGGTTATTTACCACATTCTGATTTTGTTTTAATGAACCAGTTAGACATTAATAACCTCAACATTCTAACAGTGCCAAATGATTCCATGCATGGTTATATTTTAGAAGTGGACTTAGAATATCCAGAATACCTCCATAATTTACATAATGATTTTCCTTTTTGCCCACAAAAATTCAAACCTCCAGGCTCAAACTCTTCTAAACTTATTCCAAATTTATACGATAAATATAGATACGTAATTCATTATATTCATTTAAAAACGTGTATAGCAAATGGATTAATATTAAAAAAAATACACAGGGTAATAAAATTCAAGCAAAGTCCATATTTGAAGGAATATATTGATCTAAATACAAAATTAAGGCAAAGTGCACGCTCGGCTTTCGAACAAGACTTTTTTAAATTATTGAATAATAGTATCTTTGGCAAAACTTTGGAAAATGTAGAACATCGGGTTGATGTAAAGTTAGTCAATCAATGGCAGGACAGTACCAATATCACCAAAAAACAATATACAGCCAATAGATACATATCGAGACCGAATTTTCATAGTGTGACAATTTTCTCAGAAAATTTCGTAGCTCTTCAAATGAAACCTGAACGAGTGGTTTTAGACAAACCGATTTACATCGGTTTCACCGTTCTAGAGTTATCCAAAAGCCATATGTTTGATTTCCATTACACTGTTATGAAACCATACTACAAAGACAATATTAAATTATGTTATACAGATACAGATAGCTTTCTATATTCTATAGAGACAGAAGATATATATAAGGATATTAACATGAAATTCAAACCATATTTTGATACCAGTAATTACTCGGTTAATAATTTGTACGGAATCAAATGTGACAACAACAAAATTCCTGGTTTATTTAAAGATGAGTTCGGCGGAGAAAATATAGCTGAATTCGTAGGCTTACGATCCAAATTATATTCTATAAAAACCGAAAATTCCGAGATTAAGAAAGCAAAGGGTGTAAAAAAATGTGTTGTTAAAGGTTTAACACACAATGACTATAATAAAGTTTTAAAAACCAACGATGTCATTAGAAGAAAAAACATTTATTTTAAATCGTTGAAGCATGAAGTATTCACACAGGAATTAAATAAAATAGCGCTTTCAGCTAACGATGATAAACGCATTATATTAAAAAACAAAACGTCGACCCGTTCTTGGGGTCATTATCAGAGCACATTTTGAATTCGCTTAACGTATTTCACTAATAAAATTGTATTATAATTATCTAAGATGGCCGAGGGATATTTAGCCGATATTATAATTCTGAAACATTCTTATTATTACTCTAATATTGAAATAACAAGCGGACTCTGGCCAATTAATGACTTCTTACCACAAATTTATGTGAAGCTTGAAAATTACTGTATATTTTGGTCTCCAGAAGAATGGGAAACTATTTATAATGAGTTTAAAATGATCGGACAATATAAAAGTAACTATGACTCATGTCAGTATAAGTTGTATAGACTCATGTATTGTGATAAACGATGTCCTGATTATTATGTACACCAAGTATTTTCTGCTATTAATATGTATGGTCACTGTATAGATATAAGATTGAAAAGTCTAGAAATAGAATACCTAAAGGTAAAGCCAACTGTGAACAAAATTCAATCTGTGCTTACGAATACGTATTTATCGCCATCCAATATTGAGACGTTATTGGATTATTACACTAACGATTATTCACTGGTTGAAAAAGAAATGGCTATTCTAGCAATTGATTGGTTCACAAAATTTGTATTCAATTGACTATAATAATTATAAGTACTTAATTTAACGATAAGATTTCTATAAGTATTACTTAAATAATGTAAAATATGGTTGATAAATATATTATTTTAAAGGGTACTCAGTATTTTTTTTCGTTATATAAACCTATTCTAAACCATTCATGACATTCAGTAATATAATCACACACAACAATAATTTGCAAACCACATCAAAATAAAATCACTGACGCTTTGCGAAGAGCCTCGCTGCGAGTACCTTGGCATGTCTAGACAAGTTTTTGATGACGAAGCTCATTCGCGCGATTGGTGTGTGCTAATAAATTAATTTAAGTAGTCAATATTTAACACTCGAAGAGACGATACAGAGAGACGATAATTAATAATGTCGGCTAACTCAACTCGCAACTATTATCCAAAAGCAAACTATATAACAACACTGTCAGATACAAGACTACCTAAGTTCTCTATAAAGATTGAAGTGTGCAAATTCACGGAGAAGGAAACAGTTATTGAAGACCGCACCGTAACCCGAGCCAACTACCTCGTCTACGATAACGAAGACCAAGTAATGCAGTCCGCCACGCATACGTTATTTTTAATAACAAGGGAATTGGGAGAACGTGCAGACAGCAACTATGTAAGTATCCTATTTCCAAACTTAACTTGTTTTAATAACGGAAGTATTGTTATAGATGCTATTGCAGGTTTTTTATATGAAGCGATGTGGGTTGTAATGTTTTATATAGTAATTGTTAATATCTCTTGTTTCAGGTAGCCACAGTCTACGAACAGCAGTGTGAAAAAAAATAGTTCGACATTAGCATTAATATGAAGTGATATTCTGTAGTAACTAATTAGTAAAAAATGTAAGAGGTAATTGTAATTTCTTAGTTCACTTAAATGAAATAAAATGTTGTTAAAAAATTGGTTTTATTATCTATACTTAACTTAATATAGGAAAACATACAAAGTTAAACTTACGCTACATTAAACATAATAATATGCAATATTGGTATTTACCAAAGATAATTGTTATCAATACACCATTTTTTTATACATATTGCATTTTTTAAAGCACAATATTTTTTATGAGTTAAGCAGTTTAAGTAAGTTGTAGAATTACAGTATTTTTTATGCAACGTTAATAAATTAGGACATCCATTTTCACCCACGTCTGTAATTATTGAGCAATTTTGACATAAATCAGCAATCCATTTAATTTTCTCTTCACCCTTAACTATTATCTTTTTATAAGCTAATACAGGTGAAATTATTCTTTTAAACTCACGATAGTCGATGTAACCTTCTCTCCATAAAATACCTCTGTTTCTTTCTAACCAGAGAATACCCTTTTTTTCTTCACAAGATAAGTTACAAAAAGAATAAGGAGGTTTAACTAGAAATACCTGGGTATATTCTTGTGTAGCCAGAGCCAGTTCTTTAATTATAAAATTATTATTGCAATCAGAAAAACCTTGTATATCAACAATTATGCAATCTTGATTCATGATATCTTTTTTACAATATTACTTAAGGGTTTATATTCAATAATACAATCGTTTAATATAAGACAGTAAGCTGTAGTTTGATCTGGTAAGGGAGTATCTGTTTCCAATTCCAACCGTATATCCACACTTCCTGTTTGTATTATTTCAGATTGTCGACTACAATCTATTAGATATAAGGGTGCCTTAGTTTTGAAATCGTTATAACTTAGCAACGGATCAGGTCGACGTCCATAATAGAACTGTTGAAATTTTGCGTATTGCTCATATATTAAAGCATAATTATTATTAGCATAATCAATGTTTAAGTTTTCATATGGAAAATAAGTTGAATTCAGAAATACTTTAACGTTACGTAAATTACAATGGTCAAATTGAGACATATCTTTAAGTATCTGATTTTTACGATCAGTTTGTAAGCCTAAAATTACAAACCTAGGTTTCTCAATCTGTGAAGATGTTTTTATCGACCAAGTATGTTTTGAAGTTTGAGGTAATAAAGGATATTCGTACAAATCCCAATTTCTGAATACTAAATTAATTGCACGGTCCTTTTCTAAATGTCTAAGCAGGTTAATTCTTTCACGGTCGGAAACTTTTATGTGAGGAACACGCCATACTAATTTAGTAATCTCAATATCATGAACATATTCTCCAGCGCCTAATTTTAAACAATTCAAATTAGTATTACTACGAATTAGGATGAGTTCATGTTTACAATTCATAATTATTTTATTATAGTCCTCAGCGAAACCTAAAACTTTGTTAAGAGGTAATGATACCGCAAATTTATTTCCCGAGTTTGATGATCCATCGATATTCCACCCCCAACATTTAGATATTTTAGATTCCCCTTCGCTCATTGACAATAGAGCTTTCATAGTCGTAGTAACTCCAGGTTGGCGAACTGTGTCAATTACAACTCCATTGATTTGGTATGAAATCGATTGAAAAAGAAAAAGTACATGATTGTTTGTAAAATTAATATGACTTAATTTTGCTTTGGATTCTCTGTTATAAGCCTGTACATTTCCTTCTATGTATAATGTACTGGCAGAAGGTAAAACATATAAGTCCTGCTGATTAATGGGTATGCGGATCTCATCGTTAATATTAAAACTGGTGACGTATGGATTATACGAATGAAACTCATAACTTTCGATGGAATTGTCATAAGTTGGCTGCTCTGTTATATTTAGGATACTCATTTTAAACCAATAAGTTTGAGAAATTTCACGTTTTCTTTTGTAAGACCTTTTTTAGGTTTTATATTTTTCTTAATTTGTTTAGAAGGTGTTATTCCCTCAACAGCACTATTTGTACTATATTTTTTAATGACAGATCGCGAGTATTTAAGAAAATCGATCATTGTTTTTTTTGAGATGTAAATAGAGTTGAATTTCTTCGTTTCGTAAATTAACTAAGTTATTGTTTACATCCAATATTCTAATATTGATAGAGCTTATGTTTTTACGATTTACAGGAAAATATATTATATTTTTAGGTACTTCGATAATTCTATAACCTGGAGGAACATTTGGTGCAAATTCGTGAATAATATGGCTAGTTTTTCCATTCACATAAGATCCACTAACTATATCACAATCAATCCTCAGCACGGTTGTCGACAGAATGCATACCGGATAACTAGATTCGTGTATTATATTAGCTTTTAGAGTTTCTTTTCCAAAACCTAATATTTTATTTAACGATCCTTCCTTTTCAAAATGTATATCTTTTGAACAAAAAATAGTTGTTTTTAATGTGTTGTTATTGCATTTCAATTTAAATACACAATCCTTAATATGTTCCTTTAAGTAGTCACTAATATCTTGAAGTTCGTACGAACCTTCTGGAATTTCTACGACTCCGTTTTCACCATACCATACTTTATTATTTCTGCTATCTATATTTGGTATTGAGTTGAATGCCGAAAAATATAAAAGACCGCACTCATAATCACCATCGAGTTGTAAAGCAGGGGAATAATTAGTTGTCAAAGATGACTTGGTGTCAGATATTGATAGCGTGAAGTTCATTTTTGTAATGATAACTATAAATATGATAACTTCATTTTAAATGTCTTTTCCAAAAGTTTTTTAAAAAATTTAGACATAGATGACCACAGTTGACGGAATCGAAACTTTGGTAATTATTGTAATTATAAAAGATGTCACTAATATTTTCTAAATACTTAACAAGTTCCAACGGAGGTTTCAAATCCCCAAAACTATCAAAGTACTCGCAATAATTATTTAGTTTAACATAGGCTACCCAGTGCGTTCCATTATTGTTATGATCATCTAAATTGATGATAGCACACTCTACTTTCTTTGGTTTATGCGGCAACTTATCTCTCATATAAACACCTCTAAAGTATGGGATTTTTGTAGCATGTTCAATAATATCTATATTAGTAAGAGCACGCCTAGGTAGCCTATGATTCAGTTTTTTTTTAAATTGTTTAGAAATAATCCACTTCCTTTTTTATATGGTTTGATATATAGACCTTTTCCTAAGGCAATAGATTCCATCATTTTATTATGGCGTTCCGATTCCCTTAGGTTCTGTTTAGATGACTTATAATCATTAACAGCTTTCGCAACACCTGCCGCACCTCCCGCTAGCGCACCTAAAGCCGACAAACCAGCAAATATGGGGATTAAAGGTAGTATACCTCCAGTTTTTGGAATGGGTATTACACGAGGTAACCTCACTCTTGATGTTTTTGAAAGTAGTTTTTTAGCTGCAAGATATGCATATTTTATAGCAGATCTGTGATTCTTAGGTTTCTGCTTTCGTAATTGTTTACGTATTTTTGATACGGCGGTTTTAAATCCCGTAATACCTGCACCTGCTTTTAATTTAGTTTTCATTACTTTGTTTACTAACCACGAAGCAATTTTTTCTCCTGTGCGTGAGTCTTTCGACTTAACCCTTTGTTTAGCCATGTTTAGTAGTTCTAAATCCGCCTTATGACGGTCTTCTAAATTCGAATACTTGGAATATGCTATATCGTGTTGCATACAAGCGTTATCTAACGGATTAATACCTTTATCACCCCGTAACAATCTTTCTTTTAGTCTAGTACCAGGTCCACAATAATTGTATCCAGGTAAATGTAATTCAAATGGCAAATTATTAATTACACTATTGAGAAGTCCTCCTCCTTCAATAACCATCAAATATAATGATCTTACAATAAATACATACACGTTATATAGGTTTCATACAATAGATTTTTTATTAATCCAACTATTTTCAGTATCATTAAGACCCAACCATTTTACAAACAATTGATTACCCTTCCTTTTTAAAACCTTTTCCACCAAGTATATGTCACCATTCATCGTTTTTTGAAGCTCCTGTTCATAAAATGTACCCAAAATCATTTGTTTTCGCTGATCTTCAATTCGGTAAGTAATCGGATTAGTATTGTTTACTTTTGTAATTGTAAATATTTCAGCGGACCAATTTGGAGTATATCCTTTTTGAAAATCTCCTTTATATTTGCTAATACGAACATGATCTCCAACATTGAATTTACTACATTTTTTTATGATAGACATCTTCTGTGACAGTTTAATGTTACTCATGATAGTAGATTCATTGTTGTAGTTTACGTCTATAGGTTTATAGTGAGTTATTCGATGTACAGTATTATTATAGGAGTTAACAATGTTTTCTAAAGGTTTTCTAAACCAATTATAATTACCAATATAACTAAAATACTTATAAAGCCTGCCTTTCAAAGTCCTAATCACTCTTTCCACAATGGAAGCTTTTTTAGTTGAGTATGTAGAATAATGATTAATTTTGTTTGAAGCCATCAGATTTTGAAATATATTATTATAAAATTCTTTACCTAAATCAGTCTGCAAATTAACAGGTATTCGACCAGAAGAAACAAGTATTATATTAAATAAATTCGAAATTTCCGACTTAGTTTTCGTTTTAGATGGCATTGCCCAAACAAATTTAGAGAAGGCATCTATTATAACTAAAATGTATTTATAACCTTTGTTATCCTTTGCTAAACTTTGCATATCAATTAAATCAGCTTGCCATAAATCATCAATACCTTTTAAACACACATACCGTCGAATGAAGTTTTTTCTTGCTGCTCTATGAATTTCATCTACAACTTGTTGTTTACTCATTTCATTACCTACACTTTTGGGATCTTAATGATTGAATCTATATCAGATTTCGTATAATAGTAAGTCTGCAGATATTTTTTGATTGTAAATGTTAATTTGTTCAGTTCGTCTACTATTTTCTGACTTGTCCAAAATTGATTAATAAATTTATCAACATATTCCTTATTCACAGCATCGTCAGCTTCTAATGGGATGCTAACTCCTTTTAATCTCACTGAATTTATATTAATTTCGCCATCTTCGATTTTTAATAAATCATCAGTTTTCAATTGTACTGATGTACGCAAACGCTTATGAACGTGATGACCGAATTTATCGATATTCATTCCCCTCAGAACTGCATTAACCGATAGTTGATAGTTGACTGTCTTAATATAGAAAAATCCGACATATAAATATTTATTTAATTAAACCACTTTCACGTAATTCTTCAATGATGGATATTATTTCATTATCTAATCCAGTGTTACCAGCATCTCGAGAAGCTACCAATAACTTTAACCGATTAACCAATTCATTGGGATCATCCCAATAAACATAATCCACGTTTGGATTAAGTTTCTTAATTACAGACAATCCGGATCCTTGCGACATGCTTTCCGTGCTAACACAATTTTTAGCTAATTTTATGAATAGAGGTCTAATTATCTGCGTATACTTTCTTCCCTTGTTACTTTTAATTGGTTTTGAGGGATCGTAATCACGACGATGAGCATTAGTAACTATTAACATTTTCTTATAGTTAAGTCTGTCATCTTCTTTTATTAAACTTAAATCTGGTGATTTTTTAAATAACAGTTCCATTAGCCCTAAAGTTTTAACGTATGGTTTTCCACCAACTATAATATGGTAATCATTTAAAGACACTGATGACATTCCCATCATAAGTTTTCCTCTTTCTCTTCTGACACCGAAAGGAATATTTTCATCGACGATATCTGACATTGACCATGATGAAGGACGTGGACTAATACTTTTGCTAGTTTTGAAAGATGTACCGCTTGTATCATGTTTGGAATCATCACTATCACTTAACTCGTCATCCTCCTCAGTTTGAAGATCAGACGTATTACCTTTTACAGGAGCATCATAATAATTGCTGTCATTAGAACTACTATTTCCATCATAAGGATAATCATCATCTTCTGATACATGATAGCGAACACCTTTTTTTACTGTATGTGTAGGGGTACGACTGACCTTTCTCTTCATAATTTTATTTATTTTTGGAGTTACTATTTCATCGCATGTCTTAGAATTCTTAATTGATAACTGTTTTAATGGATCTGTTATCGGTTTTAAAACGGACTCCATGACTATATCATTATTAGTTTTGATGTCGCGCATTATTTGAATTTTCTTTTTAAGTGATTGGGTAGATTTCAGAACCTGTTTTTTCAACTCCTTCTCTTCGTTCATACTTTATACTTTAGCACTATACTTTACAGCGTTGAAATTATCAATGACCGTAAAAACCATAACATGTTTATTATAAACATCTATTGAAAATTTATGAATGTATCAAAAGTCTTTCTATAATAGCCTTTATTCTTCTCACAGTCCTTGTTTATTACTAAGTAACTGTAAGGGTTGCTCCATATTTCCGAACACATATCTCGGAACTGAGTCCATGTCATATCTGTATTAACATGTTCATCGTATACATGATGAAGGTTAACATCATCTTGCTTGAAAAGAATAACGAGGTTAGCATTGTCACGAATTAACTGCTTCGGAATTTTTGAATAGGTTTGGTTTAAGTAAAAACAGTCTATATTTTTATGTCTGCCCATAGCAAAATAATCACGTATGTTGTTTTGATTTTCACATGCAACATCGTCAAAAATTATAACTGAATTAGGAGCGGCTTCATGAGGACTCAAAACTTCCTCGTTATCACGATATTTTATAAAAGATATCTCTGATACATTTTGGAACACCTTTTCTAAAAACACGTACTTTGGTTGAAATAAAGTCTTGGAATACAGGTACACGTTTCGAAAATGTAATCCATTTTCATGTAAAAGTAGTCCAAGCATTAAATTAGTTTTACCGCAGTTAGAAGGTCCAGAAATAATACACCGAATTGAATTAGGTAAAAGTTTTCCATGACGGGCTATGCTTCTGTTGGCTTGAACACAAATTTTCTCCAGCTTCAAAGAATGAGGTTGTTTCACAAATTTCATGTTTGCATTTAAACAGATAGCTTACGTGAATTAAGTACGTAACAGCTTGATGATCTACGCAAAATGATGGGAGTGTAAATTTCCGAATGTTTTTATACATTAGATAAGAATTTTGTGTTTATAAATCATAACGAATCCGTTATGTACTTGTATTTTTATTGTCTTATTGTGTTACGTTAACCTGCAGACAGTCATGACATGTTGCGATACTGTGCATTAGCGTTTTCAACGTGAAAATTGTCACACTACGGTAGCGTATTTTTGGGTTTTTCGAAACGCATGATCATCCGAGCAACGTGAGTGTCAACGAACGTTTGCGAAGGAATGGAATGTGTTTTGAAATGCCCAATAATACCCTACTACAATAATTATTTATCCGTAACTTGTGCCCCGTTTCAAAGTTATGTCGGCCGCACCTTCCCCAAACGTCATATCGGGCTTTTCTCGGCGGCTCCACTATAGTCAATAGTTATATAAATGTATACAAACATACATGGAAAGTTTTTGATCAGCTACTCTCAACTCAAGGAGTAGTATAAATAATCATATGCTGTTATTCATACACCTAGTTAAACCTCACTTCCCTTAAGCCGTGTTGCTATCCCTTTCACACTTCGTTAAAAAAGGTTAATATAGAAAGGGGCCTAAACGGTGGCGTAACTTTAAATCATGTTTATGAATACGCGCCTTAGTTCCTAACATGGTGTTTTTATTATTTTTGACAATTTAATTACTATTAAAAATCAATTTCTCTTGAAATATCGTAGCGCGTGGGACTTCCATCTTAGGTACAAAGCTTGATCACGCTGGCAATGACCCGGCCGACAGCCAACGCGTAGTAGGTAACAACAATTATTTGTGGTTTTGTAGGAAAAATTGAGGTATTTTTTTGCATCGGTATCGTGTAGATATTTATTTACCCCTCAGTCACACGTTAATTATCAAAACTACAGCCTTTATGTACAGGTATAGTTTTAAATAGTATCATAATACGTATTTACTTTTAGTTTATACATCACATCATTAGAATTGATTGTGTGATTAATGTTAGCTGTGGAATCACAACATTCTATTATTATCTCATGGCAGTTACAGAAAATGAAGCCAACTAATCGTAATTGAGGCAATTTTCGTTGGACACTTGTTGATATGTAGTATTAAATGAAGAACGAGAGAGCTCGTTGAATAAATTGAAGAGGTCAGCGCAAATATTTAAGAGTTAATCAATAGCCTTGGAATATTTGTAGTTTTGTGATTTTAAATGACTAATAGATGTGATCTACAGTCTAACACAGAGAAAAGTATACAGAATAGTAATTAAGGTTGATTTTCTCAACAAATACTTGATCAATTGATCTTTACACTATTACATAGTGTGCACCCTAAAGTATCTACAACCAAAATTGTACATTATGTTTTGTAATTTTGTTTCTGTAATTGTTGTGTCTTTTATGTACAATAAAGTGTATTTGAATTGAATTAAATTATATTAAATATCTATTATAGGTCTAGTAAGTATACCGTATATAAATATACTCTAGTAGTTGTTTAATTCTTTGTATACATAGTTGATTACGATTTAACGTAATAAGATGTACATACAGGCGCGTATTCATATACGTGATTTAAAGTTACGCCACCGTTTAGGCCCCCTGTCCCTCTCTATCTTAGCCTTTTTTAACGAAGTGTGAAAGGGATAGCAACACGATTTAATTAAGTTTATGATTAGTTAAACCTCACTTCCATTAAATCGTCCACATATGACATTAACACACTGTTGCTGTTATCAGCAACATTGTGTTAATGTCATATGTGGAGATTAGTTACAGTAACTACAATTAAAAAAAAATATTGTAAATCTTCCAAAGAGTAAAAATAATAAAAATATTCTAGACCTTATTGAGGCCCCCTGTATACTTTTATCTGTTTCGACTGACATGTTGTATAGGAATAAAATCCATATGATTGTTTCGTTGCAGTGACAACGTGGGTAAGATCCGAGTGTTCTCCATCAAAGTGGCGCTGGCGACCATGTGTGCGGGCAAGCTGATGGACAAGCTGAGATGTGAGTTTACTAAGTGACCGCCATTTTGTTTAAAAATTGTCCTGTACTAGTGATGACCTATGTATGGTCTGGGCCCACAGATCACTTACCCAATAGACATGAAATCGGTAGAAATGACAATGCCAGATACTGCCCCACCATCAACCGCAAGTTTTTTATTAAGATTCTTGGTTTAAAATAAAGTTTTGTACAAGTTGCGATTCGAAAAAAACAGCTTAATTAAGAATTCAGAAAATAGTAAGAAATCGAAGCGATTTATTCATTGTTTTTGTTATTCTTCTATAGGAGTTGCGAGAGTGGTAGAAAATGATACTGATTATGATTATGCAATATGAAACCTGTAATAAGTCCCCAACAAAATGATAGGTACAACTTAAATGGTCACGTAGTTTTGTAGGTGGGGCAAAGTTCCATTGAAATGTGGCAATGTCATTTGCAAGCGAAACATTATGTCAACGATGAGCGCATAGAGGCGAAGCGGGGGACAGGGGTGCCCTCATTAAAGAGATGCGTCCATGTCGATAATATCTATAGGTTACACGTGTCGCGAAGTAATTTTGCACTTTCGCGTCCTTTGCTTAATTTGTCCAAGTTTATTTGGTGACCTGTGAGTTCTCTTCCAGACATATTCTCTCAGCTGTCTGACGGCAACGGTCACCTGCTGATGAAGAGGCTGTCCGATTACTTACGGGAAGTACTCGCCTTACCAGCAGCCGTGTACGAGTCACCAACATTCAGCTACAACGACGCGTTAGGACTGTCTATATTTAACCAGGTATGTACATTACAACAAGAGGCTCAATTTTTTAATTTTTTTATTTTATTTTACAATTTTGGGAAGACCAACAGTTACATAAATAAGTAGTATTGAAAATAATAACAGGAAGCCAATAATAGGTCCCCACTATTAGATGCGGTATACATATTTGAGGCACTAAAAGTACATCATCTTAAAACTAATATAATTGATAACATAAAACAGCACAGCCAAAAAATGTCACAATGTACGATTTTATACCTTTTTATTGTGTAAAAACAATAAAATAAAAACTAGTGTGTATGTATGTGTTGAGCGTAATTTTAACAAATTATATTTTTTTCGATGTTTCCATTGACACGAAGGCCAAGTTTCATAAATAGTTTTGAAGGCAAGCTTGGCGTAAGCTCGCTCTTACAAATTCCACAGACGTTTGACAGTTCTAAGAGCGAGCTCACGCTAAGTTCGTACTCAAAATTAGCAACAATAGTGTCACTATTTTCGAGAGTTTTATAACATTATTTATTGCAGCCATCATGATCGTAGACTACTCGTGACCATGATGGCTGCAATGCTGTCGAAATATCGAGACATCAATAAATAAATGTTTAACACGGTAATTCCCGTTTTAATCTAATTAATATGTATACAAACCGTGTAAGTTTAAAAAGTGATATTTATAGTTGTTGTTTTTCGAAATATTCCCCGTGCGATCTGGCTTTTGTTGCTGTGTACGGTGGAACACAGATAATGGTGTACAGGAGAGTTTTTAAGGTTGAGATTTTCTCAAAAACTACTTGATCTATTGCAAAAATTCTTTCACTGTTTGATAGATAAAAGTTAAAACTATGTAACTGTAAAAGAAATATTAAATTCGGTCCAGTAGTTTTTGAGAAAATCTCAACCTTATTAGGCCCCCTGTATACTTATCTCTGTCTTCGACTGTACAATAAGCAAATAAGTGTTCTTATTTTTTCGTAATCTCTGCTTTTATGCATGTCGAAAAAAGATGAGCTATTATGCGACCGTCAGTAAAATTACAGTCTTATTATTTCCACAGAACTGCAAGGTCACAGTGAACGACTTCTTGGACACCCTGATGTCTGACCCTGGCCCGCCGTGCCTCGTCTGGCTGCCGCTGTTGCATCGGCTCGCGAGCGTTGAGAACGGTATGTAGTCTATATTTATGCCAATAGGGGATGTATTGCATAAATCAACGTGATCAGGGTTAAATATATCTGAAATTGAATCTTGTGTACACACGAAAAACGAAATATTAAATTTTGAAACAATTTTCTTCACAACCCTAACCGTACCGGCGAATATTGAAGGAAGATCTGTTGGAAAGTGGCTAGTTAGTTGAATCTTACTCGAAACTGCAAATCTTACATATAATTCTTTGATGACTCCCAACATTAACATTCGCGAACATTTTCTGATTAATTTAACGTGATATACCAAACAAAAAAAATCACCTAACAATGAAATGAAAATTATGAAATAATTTTCCAACCATCACGTTCCAGTAAAAATTAAATGGTGAAAGAAAAGATTAGGTTGAAACTCAATCTAATCTTTTCTTCTACTTCTTGCGCAGGCGGGTAAAAATTAAATGGAGAAACCATTTAATTTTTACCCGCCTGCGCAAGAAGTAGGGTTATGTTTTTCGAGTGTATGATTGTATGTCTAATTCTTTGGCACGCCCTTAGATTCCGCAGATTGTTAGATTCGTCTTGATTGTAGGAGTGACATAGGCTATTAAAAAATAATCAAAGGTTTTTTTTCTGTTGTTTTTGGTTTTTTGAATTAATTTCAGTTTGTTACCCTACTGTATCTCCTTGCAGTTGTCCACCCACTGGCGTGCAGCGCCTGCCGCCGCAGCTCGCTGACCGGGTTCCGTTACCGCTGCACGCGCTGCGCCAACTACACGCTGTGCCAGGAGTGCTTCTGGCGCGGCCGCGTCTCGCACACGCACACCAACGAACACGAGGTCAAGGAGTACGCGGCATACGTGAGTTACACAGGGTACAATGGGGAGTAGTATATGAGCAGCTCGCTGACCGGGTTACCGCTGCGCCAACTACACGAAAGAAAGAATATGAACGAGAAAGTCAATGTTTCTTGGATTTAATCAAAATGATCTTTTGCTGTAACGTTATGAGTCAAATGTTACCATTTAATTAATTATTAATACTTAATTATACTGTTAGTATGAGCTCGCTTTTAAAAATGAAGAAAAAAAGGAAAAATACATTTATTTGACTCTCCACTTACTAAGAATAACTCGCAATAAAAATAAAATACACTATACAATTAAGGTACTGCATGCAACATTAAAAATGCCAGTTCAGCATATTGTAAATTGTGCATAAGTAAATATAAATTGGTTTGTTCGCAGAAATCCCCGTCTAAGCAGATCGGCGCCACGCTGCGCAAGTCGTTCCGTTGCGTGCCGGAGCGCGCGCGGCCGCAGCTGCCGCGCTACCCCGACCAGCCGGAGAGGACGCTCAACCTTAGCCATATCGTGTGAGTGCATGCCCATATAATATAAAGCGGCAGGCTAAATACCATTGACATTGAAACTAAATATTAATATCATACGTATAATCTATGGTCGCCTGCGTCGGGGCAGACCTCGGCGTAGGTGGAGAGACAATATCGTTAGATACAGGGATGGGTGGCTGGAAGAGGAGGGGGGAGACCTTTGTCCAGCAGTGGGACAATTTATAGGTTAACAAAAAAAAACGTATAATCTACCGTTACAAAATAACGTCTTTGAACAATTTAATAAAACCCCTACCCCTCACGCCTGATTCCCGTAGGGATAGGCAGAGACGATGGACTTCCATCTGCTACGATCCTGGCACACAACCCTTGCCTCCTTCACATTCATCAATTTCGTCGGTTTGTAGTAGACCGTAGGTACTTGGCCCTTTTTTAAGACATCGCCAATTTGGTCGACGTACGTTCTCCTCGGTCTACCTCTGCCGACCCTTCCGTTAACATTCTAATCCTATGATAAAAATAAAATGCGTCACCCTTGTACTTAGATATCATTTGCTCGTGAACTTCGGTCATTGACCTATGGCGCGTACGTATCTCCTGCGGTCGGTGTATTATGAGTACTAATTTCCCAACCAGTACAGTGGTAGTTTAAAATGAATAATAATATACAGGGTGTAACGGAAAGGGTATATGAAGCCGAAACGAGGGTGTTCAGTATCGGTGACTGAACACCTTTTGTTCTACGAGTAATGAAATGAAATGAACTTTATTTCCAGAAGAATTCAATATGCTTAATTACAAAGTTATTGTATGTCTTCTAATCAAAATAGTACTTATATAATAATAAACTAAACTAAAACAGCACAGACTAAAGCTAAATTTGACACATACATTAGCGCCATGCACCACACTATCAGGTTATAGGGCGGTGGTAGGAGGCCCACTTCTTGTGGAGAGGGCTGGGGATCCATTCTCGGACTGCAGCTACAATGACATTGTCAGCGCGCATCACCCGCTCGAGCTGTCCGGCCGTAATGTCAAAAGTCGTAAGAAAACTATCTCATTGGTCGATGTCTTCAGACCTCCATCGCCTGTGCCTGCGCACAACGGCTTCCCCGAGTACGTGCCCGGCTACGTCAACACCGGCTCCCTGGACTCAAGATCCTCAAGGTCGACGCACCGCAGTAAGTAATGATTTGTGTGTGGTTCGCAACAGACGGTATTCTGACCGACAGTGGTGACCGATTTCCATAGTCTTTATCAAATGTTTTGACATTTTCTTGCATATGCTCTATGCGAAACGATATGATAAATGGAGAAAAAATTTCATGACGACCGGGATTCGAACCAGGGACCTCGCCATTCCGTGGCACGCTCTATTCGTGAATTTTGTCTCTATATTCAAAGTCAAAAGTCAAATTTCTTTATTGCAAGTTACGTTACGTTGAGTACATTTTTGCACGTCAATATATTTTTTTAATTTACATTTACACCACTTTACAAGGAAAAGGTGCCAACGCTGAGGAGAAAAGTGGCAAAAAACTCTCAGCAAAATTCGTCTTCACGTCCAGGGTACGATATCACGGTGGCTCTGTTGGAATAGAGCAAGCCGCGGAATGACAAGGTCGTAGGTTGAAGTCCTGCCCACGGCAAGAAATTTTTCATCATGTTTAAAATGACAATGCCAGATTCTGCCCCACCATCAACCGCAAGTTGTACAAGATAACGAATAAATGTAAAAATATCTCCGTTTTTTATTAAAATTATTGGTTTAAAATAGAGTTTTGTACAAGTTGCGATTCGAAAAATACAGCTTAATTAAGAATTCAGAAAATAGTAAGAAATCGAAGGGATTTATTCAGTGTTTTTGTTATTCTTCTATAGGAGTTGCGAGAGTAGTAGAAAATGATACTGATTATGATTCATCATCATCATCAGTCTATTTATATTGCCCCACTGCTCGGGCACAGACCTTCCCTTACATCGAGGGAGCTCGGGCCATAATCCACCACGCGGGCCCAGTGCGGGTTGGCGGATTTCACATGCCTTAGATTTTTTTTTCTTCTACGACATGCAGGTTTCATCACGATGTTTTCCTTCACCGTTTTGAGAGCACTCGGCAAATGTACGTAAGTTTTTCCGTCGAAAAAACCGAGGATAACTCATTGGTACATGGCTGCCCTAGCTGGGAATCGAACCTGGGACCTCCATATTGCAAGTCCATTGACCCAACCACTGAGCCACCGAGATTATGATTATGCAATATGAAACCTGTAATAATTCGCCAACAAAATGATAGGTACAGCTTAAATGGTCACGTAGTTTTGTAGGTGGGGCAAAGCTCCATTGAAATGTGGCAATGTCTTTTTTTATTTTGTTTTTATTTTACGCATATATCCGCCATTCTAAGTTGTATTAACTACAAGATAAAACCGCATCTGCAATTTGTTCATCAATTTAATATGTAATACGCAGGCATAGCGGATCATCTGTCGCGGGGCGTTGACGACGAGCACCGCCTCATCGCGCGCTACGCAGCACGGCTGGCGCACGAAACACGCACTATGGTGGGTAAACGCCACATACCACTTACCCCATAGACCTGTAACAGGAGGGCGCCGAGCGCCAAATTGCTTCGCGACACGTGTAACCTAGAGATATTATCGACATGGACGCATCTCTTTAATACGGCACCCCTGTCCTCCGCTTCGTCTCTATGCGCTCATCGTTGACAGAATTTTTCCCTTGCAAATTTGTACCGATTTCATGTCTATTGGGTAAGTGGTCTGTGGTATACGCTCATGGCAACAATATGCCAATACATATATTTTTATAATTGACAAGTATTAATAAGTATGAAGCCGAAGGGAGGGTGTTCAGTATCGGTAACTGAACAACTTTTGTTCTACGCCTTTTCGATTTTCGCGAATTTATTTTTCGACTTTTCATACATTGCGCACCGGTCAGCTGATCGATTTGTATGAGACATTAATTTATTTTTATTTTTTATTCGAAAAGTCGTAGAACAAAAGTTGTTCAGTTACCGATACTGAACACCTTCCCTTCGGCTTCATATACCCTTTACGTTACACCCTGTATAATAATTTGTAGTAATGGCTCACTATAGTTTTAATTCTAAATATGTACTTATATTTTGTAGCCACGAGCTGGAAGATCCGCTTCGTTGACACCAGAAATGGTAAGTTTATCTATGTTTTTAAATCAAAATGTTGAATCCTGTTTTCAATGGTAACGATGAACACATTCTTAAGTTTACTATAATCTTATGCTGTTATTCATAAACCTAGTTAAACATCACATATCCCTTTCGCACTTCGCAAAAAAAGGTTAATATAGAAAGGGACAGGGGGCCTAAACGATGGCGCAACTTTAAATCACGTTTATGAATACACGCCTTTTAGGGCTGTTAGCCATAAACGTGACTTAAAGTTAGGCGGTGGTTTAGGGTAGGTAGGGTTTAGCCACGATTTAAGGTATTCGCCATACAAAATCGGTAGTTTGACAAGACTGTCAAAATAAGTCACCGTTTAGTAATTTTTATGGGCACGAGCATTGCAGTTGAAATGAAATGTATATTACTTATTATATTATGCTACATTTTAATGTTAAAAGTGACGAATGACAGTGAAAAACATTCAATTTTTGATTCCTGTCAATTTACTTAGCTATTTCTTCGTGCAGGGTCGGTCGTCGTCAGAAGGCGCGGAAGTGGACGCCGCGCGGCAGCAGCGGGAGCTGATCTCGCAACTCGAGGCCAAGAACAGAGAGATCATGCGAGAGATTGCGAGATTGAGGTAAGATTAACTGTTTGTTTACAAATAAGGCTCCAATACCCACTTGAAATAAAAGACAACCCAAGAGTTTTTAAATTTAGTTTTCTTAATGGACTCGACCGTTTGTCATCTGCCAATTTCATTTTACAGAGTATTTCAATCTTAAGTCTATCTGTAGCAGCCACAGACCACTTACCCCATAGACCTGTAACAGGAGGGCGCGATGTCTGCCCGCACATGAGCGCAAAATTGCTTCGCGACACGTGTAACCTAGAGATATTATCGACATGGACGCATTTCTTTTCTTATTTTGTAAACAAATATGATCGTCTAATTACCTGCTGTGATGTAACACTGAAGGATTGAGCTTCGGTTTAACTACAACATTGTAACCCCAGTAATTCTCCCACTGCCCACTTCCCAATAGAGATTGTAAATAGTGGGTATCATTCCCCACAGACGTCACCAAGAGACGGAGGCAGCAACCGGTGGCAGCAGCAGCGCCAGCTCTGCGCCTCCGCTGGTCTCCGAGCTTCGCGCGCTGCGGCAGCGCAAGGACGAGCTGGAGGGCCACCTGTCCTCGCTGCAGGAGTCGCGCAGGCACCTCATGCAGCAGCTTGAGGGGCTCATGAGGATGCTCAAGGTCAGTGCCAGGGAATGAGTCGGACGTCACCAAGAGACAATCAGCAGCGCAAGGACGAGCTGGAGGGCCACATGTCCTCACTGCTGGAGTCGCGCAGGCACCTCATGCAGCAGCTCGAGGGGCTCATGAGGATGCTCAAGGTCAGTGCCAGGGAATGAGTCAGACGTCACCAAGAGACAATCAGCAGCGCAAGGACGAGCTGGAGGGCCACCTGTCCTCTCTGCAGGAGTCGCGCAGGGACCTCATGCAGTAGCTCGAGGGGCTCATGAGGATGCTCAAGGTCAGTGCCAGGGAATGAGTCAGACGTCACCAAGAGACAGGCGCAACCGGGCGGCATGAAAACTGAATTGAATTAGGTAAAACTAAAGCTATTAATGGTTCTAAATGTCAAATTACAACTGCTAGAGTCAGATACAGTTTTCTATAGCAAAGAACAATGTACGGTCTAACAGAGAGAAAGGTGTACACTTGTACAGGATAGTTTTTAAGGTTGAGATTATCTCAAAACTACCTGCCGTATTGCAAGAATTATTTCACTGTTAGATAGATAAAAGTTAAAACTATGTATATGTAAAAGAATTATTAAAATCGGGCCGGTAGTTTTTGAGAAAATCTCAGCCTTATTGAGGCTTCCTGTATACTTATCTCTGTCTTCGTGTACAAACACAAATTGTAATTCATAATGTTCTTTTAGTGTTATCAACAATTTACTAAAAGACAACGCAATATAACGAAGGGGCTGTTTATTCAGCGGCAGTTTTCGTCATTTGCCAAATGGCCAGTTAAAGTGTAACAATATTCTAAAGTATCATATAAAATCCATTCAAAAGGACATCTTTTATCTTCATTCTTCACACACTTCATTAGACGTTCTGGCCATTCGGGCCAGTCGTAATAAAACTCAAAATATTGTTATATCATTTTATTTTTTAAAGTAAGATTATAGGAGTATAGTATTATTACTTCACACATCGTCTATACCTCGTTGCGTTCAATATCTGAAAAAATAAAATAAACAAATGAAATGAAAATTTATTGGCAAGGAACATCGTAAATTATGTCATATTGAAGTTAGCATTCAAATATTATATGTAAGTATAGTTTATACAGGGTGTAACGGAAAGGGTACGTAGGTATATGAAGCCGAAGGGACGGTGTTAGGTATCGGTAACTGAATAACTTTTGTTGTACGACTTTTAGATCTTCGCGAATTTATTTTTTGACTTTTCATACATTTATAGATAGATTTTAATGAGACATTTTTTTTAACGAAAAGTCGAAATGTATTTACCACATGAAGCAATAAATTGATTTGAATTATATTGGTATAACTACTAAATAAACAAATAAATAATTATAACTTCATGTTACCGTAAAAGTTGACCTCTCTAAAGCCTCCAACGAGGATCAATGCAGGTTCTGCTTCCTCGCCCTTCGCCAGACACATGACGAATTTCACTGCGGTCTGGAGCACGCATGAGAATAGATCCCCTTCCAATTTATCTGCAAAACAGTAAACGACCCCGTTATAGCTCATATGCAACGAAATTACAAAGAGGAAAATGACAATGCCAGATTCTGCCCCACCATCAACCGCAAGTTGTACAAGATAACGAATAAATGTAAAAATATCTCCGTTTTTTATTAAAATTATTGGTTTAAAATAAAGTTTTGTACAAGTTGCGATTCGAACAAAAATGTCCCCAACAAAATGATAGGTACAGCTTAAAATGTCACGTAGTTTTGTAGGTGGGGCAAAGCTCCATTGAAATGTGGCAATGTCTTTTTACCGCCATGTACTCTAATTTATACGAGATTCGAATGTAATTTTAAACGTTAGCCTAGTGTGACATCGTGCTTAGAACTATCAAACATACTAAATTGTGTGAAGGCGGCGCGGGAAAAATAAATGAGCGGGTGCGGTGACAATATATGCGCTGGAGCCCGCGCCCGCGATATTGGTGTATACTGTATAGGCTCGGGGCCTAAGAGTGAGTTCGTCTAAGCTCACGCTTCGTCATCAATATGGCCAAGATTCATAGAAAATTTTAACCACGAGATGAGCCTGCTTGCTCTTACAACTATCAAAATGTTATGTACACTACCAGTTGTATGAGCGAACTCGCACTAAAAATTGTACCTGAGCGTCTGCCTGAAGTTCAAACCTACCTTCGACGACATCGTCGCGTATCTTCGTTAAACATATCATGAAGTCTGCGGCGGCTGTGTTCACGCATTTGTTGAAGTCCGCTCCCAATGGGATCGTAGCCACCGCCATGTTCTGTACGGGACTGCTTGCTACAACCCCGATGGCTATGGTTATGACTGCAGCCGTTGCGAACTTCATTTCAAATAGCCTGTTGAAAATAAAAGTATTTATTTCATGTAAAACTAAAGTTACAAAATAGATTAAAAACTAAGTGCCTAAATATATTTAAAAATTACCTAAAAATTCTTTGAAACTACCTAAAAATAATCCAAAAAAAATCACACTGGCGCGCGATGGCGTCATTCCCGCGCTGCACGCATTTATTTTAATTTCTTATTCGGGTAGACGAAAAACTCAAGTTGATCCATAACCCTTCCTTTGGTTAACAACGACGCTAGCGCCTCAGGCTAACATCTTAGAGTCACTTAGACAATGTTAGCTAATTCTGTAAAGGCCACGAAGTCGAATCCTAATCCTAAACGCAGCTGTCACAGTTGTTCATATGCTACCTCGCGTAAGAGCGAGCGGGACGACTGGCTTAGAGGCGACTAATATAGCGTGCACATTCTAGAATTAACACTAATGGCTACTTATTTGGGAAGAAAATAAAATATATTTTAATAGGAAGAAAGGAAATTAAAATAGTAGCAATATATTTATTTATGCATATTTATTGCGAAAACTCAAATAATTAACGGCAAAAATAAAACAATATCTTTACAAATCCCGTTTGCTATTAACAAAACATTTAGTACATGGACTTTTAAACACATATTTTCGTGGATAACTCTTGTAGCAGTTGAATAAAATGTTCGGTCACAGCTGCATCTAAAATCGGCATTTGATTATCACTG
This sequence comes from Tachystola acroxantha, assembly GCA_963506565.1. NCBI lineage: Eukaryota > Metazoa > Arthropoda > Insecta > Lepidoptera > Oecophoridae > Tachystola > Tachystola acroxantha. The sequence goes on along the minus strand of OY735892.1, from coordinate 5,223,512 downwards.
TTATTTACGATAAAACATTTGACAAATGCAATGATTCCTTGAAATATGCACTTGAAAATTTCTGCTGGCGTCCCTGTAACAAAAGACATTGCCACATTTCAATGGAGCTTTGATCTATATATCCTACAAAACTACGTGACCATTAAACCTATCATTTTGTTGGGGACAACCTATCATTTTGTTGGGGACTTATTACAGGTTTCATATTGCATAATCATAATCAGTATCATTTTTTACTACTCTCGCAACTCCTATAGAAGAATAACAAAAACAATGAATAAATCGCTTCGATTTCTTACTATTTTCTGAATTCTTAATTAAGCTGTTTTTTTCGAATCGCAACTTGTACAAATCTTTATTTTAAACCAATAATTTTAATAAAAAACGGAGATATTTTTACATTTACTCGTTATCTTGTACAACTTGCGATTGATGGTGGGGCAGAATCGGGCATTGTCATTTGTACCGATTTCATGTCTATTGGGTAAGTCGGTCTGTGCCTTATAGTCTCTGGTTTTATATGTACAGACAAGATAAGAAGACGAAATAGTACGTACCCTTTAGACACCCTAGCACATCAGCGACAAGCGACGACAAACATTGGTTAATTTCTCCTTTAGCTTGGCCTAATACTCTCTCCGTAGTGCTTATCTCTTTGGTTCTCTCATCCAATGGACTCGCCATAACAACACCCAAGGTAATTGCAATAAGTACAATTGTAGCGAACTTCATTTCGATTGGCTATTGTGTTCAACTGAAACATTGATTAGTTTAGATATCACCTAATGAGCTTCAGAGCAAAGATTTTAAATGACATGCGTCACTAAAAATCGATAACTAATCCTTGAGAATCTTGAATTTCGAAGGATACTACATACTACCAGTTCTACCAAAAATAATTGGTCCACCCACAACCGCGAAACGTAATTATTAGTGTATAATCTATGAACTGGGTGGATCATTGCATTCATCGATTCTGAATAAAAATATATATTGGTTATGATAGCGGCTTTGTATTGCGCTTTTAAAACCTAAAGATTCTAAAAGTAGTACCATCCTTTTCATAACTTTAGTAAGTATAGAAAAGGAGGCATTTTAGACCTGTCACTGTCAGATTTAAATTAGTTTAAAATAACGCACACCAGAGACAGTGACTTTGTCATGAATTAAAAACTAGATTAGAATTAGTTTGGAAAGAAAATTGAAAATAATTAGAAATGATTCAAAAACAAGTGTTAAATATACGGAACAAAGTCTTTATTTGAATAGAGCGTGCCACTGATGGTCTTTTTTCTAACAAAGCATGAAGAGAACAAATGTAAATTATTAGCTAAAAATAAAATAAAAATATTTACTTACCGAATCAACACTGTAGTATACTTTATTGCACCAATTATATTGAATATTCAAATGTTATCTCACTTATATACTTACCACAGAGTCGTAAACTCTTTAACATTCGTATAAATAGAATATTTTCTGCCGTAATAAATAGTAAAAATATATGGTTTTTAAATAACTTAATAATGCGTACTTAACTACAAATAAACATGATTTATACATTTGAAGTAGGGTCATAAATGTCATTTAAAAATGATCATAATAAATGGTGAAGGAAAACATTCGTGATGAAAGTACCCTGCATTCCTGAGAACAAAAAAATCTAAACCATGTGTAATCCATCAATAATCACTGGGTCTGCTTGGTGAATCATGACCTAAGCTACCTCTATGTAAGGGAAGGTTATGCACCAACATTGTAATAGAGAATTCTGTAGCGGCGGCGGTAGTAGTCGAATCCTAAACCTAAACGCTATATGCTATATGAACGACTGTGACAGCCGCGTGTAGGATTAGGATTTGGCATAGTGGCCTCTACTTGACGCCCATACATCGAGGGAGCTAGGGTCATGATCCACCAAGCTGGCCCAGTGAATATTGGATTACACATATTGTTTAGATTTTTTTGTTCACAGACTTACAGGCAGGAGACTTAACCTTAACAGAATTATGCCATAACTGCTCTTATTTCATGCCCGGGAATTCCCCTGCGAGTGACGTTTGCATGCTGTGATAATTAGGTATTTTCTAATCAAGTTCTCGCTGCTCTTTAAAGACTAACTTACTTCAAATTGAAAGAGAGATTGATCAATATGAGAGTTATGTGCAAGTATCTCATAGCTCATAGTCCAGTTGCGAGTACACGTTGAAAACGATCGTACAAGTTAAGCAACGTTGGGCGAGGTCACGAGGATCAGAATGGGTGCTACCGCTAGTGACACTTTCATCTGAGCCCCTTCGTGCCTCGGAAAACACGTTAAGCAGTTGGTCCCGGTTGTTGTCGCTTGACAGCAGTCGTTAGGCCACGTCAAAGGCCTACGGGCGGCCTGAATAACTTTAACAAATAGGTTTGGTCACAAAAAAAGACAAAAAAAGACAGCATATTTCAATTCTGTATCCTTGCCACCGTCTCTGCCTACTCGTAAGGGAAACAGGGAGTTTATGTATGTAAATAGATTAGTACACTTACACAAAAACGTTGGTAGATGACGTATCTGTCGGGTTTTGAGAACACTGCTCTATTTTACAAACAGTCGATAAGTAATTCGCGAGCGTCTCCTGAGCCGTCTGGAAGTTAGTATGAATCTGAAACCTTATCCCACATCCGTTTACACAGTGTTGCCAGCTGTAGTTTTGGAATTTATTTAAGTTTTATGAAGCTAAAAAGCCTACCTTTGTGTGATGGTGAACTAGTCCGTGGCGGCATATTCGGCATTCGGAGTCACTGTGCTTTCTTTTTCTTTATGATAATTAATAAGTAGGTAATACTTTTTTCTGAAATTTTCTGATATTTTGTAATCTGTTTGCACTAACTTTTCTAGATTGTGACGTATAAGCACTAATAAAATAAAGAATTTTGATTGTTTTTTTTAATATTTGGAAAGTATACAAAGACAGTACGCGTCCATAGTGTTATTGTATGTTAAGTTCTCGCCCGGCCCTTAATCTTCCCATTTGATACCTACATTTGTTTGAAAAATAGAGTTATGGGGCGGGGGGGCTATTATTATTGACTAACTAAGGCTTTAATAAAACTCATCTAATTCTTTTTCTCGTTTCATGCGGTCGGATAAAAGAAAAAAATTCGCCGCGCCTGGTCCTATTCAGAGAGTCTAAACTAAAGTATATTTTGTATGCGGAATTGCGGACAGAGTGTCCGTCCTTTGTTGTCACTTTCATTCTCATATGTCAGAAAGAGACATATACAATTTGTATGTATTCGGCTTCTATTGAATATTCAAACAATGCTACAAAAGTCACGCTAAAAATGGTAATGTTACAGCGGCGCCCCGTCCGTTCCTTCTTTCGTGCTTATTAGAATCATTCGTAAGCAGTCGGACGGCCATTTTTCCGTTTTTGCCTGCCGTTCGTATTTGTATTACCGTTCTCAAAACGATGAAATCATACCATGTCATGGCGCGTCGAACAGAGACGCCGCTATACCAACGTAATAGCACTGTCCCTCTCACGCACATAGTATGAATTGATCGTTTTGAAAACCGTAATAGAACCACTGATCCTAATCCGCTAGATATGAGGGATATCCTTCTAGATGGCAACATTGAGTACACCTATACTAAGCGATTAATAATAGTTATTGTATTCTGAACCCTATTCCAGTCATTTAAAGACCTTTGTTTACTGTTTTGGGACCATATCGCTTGCAATACGAGGTTATAACCGCCATCAACGGATGTTACCTTGTGGTCGACTGTATATGGGAACTGAGAATGCTCTGAAAGTCACGTACAGTACAGTAAAGAACACATCAAATACCTGTCTTTGGACGTTGAACAGTCCTATGCATACACACCATAAGAACTGTACTCCTGCGAGTATTGGCATTAATGTGCGGTGGACTGTACGCCTTATAGGCTATTAAAATATAATCTCCGTTCTATATTTACAACCTGCATACTTTGCTTATTTTTAACCGACTTTCAATCTAAAAAGACGGCGATTTGGGATTGTAATCGGCGATGCCGTCGGCGATGAAGTTCGCCAGCAATCGAATATACGTGGAAGGGTGAGTTTGGAAGAGAGGTGTCAGGACCGCGTTAAATTAAATTCTATCAATGAAAAAGGGAGACGAGCGTGAGTTTATACATCCCACACATCGCACTTCCCACTAATATATATAAAAGGAGCTTATGTGTAAAATGGGCCAACGTGTTCTCTGAGGAGTACAGGTTGGAGTGCGGGGTGAGGCAGGGGGGTTGACCTCGCCCAGACTCTTCGCCAGAGCTGATCGTCGGACTCAGCAGCACGCGTGTCAGCTGTCACGTGGACGGAGTGTGCGTCAACAATATCAGCTACGCGGACGACATGATGCTGCTGGCTCTGACGGTCAGCGCCGTACGGAAACTGCTGGCAGTCTGCGAGGCGTTCGCGGTGACCCACGGCCTAGTGTACCATGTAAAGAAAAGTGAGTTCATGATATTTAAGGCAGGCAGTAAATGCCCGAGCGTGATGCCTCCCATCACACTCAATGGCGCTCAGCTGAAAAGGGTGACTCCCTGGCTGTAATTTAAATACCTAGGCCATGTGGTCGCCGATGACCTCAAGGACGATGCCGACATTAAAAGGGAGCCCAATGCTTTAGCGGTGAGTAATATGCTGGCTCGAAGGATTGCCAATTAACACGTGAATATATCTAGCTAGGGTTCCTAATATGTTTTATATTGTTTCAGACCCAGCAGTCGTCGCCGCGGTCGACCCCCAACTCGTCCCCTCGCTCCACGAAGAGCCCCCCGCTGCCGGGCGCACAGCCGCAACCCAGCGCGCCGCCGCCGCCGCCAGAGAAGTAAACCGAAGCCCAAATCAAGTGTCTTATTAGGGTTCCGTACCTCAAGAGGAATAAAGGAACCCTTATAGGATCACTTTGTTGTCCGTCTGTCAAGACCTATATCTCAGAAACGCGTGGACGGATCAAGTTGAAATTAATACCAAATACTCAGGTCTGCAACCTCATGCAGCCATGAAATAATCAACCTTCTACGCAACGCAATCAAAAGATATCGCTGTTTATGTCGCAGTTATCGCATATTTGTATGAGCGGCGTCACAGTGTGCAACAACGCTAAATAGGTACTGACTTCGACAAGAAGTGAGTGTTCTCCGTGTTTATAATAATACGAGCATATGAGTTGATTTTCAATGTAAACTGTTTGTTATAGTCCCCATCCGCACTCCGTTCACCGCGAGCCGAGCACTCGCGGCTCCATCCGCAGCGCGCCGCAGACGCCGGCGCTGGGCGAGCGCGAACGCATCGACATGACGCACAGCCTCGGTATGTAAAGCTTCGTGTACACAGACATTGAGGTACAGACGTGGAATTAATCAGAAAATGTTCGCGAATGTATAATATAATAATTTAGTAAAACTAACCCACATGTTTAAATTATTACCGATAACTTGTAAATGGCTTAGTTTTTCATTTAAGTTTTTAACCCATAACACATACATAAAAGCTGTAAATTTTCCGATTACATAAAAATAAATTAAATAAAAAATATTTATTGCCTATTAAGCACACACATATTATCAATTCTCTAATAATTATGTGCAAGATCTGCAGTTTCGATCTAGATTCAAGAGTCCCTCTAGGGATCTATTCAAGTTTCTCTTGAAGAACCCCATTTGGGAGAGGCCTACGTCCAGCAGTGGACTGAAACGGGCTGATGATGATGATGACGGTATGGGGTTCTTCAAGAGAAACTTGAATAGATCCCTTGAAGGTCGGCAGCGAACTCCCAATGACACTCAGCTGCTATTGAGGATGCAACAATAAGAGATTGTGTTTGTTTTCAGTAGGAATGGAAAGCATGGGTAACGACGGCAGAAAATTCCACCAGAACCAACGGCCTACTACCAGTAAGTAACATACACCATACACCCTCCATTCGGCTACCTATTATAGCCTCAAATCAAGTCTCTTTTTTCTCTATTTTTTCTTTATTCTATAAAATAAAAGTATTGAGTAAATAAATAATAATATAGTATATAAAAGGTATATTCTAGCGCGTCGCATCGAGGCATCGTGCCCATAACAGCAGAGGAAATGCTGCCAGAGCATTTCCTCTTTGCATGGCCAGGCTAAATGCGCTGGCGCTGGCCAAATCTCTTTATTGCAAGTAAGCACACTGTGTACATTTTTGCACGTCAACATTTTTTTGAATTTACATTTACGCCGCTTTGCAAGGAAAAGGTGCAAACGCTGAGGAGAAAACTGGTACAAAACTTTCAGCAGCACATCCTTTAAAATAATAACACTTAAATTACTTAATAACTAGGTAATTACGTATTAGGTAATTATACATACCCTTTCCGTTACAGCCTGTAGCGAGTATCCATATACGTGATTTAATGTTATTCCACCGTTTAGGACCTCTGTCCCTTTCTACCTTAAGGTTTTTTAAAGAAGTATGAAAGGGACAACAAGACGGTTTAAGGGACGTGAGGTTTAACTAGGTTTATTAATAACAACATGTATTGTATGCGTATAGTTATTGATAGATCCGTTGTATTCAGATTTCAGATCCTGAATCTATCGTAATTCGTAAATCGTATAATTGTGCAACAATAATTGATAATGATTGATAAGTGACATATGTCTATAAAACTAGTAAACAAAGGGCAATAGATTAATTGCCAATAAGTTGCTAACGATCTATTACGAGTATATCGATGCAATCGGAAGTCGATAAATGTGAAATCCCTATGGCTATTTAAAATCCCGGACCCTGGTATCACTAATGTGTTTTTTATTGCAACAGTGGGTATAGATCGCAGTCTACGCAGCGATCTCATGTATGCGGCGGATTCAGTCACCAACGCGATGTCGACTCTCGTCAGAGAACTCAACTCTGGTCAGTATAATGAATCATAGTCATTATCGCTGTTTCGGCATGGTTACAGATCCCTGTCACGCCAGTCACGTAAAATCAGTTTTATCCTTTACTTAGATTAAAAATACTATATTGTGTTGAAATTGAAATGAAATGACTGGCAATCTTGTTTTAGACTAACGGTTTCTCAAATAAAACATAAGAAGAATAAACATAAATATAATATTTCCATCATGCGATTTCACATACAAATAGTTATATGACTACTTCGGAACGTATTTTCATGGAGTTGAATTGGATGTAAGGCCGAATTCTCGCTCGAGAGAACTTGTTCTTACAAATGTCAAATTCCATAGAGGTTTAGACAGTTGTAAGAGCGAGCTCACACTAAGCTCGTGCTCAAAACTGTCTATGAATCTCAGTATAAGACTTCACGAGTTATGCGCACTAAAATTAGAAAAATAATTTTCGTTATACGTACATCTGAAAAATAAACAAGCTTTATAACTTCATTTTTGGGTTTTATAAGCACAACTGTAGCCAGCTAGCTATTCAGACAGATAAAGGGTGATGAGGATTTAAAGCCAGATTGCACTATCTAATATTTTAGTGCAATGACATTTTCAGCCTATTCACCATGCATCTATAGTGTTTTTAATTTGAGATCCTTTAATTAACGTGACGCCGTTTTATAAGTGTTTTAAATCATGCATTTTATTTTCGTATTGTGTGTAATATCCATGCGCGTTCAAAATGAAATAGAACCTCGTCGAAGTGATTAAAAAATAAAACCAACTTAGTCTTAAGGCCAATTCATGCTACAGCAGAGTCGAATAATCAATTTAAAAGTTATATCCAAGTCACGCTAGGATGCGTAGAGGGAGAATCTAATAGAGCCGCAGCCCGTGTAGCCACATTTTCCCTTTCGTTCTGGCAGCCAGTGTTACCTAGTAAAAACTATTACCCAATTTTAAGGGTATTTTTCACAATGAAATTCTAACCATTTAGTTTAGATATGAATTTGCAAAAAATATGCATTTCATATGCTTTTGGTACAACTATATTTGGACATTTAATATAATGTATAAATTTGCCAAAACGTTGCAATTTGAAAGCGTGAAATGTTCATTTCTACCAATCAGTGTATCTGACAGTGACAGCAAACCCATTCCAATTTCTATAATCCATTGCTCGGTTGCAGTAACAAGAATTATAATGTTAGGTACGGTGGAACACAGAGAAAGGTGTACAGGAGAGTTTTTAAGGTTGAGATTTTCTCAAAAACTACTTGACATATTGCAAAAATTCTTTCAGTGTTTGATAGATAAAAGTGAAACCTATGTAACTGTAAAATAATTATTAAATTCGGCAAAGTAGTTTTTGAGAAAATATCAACCTTATTGAGGCCCCCTGTATACTTATCTGTGTCGTCGACTGTACCAATGAATTTCAATTTGATGCGTTTCGACTTTGCGCTAGCATGAATTGAACCTTAGGGATAACGAAACGTTTGACGAGGTCCTATCCAATTCTGAACGCGCGCGGATTTGATATGTTTTGTTATATGTGGATGAATGTTTTGCAGAGGGCTCCGATACGGAGGACACGGTCAAGGGCGATCCTAGGAAACAGAGAAGTAAGTATTTATAGCTGAAACTTCAGAATAAATTCAATAGAAGAAATGTGATAAAAAAATATTTAAAAAATGATCAGCGTAGAACCACAGTTTTGCATGACTTTATAAATGCATGTTTATGTTTATGCATCGTTTTAATAGTTACCTAATAATTAATTATTTAATAGGGGGCTCCTACACTAGGAATCCTACCTGCAACGCATGATTCCTAGTGTAGGAGCAGCAGCGACACCTAGTTGTATAGCCTAACCTCCCCTCTCTTATGATCTGTTGTATAAATTACTGTTAGCAGTATACTCACTATTGTATTAGGTTATAATATCATAAGTATTTCGGCTCAATAAAGAACTTTTATTATTATATTATTAATATTATAATAATTGTTTTATATGAAACTGTTTTACTTAACTCTGTTTATTACTCTATTCATTTTCTACTTGATCATTCATAATATTTTAATCCTGTTATTTAATCTGACTCCCGATTGTAAAATTAAATAAAGAAAATAGTGTAATTTTCAATAATGGTCGATATCCATAATCATTGAACGCAATTACGCGATCATCTCTATTTCGCGTGAACTTCGCTTTCGTACGGTCTAACACAGAGAAAAGTGTATTGTTATATTTTATTATTACTTAGCCGATTGTAAAATAGTAGATTGTGTTACAAGGGAGCAAAATGGGTTATTCCTGTGAAGGCGCCATTTTGAATCCAGAGCGAAGCGAAGTATTCTAGGATAGAATCACGAGCATAGCGACGAAGAACCGACATTTAAACCGCAATAGTCCAAAAGAATTTTTCGGACCGTCAGGTTGGCGCGGCCCCCTTCAAACGCTTATAACTTTTAAACTATTGCGTCACAAATTATGAGACTACCGACTTAATTCCAGCATAAGCGGTACATCGTTCCAGGATAGGCCTCGAGGACCTGGGAGTTTGTCTGACGCAATTTTTTCCTAATGTACCCGTTTTGCGTTGTCAGACTTCGACGAGGATGAGGACAGCGACGAGCCGATGCCGCGGCCGCAGCCGCCCAGGCACTACATACACGACAACAAACAGGTACACTCACAGTTATACTATAGTTAAGTAGATTTTATGTATGTATTGCTTTTAATCTAAAGGGTGGCAGTGTGATCGAGAAATTATTTAAGGGCCTTCCATGAGCCAACTAGCGCCGCCAATCTTTGAAAAATAATATCTTACAATTTAATAAATTTTATTAAAAAAGTTATGTACATAATGTTTATTACGATAAATATTATTTTTTAAATGTTTATTTATAACGTGATTCAATGTCGGTAAGTTGTAGTTCGCATAATTGCGAAAAACGGCCGTTTTTGGCACATTTGAGAACTACAACTTTGCTTGTCGCAATTATACCATGTATTGTATATTAAAAAATAGTGTTTATCCTAACAAAGATTGTGTACATAGCTTTTTTTAATAAAAAATAAAAATTTGTAAGATATTACTTTTTTAAGATTGGCGGCGCTAGTTGGCTCATGGAAGGCCCTTAAAAAAACTATTGAGTTTTGACATTGGTTTTTCAATTGTTTTGTTTCTCGCACCCAAAAGATAAAAGTAGTGTATGAAACTCTCACGCACAAACTACAGTCTCTGCTACTCTTGTCGTATAAAATGGATCGTTTTACGTTAAGAGTTTGACTCTACTACTGTTGTTCCTTTGGCACTTCCTTTGGAAGATTTGTTAACTGTGTGTGGTATTTACACAACTTATTATATTGATGAATCTTAGATTAAAATTTTAAATACTCTATAGATCAGGGCATTTAATTTCATTATTACACTTAAAAAACCAGTTTTTACGATATTTTTTACAGAATTACGAACATAATAAAAAAATAGTATAATTGCAGCAACTCGTGCCTTTTTCTCTTGCATCTATGGTATTTTTAATCTAGCTAGATAGTTTAGCTTGAGCTAGCTCTCACAACTGTCAAACGTCTATGGAATTTGACGTTTATAAGAGCGAGCGCACTCATTATTTTGAGATTGATCAAGTTCAGTTTTGTTTTGTTTTTATTTCAGAGCATGGCACCTAGTGTTAGTACACAATCCTAAGTTCGCTTGCAAATATCGCTTGAGGTTTGTTTTTATTATTTGTTTATTATTTTATTTCTATTGAGTTACATCTTTAGGGAGGAGGAAGGAGCATAAAGGAAAGGGGAGAGCACAAAAGTTCCCAATGGGTCGAAGTGCCGCCACTTTGGCACCCAATCAGGATAATATAAGATTTTATTTCTTAGTTGTGTTAGGGCTCCGTGTAAAGTCCACCAAGGTAAGTACCCTAGCTATTTCTGCCGTAATGCGTCGTATTGCAATGTTCCGGTGTGGTAAAGACTCGTCCTAATTGAACGCGTTGCGCGATCATCGCTAGTTCGCGGGAACTAGAGTTGATCGTGCAAACGAGACGATCTAACATCAACAGCACTACAGCAGCCTACTTATATGTCCCCAGTTGTTGGGGCATCACCTTCAGTGATTTTTCCCCCACTACTGTTCGGTAAATTTACGTAGGTTTTTTTTTCAGTGGCTCTTACAAAATATGTTCTACAGTGTCAAGGAGTTTAGTGACCGTCGGCAATGTGTATAATTTTCTTACTATAACATTTGTACGTAACAGGCTGAATACCATGACATCATTATCAAATTGTATAACATCTCGTATTCTGTGTATTCTGACAAATAAATATATTGATTTGATTCATAGAAAAAAAAACGAGGAAATCTAATTAGTAGGCTGACCTGGCCGGAGATCGAACCTGGGACCTCAGTATCGTAAGCCCATTAATACTACCACCCCTGAGTTGGGCGTCGTTGATCAAAACCACATTATATAAAATAAATGTGTTAATTCCAGGACACGCCGCCGCCGCTACCGGCCCGCACCGGCCACTACTTCCCGCGCACATAGCTGCCGCGACACATGTAATATAACTGTTATATAACGTTAGGTAACCGTATTACTATAATATATACTAACCATTACATTGTCTACTTTAACCAATATGAAGGGAAATGCCCTTTTGTAAGTTGTATGTGAGAATCGATAATGATGCAGTTTTAAAAGATATGTTTAACAGGGAGAAATACGGAGTCAGTGGCGATGGCGTCACCAATTTTGGACAATCATATTTTCTTCTAATATCTGTTTTATTAGAAAACCATTGGAGCAAACTTTGGGGATACAAAGTACTATCTTTTAAATTATCATTAACAACGTGTTCGTAAAACAAACAACAAATAAACAAAGTTTTTCGGTTTATCTTTTTCAAGCCCATACAATTTTACATTATTAGTTACTTGTCATAAGCTGAGTAATACATAGTATAATAGCTTGAAACCATTCATATTTTTCGCAATAGGCATGATGACAGTACCAAAGAATCTCTAGAATCATGTGTTTATCTAATTAAATAGGACACAGATTTTGAAAAACGCATTTGATATTATTTTAGATAAATAAAACTACAAAATAGCGCCATCCGCCATATTATGATAAACACCAGAGCGAATGACGTCACGATTAAACAAATGTAAACAAACATCAAATTCTTCATACAATGCAAGCAAGTGAACAACATGGTGACGTCACAGAGCCGCCATGACACCCGCGAGCGTTTTCGCGTCATAATTAAAATTATTGTGGCGTATTTTGTAATAAAAATTTTTTTTTTTACGGAAATATTATATTTTTAGGAAGTAGATGCTACTTCCAAACAATATAGAACAGTTTATCAAAATCAGTCACCATGCCTATTGTTATAGCTATCTATTACCAATAAAAGAGTAATATTTATTATGTTAGAGATTGACTGCAATGGGTTTCTAATAAAACTTTTGATGTTTTGTAACGAAAGGTTTTGCTACTATAAACCCCTTAAAAGATTGTTGCGGTTTTTCATAATTCTCGTCAAAACTTATTTAGATTTTGGCGAGAATTACCTTGTACTTACTAAAGTATAAGTAACACTTTTTATAGTCAAAGATATTCTATTATTTACGCGAAATAACGTAACAAACGGACATTACTGTTTGTCTTTTCGACGTTATCTTACTCCACTAAGTTCTCTAGGAACTAATGTTCGAATGAACAAGACGAATTGTTGAATAATGTAATGTGATTAAAGACAGGTTGGCGAAAGAAAAGCAATTTTGATAAGAGTTTTATGAGAAATGATAAGATTAAGTGAAATTATGTACGAAAACCAATTTTATTTACCGTTAAGTCTCTAATTCACAGTGATTCAGATTTGTTGAAAAATAAGTTTCAGGAAATTAAATAAGTTTTCTAATCGTATGATTAAAAAGACATTGCCACTTTTTCAATGGAGCTTTGCCCCACCTACAAAACTACGTGACCATTTAAGCTGTACTTATCATTTTGTTGGGGACTTATTACAGATTTCATATTGCATAATCATAATCAGTATCATTTTCTACTATTCTCGCAACTCCTATAGAAGAATAACAAAAACAATGAATAAATCGCTTCGATTTCTTACTATTTTCTGAATTCTTAATTAAGCTGTTTTTTTCGAATCGCAACTTGTACAAAACTTTATTTTAAACCAATAATTTTAATAAAAAACGGAGATATTTTTACATTTATTCGTTATCTTGTACAACTTGCGGTTGATGGTGGGGCAGAATCTGGCATTGTCATTTAAGAGGGTACAGAGATAGAGAAAATCATACAGAGGGCCTCAATAAGGTTGAGATATTCTCAAAAACTACTGGACCGAATTTAATAATTCTTTTACAGTTACATAGTTTTAACTTTTATCTAACTAACAGTGAAAGTCTTATTGCAATAGGTCAAGTAGTTTTTGAGATAATCTCTACCTTAAAAACTCTGTACACTTTTCTCTGTGTTAGATCTCTTAATTTTTTTATTAAATCTTTGAATGGTACAAATTCTAAGTTATGTAACTTGTTTATTAGCAAAAAAAGTCAGTTGTTCTTGAATAAAATACTATAAGTAGATATTTTTGGAGAACAAAAACCTGTTGCGAAAAACTATTTTTAATCCCGTTAATTGTGATTGCTGATTGATTTGAATACTGTGGATTTAGAGGCGGTAGTTTTAAGAATTATGTGGAAATAAAATTGATATACTTAAGAATTATTGGATACGTTCGATTTAGTTGTACATAAAATTGTTTTTGGCTTACAATGTCTAGTCCAGAAGCTTTGAAATTATTTGTGGGTAGCCTGCGCAGGTTAAAATTAAGGGTTCTGTATGTTTAATAAATTATTATTATATTTAGCCGTTTGCAAGGGAGTTTCTTATGTTATAACAAGGACTTATGGACATGACGTGTGAAATTTTGGAAATTCAAACTTATTAACGCAACTCATATTCTTGCATACGATATTTCGAGAATAGCTTATAATATTGCAATACCTCGATAGAATCCATCATATCGCACTCCTAAGACAAAAAGGTGTGACTTTGGATATGACTTGGAAAGATAAATGATAATTAGGGGCCATCCATAAATTACGTCACATGTTAAGGGGGAGAGAGGGGGTCGGCGAAGTGTGACATTGTTTGACAAGGGGGTGGGAGGGGTCCTAAATTTCGTGACATCACATTTTAAAATCTATTATAATCTAATGATGTTATTCATCAACCTAGTTTTAACTATAAACGAAAAACTCAATTTAAAGAAAAGTTTGCTCACAAATGTGACCAGCTGTGACAAGGACGGGGGAGGGTTAAAAAAATAATGAAATTCGTGTTACGTAATTTATGGATGGCCCCTTAATGCACAGAATTAATTCAACTATACCTTACATATTAACGTATAGTTCATCAATTACTATTCGCGTACTATTTGACTAACTTTACAGCAATCGCTGTAAAGAAAGTATGTAAGAGATGGATTGATGACTCACCTTAAAATTACTGTATTATTAGCTAACGTTGCATATAACTAACGATTTTGAATCTGAATCACCTTGCAAACGGTCAATAAAGACATTTTCTTCGCATAGAACCCTGAAATATGATAATGAGGCTTTTTAGCGAGTACATGTAAAAAACTAATTGTCCATGGTCTGTGTCTATTCTTCATACATATTATTCCTTTTCTGTCTTCCATTCGTCAATTCCTTCCAATATGTACAAACATGTCAATTGATTCTTCCTTTCCCATTAAAATTATGCTAGTCTTCACCTATCCCAGACAAGGGTCAACGTTTTCTTTCAGATAAGAATTAATATATGTTTGAAATGTGGTCAGGTTTTGTGCCGCGCATTTCTATAACTTTGACATATGGATGATGTACGATACTGCGGTTTTTTTTATATAAAATTCTCCCCAAAGGCAAAGGCAAGGCCAACTAGGGCATACAGCCTGGTCTGATGTTATATAATGCCTGTTTTCTTGTAAATACATACACATATACGAATATAATCTAACCTAAACCCTTGCGCAACGCCCCAAGCCCTGAAACTAAATAACTCGACGATCCACGCCATCATTGAATTATGCAAGGAAACCTTGATAAGAGCACAAAACTTCACAAACACGACTTCATTCGAGCACTCCAATTAATAGAAAGGTTAGTTAGTCTCCTGATTAACTTAACGTGATCATTAATCACTAAATACCACGGAAACTATTGAATTACAATTTTCACAAAAAAGTAACTAAGCGTTGAATCTTGCTCGGACTTTCGCGAACATTTTCTGATTAATTTAACGTGATATTAAACAAAACAACCACATTAGACAATAAAATCAAAATTATCAATAATTTTGCAACCGTCACTTTTAAAAGTCCTTTGCTGTTATTTATAAACCTAATTAAACCTCCCTTAAGAGCGTTCCATGAGCCAACTATGTTCCATGATTCAATGTAGGTAAGTTGTAGTTCACAAATGTGCCAGAAACGGCCGTTTTTCGCAATTATGTGAACTACAACTTACCTACATTGCATCACGTTACAAATCAGCATTTAAAAAATAATATTTATAGCAATAAACAATGTGAACCTAGCTTTTTTAATAAATTGATTATATTGGAAGATATGATTTTTTTAAGATTGGCGGCGCTAGTTGGCTCATGGAACGCTCTTAAATCGTGCTGCTATCCCACTTTCACACTTCGTCAATAAGGTCAAGATAGAAAGGGACAGGGGGCCTAAACGGTGGCGTAACTTTAAATCAGGTTTATGAATACGCGCCCTTATCGTTTATTAGAACTGACAAAAATGTTGCAGTGATGTATCGCGTCCATTTGTCAAAGTTAAAACTATTGCTAATACTTCACTTCGTGGTTTTTACTACACTCTTGAATAGTTGAATCTCTACATCTTATACACTGCTGCGAAATCGGTTATTTCTCGTAATTTCTCATATAAATGACACTTTATTATCGAAGACTGACAAATATAACTGAGGCCGGCCATACACGGACAGCTTGAAGCAACCAGTAGAGACTGCTTCAAGGGACGACTGCATAGCAAACTACAGTCTTCGTATAATACACGAACCGCTCGAGCAGTCAGTACGGTGGAACACAGAGAAATGTGTACAGGAGAGTTTTTGAGGTTGAGATTTTCTCAAAAACTACTTGACCTATTGCAAAAATTCTTTCATTGCAAAATCATACATGGACTGCTCGAGCATACACGTACACTGGCTGTCCGTGTATGGCCGCTCTGAGACATGTCCATCGGTACCGCCCGCGCCGTACCGACGAGACAGAAATGCCAAATTGTTACCAAAATAATTATTTTCTTATACCTTTTCTAGCTTCGACTTTGTATTGTTTTATACGAAATTGAAATTAGAATGTGCGCTGGGCGAAGTGAAAATCGTATAGGTATTATGTGGAAATCGGATTTTGTTTAGTATCTTTGATAAAGATAGAGTAACTTACAGGGTGGTAACGATAAGTGATCTGTACCACGACTATTAGCTGCTGTAGTAAGTTCGTACGCAAGCGAGTACAGTCGACGACAGAGATAAGTATACAGGGGACCTCAATAAGGTTGAGATTTTCTCTAAAACTACTGGACCGAATTTAATAATTCTTTTACAGTTACATAGTTTTCAGTTTTATCTATCAAACAGTAAAATATTTTTTTTTAATAAGTTATGTAGTTTTTGAGAAAATCTCAACCTTAAAAACTCTCCTGTACACCTTTATCTGTGTTCCACCGTACGTTGCATTTTTTCTCACACTTAGCGGAATTAAAATCTCTAATCACGAACCTGAGAGCTAGTATTTTGTTGATTGACGTGATCAAGTGTACCTAGTGTTCCTAAGATCTGAATAAATGAGTTATGAGTTATTACGCAGTCGCCAGCGAGCGAATTTACTATACCACTCATGGTAATGGATTTTTTAAACTGTTAAACTGGTTATAGTAAAACTCAATGCTCAATATGTTTATTGCATTCCATAAGTTTTAATACTGTTCATATAGAGATGTTCATAAAACTTTTTACTGGTTTTGAAACTGCGGCACACTAACTTAATAAGACTGGCGTTAATAATTTCCTGAAAAAGTGGATAAATATAAATATTAAATAGAGTAAACATTTCAGGAACCAGAGTCACTGTTTCCTGAAATGCTTTAATCTATACAAAGTTGATTACAACACAAGACATTGAATTTTAATATTTAGATATTCGTTTCGCATAGCGTTTATGCAAGAATACAAATCTTAAAAAAACTGGATATGTCCGACATATTTTATCAGTTAGATGGATTTTTATACCATTTGAATGTAATACAACTTATTTAACTAAAAACACAAAATATCTAAACCGAAACCCAAATCAAGTATCTTATCTTGTAAACAAAAACTACCCTGCCCTACTTACATTACATTACCGGATTACTTTATTTTCACAATAATGAATAGGTTCGATCAATGAGTTCCTTCAGTGTTACATCAGAACAGATAATTAGACAATCATATTTGTTTACAAAATAAGACACTTGATTTGGGCTGCGGTATAGTTTCTTTTTTAAATTACATACATCACTTATCGTTACCACCCATTTTAATTAGACTAGGTATGACGGTCTGAAGAAAAGCATAATATTCGGTTAATTGAAGTAATTTAGACGATTTAAAAAACTTATATACTTAAGTTCGGCAACTTGTTTTATTTTCACTGTTTAGGCTAGTTATTTGCATATCATTTTATGTTAGGTCTTAAGTGCAATATGGATAGTTACGTTTGGTTATGGGATGCGTAGTGATGGGACGAGTCTATTTTATATTTCGTAAGATCTTTTTAATGGTGTGTTTAGAAAAAACTTTAAACTGGTGGAATTGCATTGAAGTTGAGTTTAGTGTGAGTACTTAATATTTATACTAGGTTTTTGTATGTTAGTTGACAGGTAAGTAAAATTTTATATTTTTGTGATAGAAATAAAATATACTTAAGTCAACAGATTTAAAATCAGTTAGAAAATAAATTAGGCGGTACGGTCGAAGACAAAGAAAGGTTTACAGGAGAGTTTTTCAGGTTGAGATTTTCTGAAAAATTGTTCATATGAATTGGAAAAACAAATGCTCTTCTAATAATGTCGTTTATCGAATGTATGAATACTTACTTTTGTACTTCTGCTCGCTTTAATGTAATTCCACCTTAATAAGGCATAGAGGTAATCGAAGTTCGAACGTCAATCCAAAGCATATTATAGATTTGTAAGTAGTTGTGTACTTATCTATTTACCCTACCGCGTATGCTGATGTTAATTGTTAAATATTCCCAATAACAAGAAGCTTAACTATGCTTGAGAATGCACCTTTAACGTGACATAAAGAAAATAATAAAAAATCGGCTCTTAAAAACAAAACAAAAATAGCATACGTAAGAGTTGTTCCTAAACCTCAATAAAGACGGAAATTGCCACAATATTAGCGTGAAATCGTGGCAATGTCGTCTGCTGATTGACTGCCGTGATAATTGCGAGTATTCCTATAAATTAGAACATGATGAAGAAATTTTTCATCAAGTTCTAATTTGTTCACCGAGCATGGATAATACGTAATACAAATTCTGAGTATTCCTATAAACTACTTTTCAAACGACGCACGTTGCAATATTTTATTTTATTCATATTTCAACATAGAACATTCTAAACATGAAGGAATGTATGTTGTTGCCATTTCCATCAAAAACACCGCGACGAACGAGACAGCTATTCTCGAATATAGACCTTTTTTTTCGATTTCACAACCGACATTATGTTTTGACTTACATTCGTGTTTCATAGGAAATCTCCAGCGTAGTGTAAGCTTCTTCCCTAGTACCATAAAAACCTTACAATTTTCTTATTATATCAAATACCATATTTAAAACGGACAGGTTTACACTGCGATATATAAATAAAACTATAAATTCTTCATAAAAATAAAATAAGTACAATATAATTATAATAATCTTTTATACCATACGGATAAATAGATTTTGTAATAGTTTAGAAAAACGTAGCTGTATGAACTATTATTCGTAAGATATAATTATTATGCACTATGTAAACATGTAAGTTTGTATTACTATGGGTTATTCAATTTAAATGGGAATTATAGTGTTTCTATTCTATATCTCTCGCGCATCTTGAAACTTTCAGCAACAATAGATACACAGTCTGCCTTCTAAAAATGTCCGAGCGGAAAGAAGGTCCAAACGGATATTGGACATTATTCGGACGTTAACAATGGACCCTTATTTGGACGTTTTTAAAATTGTTTTAGTAAGACCTTTGTGTGTCTAGTTGTTTATAGGAGATCAATATAACAATTTTTTATCAGACTGACAGAAGGAGGGTAATGTTTCTGCGCTTTGTTGTCTCCTCTTGTAGCCTTAGGCAGTTGTTCCACCGCCGGCGAGTAAGCGAGTAACTATGAGCTATTTTTCGTGCAAGAAACGTACACTATATAGTACATTCCGTGTAAACAATAGAGACGCAGCGATACTCGCTCAGCGATGAGCTATAAATATTGTCGAGCGAGTATCGGTGTGTACTATCTATATATAACAGTCCCTCTGACGGACGATTGTTTGGTAAATCTAAAGAGTATGGATTGCAACACTAAAATTCCCACTTAATTCACCCACGTATTCTAAATGACATTGGTAGCAAATCTGTTTTACTTTAAACTAAATGTAACTTGACTGAAGTAGCTGCCGATTTTAGTAAAAGAAAAGCAGTATTTTAGGAATCAAATTCAGAATTGTTGCCACTGGTAGCGAGTCCAATTTGTGATTTCTACTTGAAATTAGAATTGATTAATGTTACTATCATCCTTTACTAAAGTTAATAAAGATATAGCAGCTACTTTCAGGCACGTCTTTAGTTAAAATATGTAAATCAGAATTGCTACCAATAGGTGTGATTCTGTCGTGGCTACTAAATCTAATCCTAAACAAAACTGCCACGATCACTCAATGTGATCTATAACGTAAAGCCGGTTTCACATTGTTGTGTCGTCATCGTATATGGTTTCGTATACATTATTGTGGAATATTTTGGAGTGATTAAGTGTATTAAACGGACGATGTCACAAAACACGTCACATAAATGTGAATCCGGCTTAATAGTGAGCGGGACGTTTCGTTTAGCGACTATTATTTTTAGAGTACGACACCCCAGAATCGTTACAAATGTATGTTTAAAAATACAGTTATGTGAATAGTAAGAAAAAGCACAAATTTCTAAAAGAACACTCAAGTTTCTATATTAAATCGTGTCGTTTTTATATATTCGAATTATTCGATTTTTATCTATATTGTATACGTTTAGACATCATGTATGATATTATATGTAATGTATAATCGAAGTATTCCAAGGCAGTGTTTTGTATTTGTGTAAAAAACGCTTTGGACTGTTAAAAGAAAGGTGGTCTTGCTTTGTAACTAGTGATTGACGAAACATATTTATAAATATGGCCTACACTATAGATACAATGATTTGTATTGCACGTTACGACATAGTTAAATGAAGTATTGACGTTTAAATGGTCCATGAAAGATTAAGTTCGTCCAGCCAAGTGGCATTGGTAAAATATAATGAAAAATGTATAGGATTGACATTTGCTAACGAAAAAGCAAATGTCAAATCCCCTACCTACATTCTATTAGCGTTAACGAAAGTAAATGACACTTGGCTAGGTTGGCGTGCTATTCAGTAAGCTCAAACATCCTTACAATCTTGCAAATATGACACTTTGAAAACCTCTCATTAACTCTTATCATTATTTCAACCACAGATTAAAGATATAAGTTTATTGCAACGTTGAATTCAAGGTTGTAAGGATTAAAGCCTCGTGTCCTCTAGGCAACAAGATCGGCGACGTTGCCAGCTGGCGCGCAACATGACCAATGGTAATAACACCAATGGTACCTCAAGTTCCTCGTTGCCGCTCAACATGATGAGCAACAAGTCGCGCGTCAAATGTCACGTTGATACGAGGCTTCAAACATATAGCTCGACAAGGATCTTTTAGCACATGGATGACATTGACAGGGGGCGCTGTTCGCAACGAACAGTACAATATCGAACTGTCATGCATGTAGTACGTTTTACAAGATGGCGGCGTTAGTTCCGATTTTCGCCACGTGCCGAAAGACCCTTGTCGCACTGTATTTATCTACGATTATCACGCCCACTAACTGTCAATGTATTTTTTTACCCTGTTTTTTTTGTTATAATTTGCATGAAGAATGCTGAGGACGGGAGGCGCCGCCGCTCTTTATAGGGTGTAACGGAAAGGCTATCGGAAGCCGAAATGGCTGTGTTCAGTATCTATAATTTCGCCAAAACAATCAATTTGTATGGAGACATTAATTTATTTTTATTTGGGATGTAGAACAAAAGTGATTCAGTCACCGATACTGAACACCCCCCTTTAGGCTTATAGCGTTTTCGTTACAACCTGCATATAGCCATAATATTCCTAGTCCAAGAGCGACTTAATTGAGGTTGTGATTTTCAACGAATGATTTTGACCATAGATATTTTATCCCCTATGTATTATAGAAATGATATATTAATGATGCACGGTGTATACTTCCAGACTAAACGAATTTCAAACTTTTTTTTAATACATTGCATTTGAAAAAAAAATATTTCCGAAAATAGGGTACCTACATGACATTAACGTTCTTCAAATCAAATCGATACAGCATCGGAGTCAGCTGTTTATATTCGAGTATTTACAGTCCAAATTCGTGTGCGTGTCCCGAAGACGTCATTAGATAAAATTATTATATTTAAACGCGGAAAACAGTCACTTTCAACTGTCGATGTTGGTTTAAATACCGCTCTGCGATATCTGCTGAGGGTTTTTTCCACTTCTCAACATTGTTACCTTGCAAAGTTAAATGTAAATTTGAAAACAGTTTACGTGCAAAAGTATAAAAAAATGTATTTGTTGTATTTGCTTTATGATTGACTCTGATTCCGACTTCAACAAAATTTTAATTATTGGCTCACTATAGTTTTAATTCTAAAATTAATGCTACTATGATTGATATAAGTACTTACATAGTTAATTATTATCATGTAGGCACGCTGTTTAGCTAGTGGTGAAATCTTTATTGGCTAATGTATAAATTTTAGTATATATTCATAAGTATTATTAAAGCTGTATGTTTTCCATAAAAAATGAACCGTTAAATTACGTAATTAAAATTCATTTATCAAAGTATGCAGGTTTGTTTTTTGTTTGGGCTGGTATCACACTGCAGTGACAAAGTAAGACTGTCTTTCACAAAGCTTGTACTTATGTTTATGTTATGATTATGATATTGTAAGAACTATATCATTGCAATTTGTAAACATTCCATTGCTTGTGAATATTTGTTTTATTTATAAACTAATCCCAAACTTAAGCCTCATATCCACAAGGCAACATTTGGCGCGCGACTTGTTGCACAACATGTTGAACGGCAACGATGAACTTGAGGTACCATTGTACCATACAGAGGGCCTCATTAAGGTTGAGATTTGCTCAAGAACTACCGGACCGATTATAATAATTATTTTACAGTACATAGTTTTAACTTTTAGAGAAATTTTTTTTGTTGAGAAAATGTCATCCTTAAAAACTCTACTGTACACCTTTCTGTCTTCGACCGTACCATCTACCATACTATGGGCTATTTTATAGCGCAAGAAACGTACAATAGATAGTAGATTCCGTGTAAACAAAAGAGACGCAGCGATACTCGCTCGGCGACAATATTTATAGTTCATCGCTATATAGTGTACGTTTTTTGCGCGATAGCCCATAATTACTCGCCCGGCGGTGAGACAACTGCCTTAAGTCATGTTGCACGCCATCTGGCAACGTCGTGCGTTGTTGTCCAACGTTGCCGATCTTGTTGAGTGTCAATTGTTGCCTACTGAATACGGTACGGTTTCATAATAACAAACCTAATGTGTGAAACTGCGGAGCTAGCGTCGCAGGGTCGGCTCTGGCCTCTGGACTACTGTGACAGCTCAAAGCTTTGCTGAGAAAAAAATTAGTGCTATTGTGGAAGATCAAAAGAAAAAAAGGTGTATGGTCTCTAGACCATACACACAGAGAAAAGTGTACAGTAGAGTTTTTAAGGTTGAGATTATCACAAAAAATACATGACCTTTGCAAGAATTATTTCACTGTTAGATAAAGTTAAAACTATGTAATTGCGAGATAATTAATTCGATCCAGTAGTTTGTGAAAATCTCAACCTTATTGAGGCCCCATGTATACTTTTCTCTGTCTTCATGAGTACCTTGAGTTTGAGGTAGAAATTAAAATCGTTTTTATTCAAAATCAAAATTTTACTAAAAAATATATAAAACTATACTTACGTTACGTAGGACAGTCAACATCACATCAATGGTGATATTTAAAGTTATTATAATAATCTCTAGATTAAATACATAGTTTGGTGGAGGTCATTGTGATGTCGACTGAATTCTAAAATTAAATGGCACTAAAATAAATATATCTAACGTAGATTCGAGAATTCACAGTCATGTTTAGAGTTTACTAGCTTTTGTATAAGCTATAATTGATCGTGAAGCGGTATTTTTAGGAAATACTCGTTCTGATATCGTAAATGGTCATTATGGAACGGCACCGTAAGTTACTTAGGTAATTTATATTAGTAAAAGTTCAGTATTCAGAATCTCAACCCAAACCCACGTTTTACGCCAGCCAGTCAGCTGACGGCATTGCCACAATTTCATGCCGATATTGTGGCGCAGTGAGAGAGCTCCGTGGCGATGGCGCAGTGGTTGCCACTGGACTTGCGGTCCCAGGTTTGATCCCTGGGTCAGCCATGTACTATAAACGATTAACGATATTGGATTTCTTACGCAAAAACTTACGTGCATTTACAGAATGCTCTCAAAACGGTGAAGGGAAACATCGTGATGAAACCTGCTTGCCGCAGAAAAAATCTATTGTATGTACCACCAATCCGCACTGGACCCGCGTGGTGGATCATGGCCCGAGTCCCCTCGATGTAAGAGAACGTCTTCGTCCGAAAAGTGGGGCCATAAAAATAGACATGATTAATGCGGCAATTTCAACGTCTTTTGAGATTCTGACTGAATCGAATTCGATATCGAATTTTATTTGAGGTTATGGGCCTAGACCAAAACAATTTTCGAAGCAAAACGACAGTTTATAATTTAGTAACAGCATCCTCCTCCTTCCCGCCGATCTCTGCGTAGATATCTTCGATGGTCCTCATCTTGGTCTCCGGGACCCAGCAGACGATGTACGCGGTGCTCACCAGGCACACCGCGGCGAATATCCAGAAGACCACGTAGAGACCTGCTGCGGTCTCTAGGGGCTGGAATACCCTCAGTTCCACGGAGACCAGCGCACAGGCGAACGCGATGACTATTGAGGTCACTGTGCCGCGGAGCTGGAAAAGAGTTAGAGGCAGTTTGTTATGGTATAAGTAATAATTCTCGCATGCGTTTTTAAAAATAATCTAAATCAGGTCCAAAAATGCTGCCTCCCTTTTTAGGGTTCCGTGCCTGAAAAGGAAAAAAGGAACCCTTATATGATCACTTTGTTGTCCGTCTGTCTGTCAAGACCTATATCTCAGAAACGCGTGGACGGATCAAGTTGAAATTAATACCAATGCAGCCGTGAAAAAGCAAACTTCAACGTTTACACAATCAAAAGATATGGCAGATTATGTCGCATTTTATCGCATATTTGTATGAAATTGCAAAAACACCAAAACCTATAGGGTATACTTCCCGTTGACCCAGAATCATTTGAAATCAATAGAAATTTGGCAAGAAGGTAGGTCTTATAGCCTTATAGCACAAGTAAAGGTCTTATAGATATGGAAAACCAACAGATTGTATGGACTTTAGTATCAGCAAGTCTTAAACGAACCAACCTGAAATGAGAACATCTCCGTCATAATGACGAAAGGCACCGGCTGCAGTCCCGCTGCGTCACAGTAGATGCACAGACACAGCGCGGCTACGGGCAGCCACGAGACCCCCGAGCCGTTCGGTGCGAAGAACCACGCGCCCAGCGCCGTCATGCCTATACCGGACACGAAGCATGTCATGCCCAGCAGAGGCTGGAATATAAATAATCACAGAGATATATGATGAAATGATACACACTAATTATGTGTAGGTAACCATTGTGTGTGGCTACCAAATGTATTCCAATTCCAATTTGATGTTTATGGCTCCATCGTTTTGTCGATGATTCTGCCAATGTCAGGGTTGAAAATACCACGGTATGTACGGGTGCAATTGCTCAGTACGATTGATTACTCCTTGATATGGTTGAGTTTTCTGAAAGATAAATGGGACAACACAAGTTTGTTAGTGTGTTATTATTATATCTAAATCGTGATTTATGTTTTAGTACTTAATATAATTGGGTTAGTAGGCATTCACAAACCAAACATAGATATACAATTATTATTTGTGTCCTCAAATGTATTCCTAATCCTAAACGCAACAGTCCGTCATTCATATGCTACATCGCGTAATACTTCATTTATTCAACCTTAGGAGCTCTAGGCAATACTTGAGTTATGTCATACATAGTGTAAGTAATAATTTATAATATAAGGTAGGTACAGAATATACAAACTAGGTTATGACTGGATGTACGAACAGAGAAACATACATAGTGAATCATACATAAATAGTGAGCGGACGATTGAAATGATAGTGCTTTGGAATCGCTTAATTTTATACCGATTTGGATTTAGATTCATATAATTTACAGGTTATGGGCCTGGAGACTATTGAGTATTTTTTCAACAGAGGGTGAAAAAACAAAAACCCGACTGCAAAAAACTATCCCTTTAATTTTTATACCCTATGACACTCCCGTAATCAAGACGAATCTAACGATACCTCATACACTAAAATCCATCAAGCCGTTTAGACTACAGGATGGCAGGAAGGAATGGACATACATACACCCGAAAAACATTAGCCTCCTTCTGGGGCAGTCGGGTAAAAAGAAACAGCACGTACACTTTTGACGGCCTTATCACTTACTAAAAGCGATTACTGTCAGGCAACAGATACATATTCAGGCTCTCTAGTGCTACCTAATATATAACTTGATGATCATATTATTGCTATGTTTACAGACGGACAGCCAATCTGGGGATCTTGGGACGGTGTCGTGCACCCCCTGGCCCTACCTAGGTTACACCCATCTATTGGAAAACCTTGTAATCTGCGAGAGTAGATATATTTGTCATAAAAACTCTCCGTACCTTCCGTCCAGTCCTCTCAACCAGACTCGAAGCGGTACAGGATCCTATGAACTGCACGACGCCCAACACCGCCGCCTCCTGGTTTGGTGTGAGTAGCCAGGCGCCGCCGCTGGCCTTGCCGAAGATGGTGGACGCGAAGTGTAGTACGGCAAGGCAGCCGCACAGCTCGCGGGCCAGGGTGATGGTGAGGACGATACGGAATGCCCTGAAGGTGCTGCGGTCAGATACTGGAAGAGGAGATAATTTGCTAAGAAGCTAGAGATCCCGGCAGCTAAGTTGTTGGGGTCTGTATGTACCATAGATTGGCATAGATAAATGGGGAGACTGTGGCGCAATGTCGTAGGTAATCTCTGCCCTATTGTGATGATGATGACGCTTGGTCTTGGAGTGATTGAATAGAAAAATAGTAGTCTAAAACTTTAATCTTTATAAAATAACCCATACGATTGTGATATTAAGTCCTTTGCAGTTTGATAATGGTAGTAGTGTTTCAGCTAGGCCCAGAAGTTAAGTAGGCAGTCTGGAATAAATAGTTTTGAGCGTATACCTGCTACATATAATACCTACCTACAATAAATGAAATTACTTACTTAATAAATATTTGCAATAAACATTTGGACATAGGTCGTGTCAACATTAGGTACTGATCGATATAGCAAACTGGTCAACCAAAAAACACTGTAAATTAAGATCCATAAATCTAATTTCCATATATAAGTAATAAAACCAAACAAACACTCAATCACCACACTCGAATAAATCAAACATAAAAATAAGATGCGTTTTAAAATACACCCAACCCAATGGTCCATCTATTCCGTTAAATATGCACAAATATGACCTAGAAAACAAAATATTCCACAACACATCTCTGGAACTGACAGAAGCATACGCACACAGCCAGATGTCACTTGAAGTGTTGTAGTTATGGGAATGTTTGGCCGGCACTCGGCGCGAGAATCCCGTTACGTATTTACTTACTATTAGCGCAACTAACGAAGGTAGGTCAAGTCCGACACGTGACATGATGCCTTGGAGATACCACAGAATAACCAATAGATCACAGTTTACCAAAGTATGGGAAACGACTTGTGATTGGTGAGTCGCGATTGGTTATAGGACTTATAGGGTAGGCCCTGCAAATCATAGGACGCTATGTCACACTAAACGAAAGCAATTAACGAAATTCAAACTTTAAGTTAGTACACACGTCATAATTGACCACTTCACTTAATATAGACTTATAACAAATCCAGATTTGCTCAAAATGCACCCCTCATTCGATGGGACAAATCCCCTTTGCCTTATTTTTTTTTTCCGCATGACCTACTTAGGCAAAAAAATAATTACTTTATCTACATATATTTTTACCTGGTAAAACTTAAGGTCAGCTGGTAAAAAATGGAGGGCTTGGAAAAAGTAGCAAAATACTCACCAATACTCTTAAGCGCTGTGAAGAAGCGTCCGCTCTTGTTCTGCTCCAACTCCAGGAGTAGCGTCTGCAGCTCCTCGTCCACGACTGGCTCCGTACCTTGGCGGCAGCGCAGCCACGCCAGGGCGTCGCGGGCCTCCTGACCAAATGGATTGACAAAACTCATATCAGTTGTAATTCTATAGTGGCCGCCAAATCTAATCCTACACCTAAACGCTAATGTCATGTAGAGTTTCAATAGACTAGCTAAATAGCTCAGGAGAGAACGTGGACGGACACCTTCCTCCGCTGGGTGCAGTCGTTTGATGGTGAAGTCGCTCTTCTGAATTCCAGAAAAGTTTTGCCGTTATAGACACTGAGCGGGACCTTACCTCGCTTAGCCACGATTAAAATTAGCGTAGGTACTCTGGAATCGATTAAGTATAAGTGTAACAACTTTTAGGTGATAGATAGAGTTCAAAGTCCACCTGGGTGGGCACCGTATCACCTCATCTATTTCCACAGCCAAATAGCAGTGCAATAGCATAATAATTCAGCAATCCGCATTAGGCCCACGTGATGGAGCAGGTCCCAGTCGTTGTACCTAAGATTATTTCTCTGAGTACCTAAGGGAAGGTCTGTGGGAACATAATAGACGCCGCTCGCTCTTACGCGATGTAGTATACGAACGACAGTGACTTGCATTTAGGTTTAGGATTCGACTTAGTGGCCGCTACAGATTTAGGTACAATTTTAATAATGTACCTAGTGGTTGAACGAAACAGGTACCAGTTACTAACCTCCACCTTCCCACACTTCAAAAGATACGACGGAGTCTCCGGCATAGTAGTGAAGACCAGCAAATGCACCAACGGTACCGCCAGGCAAATCCACAGCGTGGCATGATAGCTCAGGTACTCCCCCATGATGTACACCAGGAGATTGCCGAGGTTCTGCGACAGGACCACCAGGCTACCAAGGGTTCCCCGTATGGAGTCCTCGCTGGTCTCCTTGATGTAGAGAGGGGTGACGACGTAGGAGCCGCTGACTCCGAGGCCGAGGATTGCGCGGGCAGTTATCAGCGCCCAGGTTTCCGTTGAGTACAACTTTAGGCCCCAACACAGCTGGAAAATGATGATTTGTGTGAACGCGTCGTTCAATTGTACTCGCTATAATTTTCATTTCTAACCCCCGAACGCAACGAAAACTGGGTGTTATTAGGTTCGTGCCTAATGTATGTAAGTATGTGTGTCTGCCTGCGTTATCGTAGCTCCAGAACGGATGGTCCGATTTGAAAGCGGGTTTATCGTTTGATACGTAGTGGTAGGACTAGTAGGTCGATTAACTTCGCATAATGAAGGTTTGAAATGAATACGTTTATGATTGTGCGAGAGTTTTAGGTTAACAACAAATTTCTTTAAAGAGTAAACTAAGTTATTAAATTAGTGTATTTATTTACTCAAAATTTGAATTAAGTACGCATTATCCATGCTCGGTGAATAAATTCAAGTCCACAGTTCAAGTCATGTCCACGGCAAGAATTTTTTCATCATGTTCTATTGTATTTATTTATTTACAATTTTGAATTAGTTATATCACAATTAAATCAAATATTATGTCGTAGTCATAGGTGTCACTTTGCAAAGTGTCTAGACTAGACACATTCCAAAGTTCGTGCTAATTGGACAGGACGATGTATTTTTCGCTCAAACATAAGTACTTAGGTAAGTACCTTAGATACCTTCGGTTTACGTGGTATGAATTGTACATCTACAAATATTCCGCGAATAATATTTTATATGCAATTTCGAATTGAGTATTCACAAGAGTCGAACTAAATAAACAACTAAAAACATACAGCCATAGAAAACGACGTCAGCAGAAGCGCTTTCTTTCTCCCGTAATTGTCGACTATATATCCGAAGAGGAACACTGCTGGTGTGCCGACGAGGTAGGCGACGGACGCCATCCAGGAGACCACGTCCTCGTGCACAGGGGCCGCGGCCGGCGTGTCTGCGGACATCAGGCGAGGACCCATTGGGGACAGCCAGCCCACGCCGGTGCCGTAGGAGAAGACTGGCATGACCACTGGAAGGAAATGATGACCTCTTTTATTTATCAGATTTCGTACCTACACTGATGTTAGTCGCCACTAAGCGAGGCGGGAATTATTAATAATAATTTAATTTTTAATGACTGGTAAATGATATATTTACCAAATAAATCGATATGAATACATTTGAAGGCGGTATTATAGCTAGATTTAACCAGGTATTTCGATGATAATCTATGTTAAGAGCAAAAACATCGATGTTTTAACATCGTTTTTCTCAATATCGAACATCCCTAGTTTATCTTGTAAATTGTTTCCAAACAATGCTGTTATAGCTATAAGTTTTCAATCAAGAAACTCTGTGCTTAAATTCTTAAGTCAATAAAAACCTTATTATATTATTATTATTATCGGGGCCGCGATGACGTCATGCCACAGATAATCATGGCGGACGGTGTTTTTGTTCGAGGTTGGAAATTTGCATTTTAAATTAAAGTTTTTGGTGGTTTAAAAGTCTCAAAAGATTCTGTAATTTTTTGTAAGGTGTAATAGTTCGATTATTAACTATGCCAAAAAAAAATGGGGTCAACTAGCCATTTAAGTACCTAACTACAGTGGGGACTTAAAAGTAGGCTGATGACGATAATGATGATATCAACCAACAATGCCTATTAATTAACTACGACAATGTCATGATCAAGATATACACGTTTCTTGAATAGGTACCACGTAAATACGTTTGCGTCTAGTTGTATCCAATGAGCTTCCTGTAACCAATTATGCAAGAGCTACCAGCCTTGGGCGTTCCCTTCGCTATAAAAGTTCCTGAAAGCTCAACTAACATTGGTTTTATCTTAAATTGAAATATATCGACTGTGTCAAGGGTCGGTGCATCATGCAATACTTTGTAACCACTCTCGTGTATTCAGAATTAGTGTCAGGATTTTATTCTAAGCTACTACTGGTGGTCACAAATGTTTCTTTATAATACAAATATATTATCATTTTCATCATCATCTCGTATCGGTCCACTGCTGGACATAGGCTTCTCCCAAAGCATGCCATACAACCCAATTCTCAGCTATTTGCGTCCAGTCTCTGCCAGCCACCTTGCGCAGGTCATTCCTCCGTCTGGTCGGGCCGTTTACCAGTACGTAACTTCCAATCGAGAACCATCTGTTATCCGTTTTACGACACATATGATCTTAGATTATTAATTTTATCTCCCATCTTTTTTAGCGATTTCAGATTGCACGCACGGGAAATCGTGGCGCCCGATGTCGGGATATCACGACAAGTTATCACGTCAAATGCCATGTGTCGTGGCGTTGAGGGTGCATCACTTTCTAATATGACGTGGCGTTTAAAAGATTAAAAATACATGACAAATCGAAATCATATACCTACATACGTCATTACATTATTTACATTACCTGCCTATTGTTTCCGTTATATTTTTGTGAGACAATTCAATTATTGATAATTTGTACAAAACTTGTGGCTTCAAACAATCAGATCGTTAAGGACACGGAACGAATTGCGCAAAACACATGTTCGCGACAAATATTATATTTACTATGTAGGTCCAGTTGGGGATAGCGTCGTCGGAAGTGGACCAAATGCTAACGAGCTGAGTCATGTCATGGATCTAAGGCATTTTTTTGTCACAAGTAAAAAATGTTTCTGTGTACCACCACGGCCGGGAGAGCGTGTTGATTATGTCGGACGTCGCCCTGAAGGGGCAGAATACCGACTAAACTTCCTGGGGTGTTCCACCTCGTGCCTTGTTGCCGAGCCACGGAAACTGCGATACATCCGCGAACCGAGCACTCCCCATTGTATGGACCTAAGGCCTGGTATGATAAAATACAAAATTCGAATATACTTAAAATACAAATAAATTCCCAGTTGAAAATGGGTTCATGTAGGTATAATAATGTGATCCTACATTAATATATTACAGTGCCTAATTAAATTACTTATAAGTACCATTTACTTAGAGTATTATAAAGTAAGTACCTACCATTTACGCGGCTGACGTCTGAATGCAATATCTGGAAGAGGACGGGGCAGGCCTTCACCCAGCAATGCGATGACAGGCTATAAGGTAGTTTAGGAAACGACGGATAGGTAACTTTGCTTTTAACTTGGCAGATTTTAATAAAAACCTTGCCAAGTTAAAAATAAATTTTACTGTAGTTATACATGTCCTACTTACTAATTATGTTGTAAGTTAGAAGTTACTGTTGGAAAAGTAATTTTTAACTTGGCATTGATTTGGAATTCAGCACAGGTACCTACCGCAATAAAGAGAACTTGGCGTCCCTTTTCAACTGGGATTGTAATTAATTGTAGGAGGGTTTTAATTCATAGATAAATGTGGTGCAGGGGTCAATTTTGGGCCCTACTTTATACTCTATTTATACTGCTGATTTACTGCACCATACTAGGTTTAGTTTGGCTCACATGTATGCTGACGACACTCAGATCCTTATTCGTACAAGCCCCATGAGTGGCGATGTTGCAGATGCAGTGCGATGCCTTAATCAAGACCTTGTATCCGTAACCGATTGGTCAAAAGATCATGGGTTACTACTTAACCCGCAGAAATGCACGTTCATTGTTCTTGGTACTGAGTGTCAAATAACCTCTGTACGTCAGTGCAACCCTGTTATTTTAGTTGATGGTCTCCCCATTCAGGAATCATTGAAGGTGAGAAACCTCGGGGTGATATTCGTCGGTGCGTTGCGCTTCGAGGAACATATTGATTCAAAAATAGGTAAATGTTACTCATCACTTAGGACCTTATATCGGTTCCGTCCTTTTTTAAGTATTCCAGTACGACTTAGGTTGATTGACACGTTAGTGTTATCCCAGTTAGACTACTGTGATATAGTTTATGGCTAAAACAGCTAACAATGTACAAAGGATGCAAAACTCGTGTATACGATTTTGCTATAATGTTCCGCCTCGATCTCATATTACCCCATTCCTTAACACTTTCGATATTCTCAACATGGAAAATAGACGCAGCCTAAAGCTGAGCACACTGGTTTACAAGCTTAGGGATACGGGCGCACCTGTATACCTGACAAAAAAGTTGAAATGGAATGACAGATCTGATGGCGTACGTATAGTGGAACTTGAGTTGCCTTTACCTAAATTGCAAAAGTTCAGGGGTAGTTTCCGTTTTGCGGCATCTAAGTGCTGGAACGATTTGCCACCACCTATTACAAAGGCACAGACACAACATTCCTTTAAAAAAAGTGTAAGGAATGGTTGTTATGTAGTCAAAAATCCTCCAGCAATTGGACCGCCGTACCTACTCAGAAGTAGAAACTGCAATATGGCTTAATGTGTGGTTGATACAAATAATTAACTAGAATGTAGTGTACTGGTTCACTACGGGCGGCGGCGGGCGGTAAGTTGCCGCTGGTAACACGAGCCAAGCGGATGCTGCAAGGTTTGGTGGGTCCGGTGTTGAGACGGGCGGGTGGTTTGGTTTCGGCTGTGTATCACACAGTCACGTTTCAAATATTGCAGTCTAGGCTGATTAGGTCACGCATTTGAATATCAATATTATTGGTTTCTTTCATACTGGGCAATTCCATGCAACTATAATGACGCACATCTCTCAATAAAGCGCTTCATCGGCACACTGTTATTTATTATATGTTATTCTTTCTCTTTTATCTTAGATCCACTGTTTCTCTGAGTTAATTTTAATATTGTACAAAGACTTGCATAATCTTAGATTTCTTGTTTGTTTCATGTTCATATTAGTCATATTTTTATTTTATTTTCATTATTATTATGCAATAGGTTAACCTAATATTTTCCTGATTTTTTATTATTATTTATTAGCTGAATGTACTTATTTTGTCAGTGTGTGTGGCAGCAAGACCCCCGGGCAGGGACTGAAAACCAGCGCTCGCTGAGGCCCTGACACATTCATCTATACTACCTATAAACTCACGCTTGTTTCGGTAAGCAGAGACAATGAACTTCCATCTGCTGCGATCGATCCTTGGCATACAATGGCACCCATACTCATTTAATTTAGTGGAGACTCAGTACATTACATACATCTTTTATTTATTAAACCCCTGAATATCCATTCAGGGTTTAATAATGTACTGAGTCTCCACCACCTGTAGCCACCTACACACGTAATGTGTTTATAATCATTGGTAGCGCATGCAAAACGCACGATGCGACTGTAATTTATGTATTGTCTGTCAGGAGTTCTGCGAATATGAAGAACGTCGTTCGCGGTCTATAAATTAACAGGAAGTGGTACAGTCGACAGCAGAGCAATGGTAATACTTGCAGTACGATTTCAACTCTTATGACCGTGACAATAAGAACGGTGCAATGTCCAAAGTGTTACACTTGATGTGCTGTCGGCTTTACCTAAATACACTTTATGTTTTTTATGTAGGTGTCTAGTCTATCTGGGGCTTTTTGAAAATGGCGGGAAACGACGGTTGCGAAATTATTTGATAATTTTCATTTTAATGTCTACAGTGGTTATTTTGTGTTTAATATCACGTTAAATTAATCAGAAAATGTTCGCGCATTACAGTATGGTGAATTTATTGTATAATTTGTGCAAGATCTGAAGTTTCGTGCTAAAGTCAAGAATCCCGCTACAAGCTCGGGAGTGAACGTGACTGTCGAGCTGCTTCGTCCAGAGTGATGACGCCACGACGACTCCTCTGGATGAAGAATGAAGACGCGGCTACCCAGGGTGAAGACGCTGCTGCGACTCCTCTGGAGGAAGATAGAAGACTATTTTAGGAAGAAGACTATTTTTATGTTGAATTTTCTGTAATATGACATTGGCAAATGACGAACTGTCGAGTCCATAAATAAATAAATGAATAACTAGTAGATCTTAACACACAAAGACAGAAAAGTATGTATAAGTATAGGTATGTAGATACAGGGGGGCCTCATTAGGATTTTCTCAAAAACTACTTTTTAAAAGTTATTTTACCGCTACAAGATATTTTTACATTGTAAGTTTGCTCTAATTTGTAAGTAAAAGAATTTTAAAAATCGGTCAAGTACCTCTTTCCTCTGGTAGACCTTTCAATATATTTTGTTCGGAAACGTGAATTTTTGGTTGTTAAATTTACAATAGGTAAATTTGGATCTATTACCAATATTAATTAAGGTTCAACGTGACTTGCGTGCGATAGCAACTTTTATTAGCTTATAAATCTAGCAGCTGTAGGTAGGTTAGGTACTACCTATGTAGGTACAGCTGATAGGTTTAGCAAAGTGAATTGTATTTAGCTTTAGTAATTTTCCGTCTTTGTAGAGTCGATAAACTCAGTTTGATTGCCGTCTATGTTCTATTGTGATTAAAGCCATAGGCGCGTATTTATAAACGTGATGATTATTATTATGTAGGTACAGACACTAAACTCAGTTAAAATTAGATAGAAAGGGACGATGATTTAAAGTTACGCCTAAACGGTGGCGTAACTTTAAATCACCGCCCCTTTCTATCTTAACCTTTTTTAACGAAGTGTGAAAGGGATAGCAACACGATTTAGGGGAAGTGAGGTTTAACTAGGTTTATGAATAACAGCAATTTTAACTGAGTTTAGACTGTACATGTCTGTTCCATCGAAGCTGAGACTTCAATATCTTGAAGTCCAGTGTTTAAACCACTGCGCCACCGAGCTCTACCATAGGTAGGTACTTATTATCAATTCCCACAAACAAGGCATCCCAAATCTATATACCTAACACTGAAAAGAATACTGGCAATAGGTCAATTAGTTTTTGACTTAAAAACTCGTCGTTACACTATTCTCTAAAACTTTCTATTTTATCTTTAAAAAGAAATCGAGATAAAATGATACTTACTCAAAACCGCAATTATAATTTGGTTAATCTTGCTTCCTTCAGCACAATACTTTTTCACAGTGTACTTCAACATTTTTATTTCTTAATTTATTTGTAATAATTAAGGCACGGTTTATTTTATATTAATCATAGAAATAATCTCTAAGAATCACAGTTAGGAAGTTTAATTCGAAAAGACCCGTCAATGCGGCGCGCGCGTCCGCAGCCGTATTGTAACGAGGAATGAAAGAGCTTTATTTCAGACTAACCGTTCAGTCTGATAGATGTAATATTTGCATAGAATAAGGGTAAGATCACATACCACTTACCCAATGAACATGATATTGGTACAAGCAAGCAAAAATTCTGTCAACGATGAGCGCATAGAGACGAAGCAGTATTAAAGAGATGTCCATGTCGATAATATCTCTAGGTTACATGTGTCGTGAAGCAATTTTGCGCACATGTGCGGGCAGACACGGGCGCCCTCCTGTTACAGGTCTATGGGGTAAGTGGTCTGTGGGTAAGATTCACACAACGATTCCGACTTCTTTCCACAGAGCTCTATAGCTCGGGCTATATAGATAGGGCTCACATTGTTTATAAAATCAGCAAACGAAGTGGCAGTGGGCTGGACACATCTGTCGTAGAACCGATGGGGACGGGTTCTCGAATGGAGGCCACGAACAGAAATTAGCGTGGGACGCCCCTCGGCCAGACGGAGGGATGCCCTGCGCAAGGTGCCTGCCATTGGGAAAGCTTTGTCCAGCAGTGGATTGCTGATAATAATATACCTAGAATCTAATTTTTTACGATGTACAAGACGGCGATTTTGTACTGTTGTGTATAGGAAACATAAAACTCTTAAACGTTTTATATACTTCTATTTTCTAGGTATCCTAATTAGTACGCTAATCGTTGGGCGTTGGACATTATTCCTAGTAGTTTAGTGGTGACAGGATACCTGGAATCAAGCCCTCAGACATTCACTACGTGCACTAATTACAACGACACTATCACACTCATGGCCCAAACTAGAATTCCCTGTGCTATGCTGTGGATCCGACAGTGCTCCAGAGAATAGGCAAGGATGCGGAGGTTCTTCAGACCTTTAAAATACGGAAACTATAGTAGTAGTATCTAAAAAGTACGATCGTCATAACAACAACTAGGTAAGTATATTACTTACAACTGATTCTCATTTTTTTGTTGTAACTTGTTATGGGCGACTCTCCTTAATTATGAGACGTGTGAAAAATTAGTCGTATTGATAGAAAAATACCTATTAGTTTAATTATCGACGTGAATCAGCTTGCAAGCGATCAATAATTAATCGAATGAGGGTTCCATCTCATTAGTAGAGCTTGAAGGTCAGATTCCATTATGGAAAATTGATATCTTTTAGGCAAAGGTGCCATGAATTCGCGGCTGGTTGTCTAAATTACGTTAGAGGCTTTTGATAATGGCGGGAAACGACGGTTGCGAATTATTTGATAATTTTCAGTTTATTGTCTACAGTGGTTGTTTTATGTTTAATATCACGTTAAGTTAATCAGAAAATGTTCGCTAATGACAGTGTGGTGTAATTATTGGAGGATTCATGCAGGATCTGAAGTTTGGCGCTATAGTCGAGAGTACCATTACGAGCTCGGGAGTGAACGTGACTGTCGAGCTGCTTCGTCCAGGGTGACTACGCTACGGCGACTTCCCTGGATGAAGAGAAGACGATATGATATTTTAAATATTCTGTAACATGACATTGGCAAATGACGAACTGTCGAATCCATTAATATAATATGATAATAAATTACGTCCTTATCCTTAAAATATGGTTTAAGCTTTAAGTCGCATTTATCGTTACGAGAACTGAAGAAACGTCATCGCCATAATGACACAAGAAATGACAGTAGCGATTCCAGATTGACCTCTCTTCATACGCTCTACGCTAGATAATAAATAATAGTCGCCGCTAAGCGAGGCGTCCCGCCCGCTCCTATGCGATGCAGTCTATGAACGACAGCGACAGTTGCGTTTAGGTTTAGATTGGACTTAGTGGCCGCTACAGAATTAGGTACCTTCAATATCAATAACGCCCGTGATGGTTCCTTCCTCATGACGATATGAAGGCATTGTTTAAGTTCAAAACTACGTGATGATCCCAGTGATTCTATTATCGGTCCTTCTAGCCCTGGCGAGGGTCGAGGCAAGCCTCGTGGACCCGTGGGGCCACGGGCCGGGGCACGGCCTATGCAGTGCCTACGGATTTCAGGTGTTAGAGGCCAAGTTTGGGAAGGAAACGCATTTGCTTTGCTTAAAATTGAAGGAAATAGGTAAAGTTTTTAATTATAATGAGAGAAATATACTCAATCTGGAATTCGCACCTTACCACCTTATTAGCTTATTACCTTTCTAGGTTCCTCCCCCATCGCTAGTCATCGCGCTGCCCTCCTAATAGATCCTGAAGCCGAAGAGACTCCTGACTCGATCCAGGCTTATCCCTTGGCAAATATCACGATGGCTTACGGATTCCCAGTCGAGGACCCCGCGTCTGGCTCCGCTGAGGGCTATATAGGAGAAGACAACCAGTTTTATGGCGTTCTCCATTTAGGTAAGTTTCCTCGACAGTAAATTATCCTCACATCTGGCTTATTGTGTGTGATAGGCCGCTCCAATTATGATCAGCCTATTTAATATGTCTCCACTGTTGAGATGGATGATGTCTCCACCTCATGGGTGCTCATGCTCATTTGATGTCCATTCCAAGAAGAGTTTTGAGGTATCGTTTTGCTCGCATCGGCATCACGCATCGAAAAACAAATATTTCGATAACGGATACCTCAGTAACTGGCATCCGTTGCCGGCATCGGTAATGAAAAAAACGCCCATTCATAAAATATCTGTTTCTTGACGTCTATTCTCAGGGGTGCTCGGCACCCACTGTTTATTTCTAATGGGTGCTCGAGCCCCCGAGCACCTACGGAGTCGGCGTCCCTGGTTGAGATACAGACTTGCTTTATATCGAGGGACCCCCGGACCATGATCCAACGCGTAGGCCCAGCGGTGAAATACATGCCTTAGATTTTTTTATTGTTCACCAGGCGTGCAGGTTGTCTTGTAATGTTTTTATAGACCATTTTGAGAACTTTCTTTTAAATATAAACCGAGGAAAACTCAATGACCGCGTGTTTATTGAGATGTACGTATTTTTAGTGCAGATTGCAATGGGTGTTTATGGTAATACCTATTTAACTTTACTTTAGTACATAAGCACCTTGGATTTTTTCGTGAAATGATCAAAGAAAAACAATGGCAAAGAATACTTTCGGCGAATCATAAAAAGGGAATGATTTCTTAATAACCGTCTGCTAGAGTGATTTCGGCCAAACGTTCTATTGGTGAAGGGTAAACCTACGCTAAGGAGCCCACTTCGTTTGATGTGTTGTTTCGAACCCGGGTCTCAGTAACGGAAGCTATCCTAACCACAGCGCCACAGCTCTCTTATCTGATATTATTTATATTTATTGCAACAAAGTATTGTATTTTTAATCTAGGAAGCGTCCGGGATATGAATTTGAAGTCCTTAGACCTCACGCGTATAAATTCGCGGCGTCCGACTTGTCTTGTTGTCTTTTTGCATCGTTTGCAGGTTGGACATTCCTGTCTAACAAGTATCGAGTTGTTTATTTATGAAACAGCCAGGAACCCTTTTGAGTTATGTATGATAAACGGACGGTTGCGATTGTGCGGTTGTTTGTTTGTAACAGTGCTTCCTAGAACTTGTGAAACTAACTCCCTGAGAAGGTAGGTACCACAGACCACTTACTCAATAGACATGAAATCGGTACAAATTTGCAAGCGAAACATTCTGTCAACGATGAGCGCTAGAGACGAAGCGGGGGACAGGGGTGCCTGCATGTCGATAATATCTCTAGGTTACATGTGTCGCGAAGCAATTTTGCGCTAATGTGCGGGCAGACACGGGCCCTCCTGTTACAGGTCTACTGGGTAAGTGGTCTGTGGGTGGCGCTGACGACGGTCAATTTCGTTTATTTAGTTGCGTTTAATATTATGATTAGATTCAATCCCGTCATACCTTTGTCCCTCCAGCCAACCGCACGCTCCACGCGGACCCATACGGCTCGGACTACCCGCACCGCATGTTCGGTGCGTTCGAACACGAGTACATAGCCGCGCCAGTGCGCCCGCGCCGCGACCAAGCACAGGTGAACAGGTGAATTGCACTCTACGCCTCTTAGCCATACACGGACTTAAAGTTTGGCCAGCTTTAAGCCAGGATTTAAGGATTTTCGCCATACAAAATTGGTGGTTTAGCAAAGAACTGTTAAAAAACCACCTTTTAGCAGTCTTTACGACCCCAAAAGTCACAGCCACCGCTTAGCAATCTTTAGGAGTCCAAGAGTCAAGTAAGCAACTATAGCCATATTCTAGGATTCCACTATATTCACGATCGAACCTGTCGCTTCGCATAGGTACGACTAAAAAGTCCTTGCGACTGTCCGTACACCGTGTAGCGACCGTTACATCATAGACAATAACGCGTTATAACATGTGCTGTAAGTTCCCCGACTCGAATAAAAGAACGAACGCCACAATTTTCACGCCAGCCTATCAGGACGGCCTTGCCAACGATTCACATTCACACCAATCACGCGAAAAACGCCACAATTTTGACTTTATTATACCACCTTGAATCAAGGGCGTCGGCAGCCCATGGCCTATGCATGACAATCCGGTTCGAAGGACCAAATAAGTATTTATACATGTAACAATGAAGAAATGATGGACCTAACTAGGTACAGTCGAAAACAGGATGCTAGGCCTTAATAAGATTGAGATTTTCTCAAAAATACTTATTTTACACAATACAATAATTTTACAATAATTCTTTTACAGTTACATAGTTTTAACTTTTATCTAATAAACAGTGAAAAAAATATTCCAATAGGTTTTTGAGAAAATCGCAACCTTAAAAACTCTCCTGTACACCTTTCTTTGTGTTCCACCGTACTAAAGGCTGATGACATTGGAGTGGAGATGAATGTACCTTACCTACTTATATAGTAAGTCAGTAGGTCTCAACTCAACACTTGCCTAAGTATTTGATACATACATGAATCCCGTTAGTTTGTCCAATAATTCTCTGCATCGATTAACTGCACAACGGATTACGTCTCGATGTAGAGAATTTATGGCCGAACCCACGCGGCGCGGCGCAGGTCTTTCTCCGTATTGATATGAATTTATCGGCAACAATTTGCAAGGCACAAACATGATGACAAATTGTCAAGCAAGAGCCAGTATTTATTTATTAATGGACTCGACATTTGCCAATGTAATTTACAAAATATTCAAGATTATCATTGTCTTCTCTTTCTCCAGAGGAGTCGCCGTAGCGCCATCACTCTGGATGAAGCAGCTCGACAGTCACGTTCACAAGTATCATCCATGTCAAACCAATATCCACGCTTCCATTACCCAGATTAAGTTACCATTCGGCGACAGCTTCCCATTCCGCATAGAGGACCGCCCTCGAGTGCCCGGCGTCGCTCGCGCACGAGTCTGTGACCTGCTCCTCCTGGCTGACAAGGAGTTCTATGACCAGGATG
Organism: Tachystola acroxantha; assembly: GCA_963506565.1. NCBI lineage: Eukaryota > Metazoa > Arthropoda > Insecta > Lepidoptera > Oecophoridae > Tachystola > Tachystola acroxantha. The sequence goes on along the minus strand of OY735892.1, from coordinate 5,182,247 downwards.
CCAACTCCAGCCTGAACCATGTGGTCCGACGAATGGTTCACGCGGTTGCTCAGGCGGATATTATATTCAGGAATGCGGACTTTAATGAGGATGGGGTGCCCGATAATATTGGTAAGTTAGTGTGGTTTGATGATCGATGATTGCTATCTGCATTGGACTATGTGTATCTGTACTGGGTGGACTAAGTAACTGCGTGTAGATTTTTAATTTGAATGGATAGATCGCTATAATGTATGACCAGTCAAACGACGCCAATCATTTTGTTATCGTGGATGCATGTTGCTAACATACTTATTTTCAAATATTTAGAAGTTCAAAGCAGATTGCTTCAGTCAGCTGAAAATATTATATGCGGAAGAATCTATCCCCCTCGACCCTATGTTGTATGCTAGGGCTTGTTTGGACGCATAAACCAAGTTGCTATAGATAAAACTACGATCTGTATAAAATGGTTTATGTAGGTTAGATCATATATTTTCAGGTTTCTCAGTAAAGTACATTCTAGTCTTGACTTCTAACGAGACAAATAACAGAGTGTTCGGTGACCTACTCCAGCACAAGACTATAGATGGTCGACAGTATCTGATGCGGTTCGCAAGGTTGCGAAGACTATCGGAAGTATGTCTCGGTGTGGCATTCTCTGGCCACGCTTTTCATAACAGAACTCTTGGACTGAGGTGAGGAGACCAGACACCTGATAAATGTATTTTGACTAAGGCAATATTAAAGACGTCTGTGCACAACCCTCTCGGAGATTCAAATAATTTGTTATTAGAGGAGCCCACCCTTTGAATGGCACCAGTCTTTATCAAGTGGTTTGAATTACCTAGTCAAACCTTTCAAAATAAAGATATTCTACTTCTGCCTCGTCTTTTCTCATTTATTTGCGGTCAGCCGTTCTAGTAATTTTTCTCCGACAGTCTGTTCTGGGTATAAGATACTCTCTTTCCCCAGCTTCACGTCACTTGGTGGTGGTATGGGCGGAGCGGCAGGTGGACTTTGTGATCGCAGAGCGTACGGTCGATCGTTCAACACACTGGCGCTTGCGCACGCTACTACAGAAGGGAAGGAACGTGTGCCTGAAAGGATAGCTGCAATGACGCTGGCACATGAAATAGGTGAGGCGGCGGTGAGGACATGAAATATATTTATTTCTAGGACAAAATGATAACCTTCGCTTCGGTGAATGGACAAACCAACCGCGGAATGTAAAATATAACTTCCATGCAAAGATTGCATACCACTTAATTCATGGACAAACCATAATTTGGTTTGGTTTGGGATGTTATGTCCAAAGAGATTGTTTTAGTAGGCCAAGAAAGAGAGGGAGAACCCATATTTTGGACATGTGGATATGTAATGCCATTATTTCTGCCTCAGAGATACAAAAGCACTTATTTTGGTAGACTTGAAACCTGTTATTCAAATACAGGCCACAGTTTCGGAGCCCACCACGACGATAACTTCCCCAACCCCGAATGCCGAGGCTTCCTCATGGGCTCGCAGTCTTCAGCGGTGCAGAACAACAGACATTTCGAGTTCTCACTGTGTAGCAAACGGCTCATTGCTGCTACTCTGAACAGCATGAGCTACTGTCTGATCGAAGAGGATAGACCGTATTGTGGGAATGGTAAGTAAGGCGTCACAAGATTTTAAAAGTAGCTATGCAAATGCTAAATATAATTGCACGCAAACAGCGTGAGTAGTCTGAAATATGCTGTCATTACTCATATGCTTCCAGCCACTGCAACAAAACTCCAGTCCCAACTCTTATTACCCACTGTCGGCAGCAAACTAGCAGCCCCGCCATTGGTTGCAGGCGTCTCTAGACGACGATGACCGCTTATCATCAGGTGGTTCGTCTGCTTGTCTGTCCCCCTGTCTCGTAAAAACCCTTCTGTTATTCTATTCTAATTCCAGGTATAGTGGAAGAAGGCGAGGCTTGTGACTGCGGCATGCCTTCAAGATGCAGCCAACGCGATCCGTGTTGCACGCCAAGGGCTGGCGGAGCTCTGGTTTTCGAAGAGGGGTTAGTTTGAGGCTCTGCTGTCTACAATATGAGCATTTTAACAGTCATAGAAACTTTCATCGCTGAGTCCATGAATCGATCCCTAATTTCCACAAAGATACTAGCTACAATGCAACACTTTTATGTGATGTTCCTGGCACAACAACTTTCGCCTATTCGTTATAGTTTCTTGGAGAATATAACGTTATATTTCAGTACATTGCATAAGGAGGGTTGTTCCGTCGCACCGACAGCCATTTGCCATCCATCGCAAGGTCTCTGCTGCACCGCGGATTGCAAGTACGCTGACCTCAGCAAACATGGCATTGTTAGTATTGTCGCCACATAAGTTTATTTCGATTTGATGTGGGTTTTTGATAATGGGCAATGGGCAACATGACAGATCATCATGCTCAAACGTCAATTAACGGCAGGAAAGGGCTGGACGAAGATGACATCTAGGAAACCGTTTGGAACAGTGCCAAGAGATAGAGACTAAGAATAAATAAAGTCTCTAAAGGACAATGGTCACAATTACACTCTGTGGAGGAACCTCACAGGAACCTTTCGAACAGAACGCGGGCGGCCATCGAGAGTTTTAATCAGAAAAATCCCACATAACCCAGCCATACAGGAAGGTTATCTTTAGGAAGAATAGGTAGGTAGGTAGGTACCTATAGCTAGAAATATTGTCCAGAGTCCAGACTAAAGACAATGAAGTGACGTTTTTAGAATGGATCGTTGTAGGGTTTGATAGTGGATATTTAAGGATTTTCTTGCGTTGCAGGACTGTGAAACCCAAGAGCACGAGTGCACGTGCACTGACATGACGGCGCTGTGTCCATGCGGTCTGGGAGGCCGCTGCTTACTGGACGGCAGTTGCCACGCAGCGGAGTGCGCCACTCTGGGGCTGAGGGAGTGCCAGTGCCAAAAGAAAGGGGTTGTATGTATCCAAGACATTGGCGGAAGTTTGAATGCGTTCTGCGTGAATTTTACTGCATTTTGGACAATCTATATACCTACCTAACTGATGTAACCTTAAGATAATTAAGGTACTATAGATTTTGGTGGTTTATGTGTTTGGGACACAGGTCACCTATTTTGTGGTATTGGATCAGAGAAGAAGTATTTCTCCCAGTATGTTGTCGTTAAAGTAGTAGTTTTGGGGATTTTTCTAAAAGTATTTAGGTGCCAGTAGTAAGCTAGCAGTATAATTACGATTTACGAAGAAGTACCTACCTACTTTATTATTATTTGTCATTTCATTACAAGTAGGTATCAGTCAGTTGAATCCTAAAGGCAAAGAGGGGTAGGTATATATTCTAGATCTAAAATATGGGATCTGGATTCTTGCGACAGTCTACTATCAAAAATATTTTTTTTAAATTTGTCTTGAAGACATGGAGTAAAAGGCTTTTTAAATTTTCATTTTAATCAGGGTGGAACACTGGGCCACAGAAGACTGTGCGGCGTCTGCTGTCAGTTGGAGCCGAAGGGCGAGGAGCGTGGCGCGGAGTGCGTGGGCGCAGAGGACGCTGCACTGGCGGTGCTAGCCAATGGGAGCAGACTGCCGGACGACTGGCCAGATGGCAATTATAGGGGCCGTTAGTATAGAGCAGATATCTGGCTGGAGGTGGCAGTCGCTACACTATTCTAATTCAGAGAAAAGTATATCTACCTACTGGGGTGGTTATTTGCTTTAGGCAGTTGTCCCACCGCCGGCGATGAGCGAGTAAATCTAGAAACTAGAAACGAGTTGGCGAGCAGCGAGTGGCGACTGATAGTTTTGTAGCTCGGCTATAGAATAGAATATAAAATATGTCTATTGCCATACACCAATTATATAAGCTTACAAAAAATCAATTAAGCAATAAGTTATAATCTAATATAGTTATGATAAGTGGTGTGGCAAAAGGTGCATGTTACAGCTGAGCTGACACCGAGGTGTGCAGCGCTGTATTTCGACATGCACCTCTTCCCTGCCAGAATATAAGCTGACGGCTTAAGTAACTATGGGCTATTTTTTCGCGCAAGAAACGTACAATAGGTAGTGCATTCCGTGTAAACAAGAGAGACGCAGCGATACTCGCTCGGCCACATAATATTTATAGTTCATCGCCGGGCGAGTGTGTGATTAGTTTAGTTTATTCATTTATTAGATATTAAATGTAAATAGGTAGGTACTGTTATATATAAGCTCCATAAAAGTACACTCTTACACCAGCTTACACAATCGATCCTCTTCTAGACAGTACTTTACACTCTCTCGGATCCTCCCCTCCTTAATCGTAGCCTCAGTACTGAAGATAATATCGTGCGTGACCCATAGGGGGACATTAGTTACATAGAACTTGACGTCATCGGACAAAATGACACAATTTTTTGCGTTACCGCCTTGGAATGTATTAGGAGTGGCGCCAAAGACCACGTCCTTCTCAGCGTAAGGAAACGCCGAGAATTTTACCCACAGCATCGGTCCAACAGGCATGTCCACGACTCATGTGCGTAGTCAGCCATGGGCTCAGGGTGGGGAAGCAGTCTAAAATAATATGTAACTAGCAACTCACGAGCGCGCTTTTTGTTTTTATCGCATTTTTTTGTGTGTCAAGTGTGAACTTTCTTACGGATATTATGTATTGTAGTTAGCACCTAGATAATTTATTTTTTCAGGTTTGGTTAGGTACCTTACAGGTCAGAGCCAGGGTGCGCCCATGTCCACGACCACATGATCCCTCAACTTTGCTACCACTCTCAGTAAAGATATGTAAAATGTAGTGTCCGACCGAACTTTCGGTTTCGGCCTAGTTTCGGCCAAATAAAGGGTTTCGGCTTCGGATTATAACGTTAATAAATTAAAAGCGTAAATAATTTATTTGAAATAAGGGAGTGATAATATGTAGTGCTTCAAGATTACTTCAAATATCAGAGACTGAATTGTTTAATATGTGATTTATAAATAAAAAACTGATTGATTATAATTGCCTATTAATTTTGTCCACGTAAATATGACCTTATATGGAATACCTTTCGGCTGAAACCGAAACTAAGACCGTGGCGGAAATTCGGTTTCGGTCCTAAAACCTAGTTTCGGTCGGACACTAGTTAAATGCATGACAACTCTTTCTCTCTTGCACCAGCTCATAAGTCTATCCTCTTCCAGCCAACGTCACCCTGCGCCTATGCACCGAGGAACCCTGTGTCCTTGCAGTGGTTCGCGCGTGGTCTGTGGGTGAGGTGTGCGTCACACGGAACGTCGTGGGCATATGCTCTATCAGTGGCATCTGCAAGCAGACCGTGGTTGGCCCGCGGTCCAACGTGTACCCGGACGAAGTGGTGAATTTAATGATATAGTGAAGAAGGTTCTCTTGAAAATGTCGGGAAACGACTGTTGCAAAATTATTTGATAATTTTTATTGTGTCTACAGTGGTTATTTTGTGTCTAATATCACGTTAAATTAATCAGAAAATGTTCGCGAATGACAGTATGGTGAATTTATTGGATAATTTGAGCAAGATCTGAAGTTTCAAGCTTTTATCAAGAGTTCCTGCTACAAGCTCGGGAGTGAACGTGACTGTCGAGCTGCTTCGTCCAGAGTGATGACGCTACGGCGTCTCCTCTGGATGAAGACAAGAAGACGCGGCTACCCAGGGTGAAGACGCTACTGCGACTCCTCTGGAGGAAGATAGAAAACTGATATATATTGAATTTTCTGTAACATGACATTGGCTGGAACTGACAGTGACAGCAAGTCCATTCTCATTGTCCATTGCTGGCTTTCATTGGTAACATAAAATAAATTGCCACATCAACCGAGCAATGGATTATAGAATTGGGTATTTTCGATGGAAAAACTTACTTACATTTACCGAATGTACCGTGCGTTTAGATTTCGCAACTACTAAGCAAGCTTACACTGGTTTTAGATACTTATAGGTACGTGTTTTCTTTCAGCACGTCAGACTAATGAGACATTATAAAGCCTCGTCTACAAGAGCGGAGGCTACAGTGTTAAATTTACTAGTGGTTCTAATTTATGTTGTAAAATGAATACACGCTTTGGAAAATAGAAATATTTAATCTTTTATTTGTAACAAAATATACTGATTTTTAACAAATTGTTAGGGCCGTTGATGGCAAAAATATAGGTCTAAAATCGATGTAGACTTTAAATAAGATTGTGCATTTACTCGCTATAAATTCGTTAAACTACTCGTCTAAACTTATATGCTGTTAGGCTTAGTTAAACCTCACTTTAAACCGTACTTCTGTCCCTTTCACACTTCGTTATGAAACACTACGTTAAAAAGGGACAAAGCGAACGGTGGGCTAACTTTAAATCACGTTTATGACTAACAGCTTTAGGAACACATTACACAACAATATAGTCAATAGGAAAAGTGTTATTACCTAGCAATACTTGATAAGTATTAAAATTCAATTATTTTCGTAAATTTTTCGTTAAGTTAATTTAAAGGCAAAATTTTAAAAATGCTACAATGTTTGGAAATCAAACTATACTACATCTATCTAGTCTACACTATAAGTATTTAGAATTACTCTTGAAGTGTTTAAATGCTTATATTATAGGGCGAAAGTAACTAATTACTTATATTGATCGCTAACAAGAGTATTCGATAACTTATTATGCCCTTTATAATATACAAAGTCTAAGAAAAATGCCTGTCCATTTTATAATAGCAAACGTAGCACCGCACGCGGCATACTTTTAACGCCAGGCGTTTTAAGTTTTTTTACATTTGGAAAAGGTACCGACCGCCATAAACAAATCTTTACAATATAAGTAGTCTTTGATAAAGAGAATAGTCAGCCTAATATTTTCCACATAGCTTTTCTAACATTCTAAAATAGCAATATTTGACATCAAAATCCATATCATACCAATAGTTGACCGCTATACAGCCGTGGCTCTGTGTGACGTGGTGGAACCATAGACTAGGAAGATAGAGACAATCTCCTTTGTGCAGACGGAGTTTGAATTTGTGCGCTTTCTCGTACTGTGGGTAGAGAGCGTAGTCGGGCTTCAGGGGGTCTGAAATAAATAAATTTTACTATTTTACCTTTTTATTGCATCAATCGACTCACTCCTGCTGAAGAGAACTGTGAAATCTAGGGGGTGATCGCGACTTTCATGGTTCTCGTAATCGCTTTCAATTTTGACACATGGACGCTATACATTGCTGCGTTTTGTTGTCGTTTGTTGAAGCTTGCAAAAATATTGGCACCAATGTATAACGTCCATGTGTCAAAATTGAAAGCCATTACGAAACCCATGAAAGTCGCAATTACTCCACAGTTTGTCAATATCGAAATTCATACCAAAGATATTAAGCGGTTAAGTCAACGTCCTCATTAAGGTTGAGATTTTCTCAAAAACTACTGGGGGCTGAGCCGCGTCGACTTTTACTAGCCGTCAATGTCAGATTTTTGGCGAAAATTAGTACAAAAATTTCGTTCGCGCAGGCTTTGACAGGACAAAAAAGGCCAGCCATTAAATTCGGTCCTGGGGGCTACCCCTAGAACCGAATTTAATAATTATTTTACAGTTACATAGTTTTAACTTTTATCTATCAAACAGTGAAAGAATTTTTGCAATAGGTCAAGTAGTTTTTGAGAAAATCTCAACCTTAAAAACTCTCCTGTACACCTTTCTCTGTGTTCCACCGTACCAATGGGCTTTCTGTGCTGCGGTGGCGCTAAGCGGCATCGAAGGCCAGGTTACACTTTGAGGCAGCACAAGTCCAAGGCATTAAAACACTTACCAATACAAATCCAAGGTAACTCCGAGCTGCCATCTGCGTCACTCAAGCAACCATCGTATATATTTGTCTTTGTCGCACTTGGCACGATCTCCCATTTGTGTCCCGTTCTCCTGAACTCCGCCTGTGGGTACCGCTTGTATGGCACATAGGGCAGGTCCGTAGGGGGAATGAGAATGAAGTCCTTGTAGCCATCGATGACGCAGTATATGTTTTCGTAGGGGTCTTTGTGCACTGAAAATATACATACAAGTTTTTTTAAATATTACCAACCTATTCATAGCATAGTCCATTTAAATTTGCAAGTATCTACATCAGCCCCCATAACAAAGTGATATTGACTTTCTTTAACGTTAGTAGATTAGAAAGAAAATTTATAGGAACATTCATTTACTGAATGCTCAAACCTGCAGGGCGAAGAAGAAATAATGCAACGCAACTTAAGCCCTTAACTTAATATAAGTTTGTAAAAAGAAAAAAATATTTGTGGGGAGACGGATGGATTGCGCCAACTTTTGAGATCACTTGCCAGAAAGGCGTAGTACATTTTTTTTCAGGATATTTGATTAAAGTTGGGCAAAGTAACAATTTTCAAACTTGTAGGTCAAAAAGTGATCAATTTCTTCTGAACTGGGGCAGTTGGCCTTCAGTTTTAGACTAGAATTTAGAGAAGCATTATTGACGTTTACCACAAAGAAAAAAAAGAAAAAACAGTAAAGATTTGTAATAACTGTACTTAAAAAACCATCAAAGAATGTCGTTTTTCTCGAATTTTTTTAATGCCAATAATTATCAAAATACACGACTTGGATTTATTTTTTTATTTTTCTGATAACAGTTATCACTTGGCCTATCACTCGTTTCCGGCTTGACGTCGATTTCTGGGACACCCTGTATATTCCAATAATTCAGTTTTAAAGCAGTCAATGTATTTATTTAGGTAGATTGTGAAAACTTTATAAATTAGCCTACCTATGTCTATGTCTACAAATAACGAAACTCTACTAACTGGAAGTCACAGCCCTCTCATCTCCCATCCAGAAATTGACCGCGTCTGGGCTCTTGTTGAATGCTTCGCTGGCTAAAGGAATCTCTCCGTACACGTCATTGAGTAACTCGTCAAAATCTTCCGTCAAGTTGGAGTTCTGCCGTTGAATGTATGGTATGAAACTGTCACTGAAATTATGAGAAATAATAATCTTTAAATACAATAACACTGCAAAAAAGCTTGTAATGTGTTTTAGGATCAATACTTGATGTTCAATGATGTTATAAAAGATGTTCTTGTCTGTGTTGATGTTCAGGCATCACACCAAAACTACTGGAAGGATTTTGATGGGAATTTCACTCTGGGAGATAGCAAATATCTGGGCAGCACATAGGCTATAAGCTTTTATTGCAAGTAAGCATGTTGTGTACGTTTACAACACTTTGCAAGAAAAAGGTGCCAACGCTGCGCTGAGGAGAAAAAGTGGCAAAAACTTTAAGCATATCTTTTAAATTAATAACAATTAAATTACTTAATAACTAGGTAATTAAATAGTATCCAGGAAGATCCATAAACAATGCAATCCACACACCAATCTCTCTTCCTGCACATTCATCAGTCTACAGTGTATCTGTTTGTTTAAAATGTAAAATACCCACCTTTTAGTACGCAAATGGTTCAGAAACTCGGACATAGTCATCTCTACCTCATGAGGCGTTACGAAATATTCCTTCGAGTCTTCATTCGTTGTTATACCATCAGCTAGGCCGTTGGGTGTGACAGCTACAGTCACTTTCTTGTTTGGGAAATTTTCTCTGTGGAACAAATTGGAATTGACATTTGTGTTACATTATGAATAGGTTACAGGGTATGAGAAGTCAGGCAATCAGTTTTGACTATTCTAGCAACTAGTAGAAGTCTACAGGGCATAAGTACAAGGTAACATACGAAGACAGAGAAAAGTGTACAGGAGGCCTCAACAAGTTTGAGATTTTTTTTTAAACTAATTAGACGATTTTAATAATTCTTTTACAGTTACATAGTTTTAACTTTTATCTATCTAACAGTGAAAGAATTTTTGCAATGTCAAGTAGTTTTTGAGAAAAACTCAACCTCATAAACTCTCCGGTATACTTTTCTGTGTCAGACTGTACCAGATACCTTGTAACCATGTCGTAAGTAATGCCAATGTAATAAAGTGTTTATACATATTTATACTATACTAAACTAATCAAGAAAACCCAAGTAAAGCATTCCAATTCACCTAAAATATTGAGCATTCCATTTTCTTGTGGCAGGCCAGTTAGCGCAAGCACCTCTTATGATAACTGGAATATTCTTTGCGACATAGTCTCTATGAAACTCCAGTGGCTCCAAGATCCTCGTTTCTGCTACTTCACTGCCCAAATATAGCTCTGAAATAGAACGGAATGTAAAGACGTAGTACTCTAGAAAATAACATTGAAAACTGCATTTTACTGAAGATTATTTTACCTGATGATTCCTCATGTAGGAGTTCAAATGCTTCGTTTATTTTTTCACTCATTTTTCGTCGTTTCGCATTTATAATTCCTGAAAAACTCGCAATTTATTTTGTAAACAATAAACATAACCTCAAAACGAACATTGACAGTACTGATGATGATGCTTCATTAATTGACAGCCAAAGGAACGTAGCCATACAGCCACGTACATTTTTCATTATTGCATGGTCCCTAAACTCGCCGCTAACTAGAAAATTGTTGATCCTTTGATCTACAAATTTTTCTTGAAGATTTGAATACTAAGCAGCAAACACCAAAATAGTAATCGCATTTTCACAAAGTTTATTTCAATAAAGTTAATTAAAAAAACATTCCAAACAAAACTAAATATATTTTATGGGCATAGGTTTCTTTAATATTCCCTTGACAGGGACACCTTCTTTATTAACTGGTGGATGTTTCGGTGGTGGCGGTGGTTCCATCGGAGGCGTTTGCAACTGTCGTGGCGAAGGCATTGATTTGTGAAAGATGGCTGGCATGAATGCATAAGTGGAGTCTATTGCCATCGCTGCAAAATTTAAAAGCGCTCGATTAGTTTCACTACAAAAAATATACCTTTCCTTTTATTACAAAATTGATGTATCGTTTTTGTGCATAAATTAACGTCTGTTTCACGTAGGGGGAGACAACGAATCTGTTGTGATCTAACATTATCGTTAAATTCACCAAGCCAACATTCATCATAGTTTAACTTTCAAAAAGAAGGTTAATGAATACGTCTCTGATACACTAAAATCTAATGGACGTTTCTTCTACATCAACGCCCCCCATAAATATCCTCGTAAAAATCTTATTAAAACGAAGAGGGTATTTCCTGTGCAAAGCCTGACACCGTGGTATGGTACCTTTAATGCTGTCTAACGTGACACCCATGCACGGAAATGATGAAGGATTTGACTCTGTACTTTGGCTACTAATTTGTTTGCCTCAATTGTTTATCACTGCCAGTGGTCTGCAGGATGATACTTACGCCTCGCTTGCGGCACAGAAAGCTCAGGTATGGACGTAGCACTCTTCACACGGGGTCGGGGCATCATATTCAATTCGAAGAACTCATCAACACCCTGGCGGTTCAGGCCCAGTTTATTCTTCTGGTGCAGTTGGCGCAAACGCACGGCCTTGTCGAAACCTTCCAGGAACATCTTTGAAGTGTGGTTGATGGTCATTGTATCTAGCACACCTAGGTGGTAAAAGAGTTTAGATAAAATTTATCGCGGATAACATACTTTATTGCAAAAACGTTGCTTTTTGGCATAAAAATTAACTAAACTTATGCATCAAAATCTATCAAGCCGTTTACGAGGTCATATAGGAACCGTCATTATCCAAAAATCGGGACCGACGGCAGTCGGATAATAACAAATACATCAGCGGCCTATGCTGTAACTGGCACATGCTCGATGGTAATGGGGAAATGAAGACCACTTTTGATAACCTGAGTTTTGTAATAAACTTACGTAATTGAGAACATCTTGCGATAATTGTCTCCTTGTAACGATGTTTTTTGGTCATGGGATTACCATTAAAATTAGCGTCCACCAGACTAATCAGCGTGCACAAATCATCTGCCACAACCTGCAACCGACAGACGATATCATTGATCAACATTGACGATATGCCAACTAGGAAAAGAAATTGTAATCCACTGACTCCACTGTAGGCCCCTTTCATAATAAAATTAAATGACCACGCGAACATTAATCAGAGAAGAGTGCAAAGTTTGCTATATCTGTATCTTCATTACTGTGACAAGGGGTATTTCGTTAGCTAGTGTACTATAAATCCCTGAGCCCATAACCTATAATTTTCAAAATACCTTGTAGTCTTCCAATTTATTTTTCTTCGCAACTAACACTTCCAAACGCCGTAGGGGCTTCGCCCAAGACATGTCCGTGAGCTTGTTCTCCGATACATTCAAAATCCTTAGGGATGCCTGCGTAATTTAAAAATATACTTAAGTTTAAGTAAGTAGGACTATTGGCGTAGCATACATTTTCTTTCCGGACAGGCGGCGGGCGCCCTGAACAACTTTGTTAGTATGTGACTAAAATAATCTTACCCCCAGACACATTATGCTTCGCGGATCAAAACATATTCCATCAGTGGTGTCCACATTTTGCTTTTCTATGTGCAACTCTTCCAGATACCTCAAATTCTCCAAATTCTCCACTACACTGATGCCGTTGTTGCCCAA